>JAYKKI010000022.1:22060000-22660000 GCA_039881145.1 Druceiella hillmani
TGTAAGGGGTATTTATCCAAAATCGAAGTGAATTGTGTGTCTTCGTGCCGCGAGAAAGGAGCGCTAGTGCTCAAGGAGTTCAATGACAAAAACTCATTTATAATCACAATAATGAAACATAATAATAATTAATTTTGAATATATTTGGCGTTAATTTTGTAGAAGTTCATTATTCAGCAAAGATCTTTGCTAATATCCCACCTGAAGATATTGTAATACAACGAAACCTAGGTCGTGGTAAAGAAATTAAAGAAAGTAGAAATAATACTACATCACGTAGTTTCATTTAATTGTGAATAATTAATTTGATTTCGATGTTTTACAAAAAACCTTTTGATCGATTTGCGTTTTGAAGAAAGAATGTGCAGCATGTCTGACTGAACCATTTTTTAATATTATATAGTTCAAACAATAGCAAAAAACATAAATAATAATATTTTCAGATTCTTCTTGAAGCAATTAGTTTTCCTTATGTGTCGTTTACTTATATTACAGTTTGTAAATAATAAATGTAAAATTTTCAACTAATATCTCTTCACATTTCACGACAATTTTTTGCTACCATTTATAAATTTTTTCTCAGTTTCAAAATTAAACTGTTGCGAATTAAAGGTGGATTCGACTCTTTTTAGGCCTTTAATTAATTAGGGCCAAAGTACAGTAAGGTCCGGTGTCCGGTCGGGTCCGCTTCTATTAACAAAAACCAAACTAATTATTCTTAAACTTTAACGCTAGAACGAACATGGAATGATGAATCTGCCTATCTTCGTTCGATCAATTACGGTAGAGGCGGTGAGGGTAACCAGCTGATGAATTTAGACGGTATTGTGGATTACGATGGAAACAATCTTAATAAATTTACAAATAGTAGCTAAATAGGGTTCGAAAAGGTTAAATTAAGAACAGGCATTTAAATTTTTTTTTATAATGGAACCACGGAGTGATATTGTTACTTTCAAATGTATATATGTAAAAACGAAATACCATTAAATTACTCGTCATGGAATCTCCGGAATTATGGAGCCTACCTACGTGAAATTTGGAACATAGGTTTCTTGTATGGCGTAGACATCCATTAAGAAATGTTTGTAATTAAATCCCTAAGAGTATGAAATAAGGGATAAAAATTTGTACCGGATGTCTGTTTATTATAAACTTATAGGCGTGCAAATTCTGATTTTCACTCTCAGTCACAAATAAAAGGATATTTGTTTCAGCGATTTTACAAATTTATCCTTCTAGTGGTCGAAAAAGATTTGATATGAAATGTGGTTATCCCTCTAAATAATACAATAAAGTATTTTCTAATGAATAATCTAAAAATTTAAGTTTTGCTTTTGAACTTTATGTCATTGAATACAAAACCGAAGTCAAGATTACCAAAAGCACCAATCAAGGAGAAACTGTTTTCCCCAATTGATCTGATTCTGCGAACTACCACTTTTAGTTTAGACTCCTGTAGTTTCCTACGAACCTTTGCTATGTTATGACTATAAATGATTGACTAGGATATAGTTGAAATTGGCTATTATCTTAGACAGAAGGGAGAAAAGTACCAATAATGTATTTCTACGCGAACGGAGTCGCGGGTATCAGCTGGTATGGAATATAGTCTTGGAGATTACTGAAAAAATATTATTTCTTTGAGTTTCTTTTTATATGATCACTTAGTTGTCCATCCGTTTGTACGACTATCTCTCAAAGCCCTTTCTATCAGAAATGGTTCGAGACGTCAAGTTGAAATGAATACGGTAGGCTGATGTCTTATAGTCTTACATTGCTGTAAAAATTTAAAATTTTGGTTTACGTAACAAAAAGCATGCCGTAAGCCCTTTAAAACGTACTTTTCTCATTCGTAAAATAGTCTTATTCACTGGTTTTGAAAACCTATTCTAATTCTGCGATAATGATTTCTAATTCTATGTAGAATTAAACGTTTTTATATTAAATTTGTTTTACCCCTGCGAAAGCTACAGTATGCAATATATTTAGGTTGAAAAAAATGAAAATTCTTAAATAGGTTAATTACTACGCGAACTAAAATGTTTATAAGTACCTAAATACAATAAACTAAACCCCACGTAATGTGAGTTGTACTTGTGCCTCACAGTTTTTTTGAATAGGTTTTGGGAACATTGGGAGTGTGATGATTGATTTCGCTTTATAAAATACGATATTCTGAAAATATGAGGTATTAAAAAGAAATCCCTTCAAGCCACTTCGGAAGTTTATCTTGTAAGCATACGCTGTATCAAACAATATTACTAGATTATATATCTAATGATATTGAGATTGTCGAGTACATTTTATGATTACTTCAATGTTACCCATTCAAAGAAGTGATTTTTATTACTTAAATCAAAAAGATGAAAGCTTTGTCTTGACGTTCACAACAGGATCCACGAAAATCAGAGGAGACAGTTTTGGAGAAAAATAATAATACCAATCACATTGGAATCTGTGTGTATGTACATCTGTTTGTATGTACACTTTATGCGTTTCAAAGACTTCAAAAATCAAAATCGAAGGCAATCGAACATATTTTGGCATTCAGTAATCGATATCGTTTTTGGAGAAAGTCCTACAAATGCAACCCTATTCTAAAGAAATCGGGAAAAATTTAATGGATTCGGACAACATAAATTTGAGGTTTTTTGTTTCGATACATGCGTTGTAGGTGCTACGTATTGGTTTGATTAAAGTCAGTAGAAGTAGTTAGGAGATTAAAGTCGAATTTTTCCGTAAACCAGAATATCGCTGGGAGTTTTAAGCATGCAGCATAGAAAATAAGTGACGTATTAATGTCGTTGCGATGGTTACGTTATTCGACAATCCGGATTTCGGAAGATGTTCATTCCTATTGTAACTCGGATAAGTCTGTTATTCTTGATGTGAAATAGTTCAACAATATTTGAGATATAAAATAAGATTGGTTGATTTAATATTAAATAGTGACTGTGTCATACTTTTATTAATGCGATCCACGCACTGTTCGTTTGGATGAAAGTTTTGTTTCGTTGAATTTTCACCAGACCGCTTGTTAAATATGTATCATGTTTCACATGAATGTTTGATATGTAAGTATATACTCTTCTAATTCTATCACAGGTACGTAAGCAAAACGATTCACATTTATAAGTTTTCAATGGGATTGATTTCATAGCTTTTCTTACGCTTAAAAATGACGTTGGTAGTTGTAAGTAAGCCCGTTTTTATTTAATTTTTGAAACGTACATTATTCGCTGATAATTAACGGACATTTTAATTTAATGAAACGTTAGGTGACATATCCTATATCGATACTACATAGATAATTTTAAATCTACATCGATCATTTTAATCTCGAAATATGATATAGTTTGGTATTCTGTATTAAATGATTCGAAAATATAAATTATTTATAACATTAATTTCCAGGTTATAACTTTATCGACACATATATATTGTAATTAAAAACTTTTTTATTTCAGTTTACGTATTTTTTCTTAATTCTATAATTTGATTGCTGAAAATACTGAGATTGCTGAAAATGATTGCTAATACTATAGCCACGAATTAATTAGAGAGTTATTAACTGCATATATCATTGAAAAGGCTGGAACCTAAATGTTAGAATTCTACAAATGCCTTTCAAAATACTGTATATCTTATTTTAATTTATTAATTATTTTAAAAGCTGTAGAGGAAATTTTTTGTCCATTCAATGTTAAATATTAAACTTCGAAATGGTATCTTTAGAAGCCAGAAAAATTACACTTATTTTAAAAAAATGTCCAGAGAGTTCCGTAGTAAAAGTCAGAAATATAGTAATTAAATGTTTTTAAAAATAAACTGGGTTTATACTTAAATTTGGTTCATTGGTTTAATAAATGACGAAATTTAAAAGACGTGCATTGGGATGAAGAGATGTAAAAATTTTTGTCTCAACGACAGTTAACAAATTTTACTTTCTTTTAATCGCAGCCTAATTTAAACAAACTCGCTCCATCCGGTATTGAAATATTTTGGCGAATCGTTTAATATAATGCCTCTAAATTACCCGTTTTGCTGAAAATCATTGAAATAAGCAATAGTATATTTCTAAACTATTCGAATTTGCAGACATACGATTATTTATCTTCTAATATAATTAAACTAGTTAATGACATTCTTTAAATTTATTCCTCGATTTAACAGTTAGGGTAGATGGATGGATAAATGTCAAAATAGGAATGTGGGTTATTTATTGAAGAACATTGATAAAAACTTTCCACTGGCAAGTTACATCACTACTTGAAATGGAACGTGTGTGTGAAAAAACAAAATTCAATTATTTATGGAAAACAGTGATAATTTTAGCAAATCGCGCAAACATTTCTCATCTCACCGATGCGCGAGCATTTTGAATTTTGAAAGAAAACGATGTTTTTTATGACATCCTGCAGAAAAGAAATTAATATTGAGTAAGTATTCGATTTATTTTCACGATTTTCTGCGATAATACACTAAAAAAAATATGGAAACAAAACAAAAAAACGTGTATTTGCTTATTCAAAAAAATATAATAAATTTTAAGTGGGTATTTCTGCTGTGGTTTTGTGTTTAACTGTTTATGTTAATTGTCAATAAAGATAATGTTCCGTTATAATTCGTATGCTGTGAAAATTTCTGTCCGTTTCCTAAACAGTATTGGTATAAAACACGTAATTTTGGGGACTCTCTGTCCCCTAGCACCGGACACAAATATGTCCCTTAACACCTGATAGTTTACTATTTGTTTTTTCCAGGGTAACTCAGGCAATAAGTGAACAGTTTTCTCTTTATTAATATAAATTATGAATATAAATGTACGTTTATTCAATATTCACTTCCCTTCTATAGTTTTAGGTAGTTCGTCTATTGGACAGAGGTCAGAAAAAATTGCCTAAAGATAAACAGTGATTTATATAGAAATTGCTTATTCTTTTCTATATTTAGCTCGGTCTCATAAAATAAAATGTTATTATATTAATATAAATGTAATTATGTACCAAATAATGTTTTTTAAATACAAAATTTATTCGACTATGTATCTGCCGGTTTATTTTTACCAATGCCTGGTAGCGCGCTCCATATTTCTTTAAATAACTAAGTAAACGTTTATTACTGAAGCATTGTATTGTTATTAATGCACTGTAACTCAGTAAAATTTTATTACAAACAAAAAAGCTAAAGAAAAAAGTGGAGATAAAGCCTAGGAAAAGAAATCATTAACCCAAATATCTAATATAGGAAAAACTATTTTGGGTAGTGTGCTTAGACGACCAGACGAAGACTGAATACAATGCTCAAGTTGCTAAGAGTTAGCTCATGAAGTATGTGCAGACATTCCTGAATGTGAAGACGTCTATATATGCGATCGATGCATGATGTTTCAATAATGTCCGGCGCTTGGGGTTCGTAGTTAGTTCGTCCGTTACTAGGTGCCAATGGTAAAGATTGCATTTTGTCATACTAAAACTTATTTAAGTTTCCTAAATATGTTTATGCGAAAGTTCTATTTTTGTTGTTTGATTCTCATTTTATAATTGATTTACTTGACTAATTCATGAATCAAATTACATTTGTCGAAGTTTATTTTATTTTCTGAAAACCTTGGGTGTCCGCCACTAGGGTACTTCCCCCTACGCCTAAAAAAAATTCCACCCTATCCGATACTGACAATAAACTTGGTAGAGTGTCTTATATTTTCCAAAAAGTGACCTTGGAACAATCCTTTAACTTTCATGTAATTAGACAAATCCGTTTAATTTAAATCCATTACGGAGTTTTCGTGGATCTAATTCACTGTAGAAAACCCCAGCTCTAGTAGTGCGCAAAATGATAATATGATGATGCATTGCAAATAATGGCTCTAAGTGAATATGCCTTATAATACCAGAGTCACGTGCAGTTTGTGCAATAAAGGTCGGTCTGCGCCACTCGTCATTTGAATGTTAATGACGTTTGTAGTCGAGGTACGGTTGGTGTGGAGTCTCGTGTTGCTAGTAGAGCGGGCTTAGTGTCGATAATTTTTAACGTTGATACAGATTTAACGAAACGTCAAAATTATGTTTTACACAGAGTGTTATTAATTAAATTACCACGAATACGTACATTTTTAATATTTTTCAAGAAAATAAGTATCGCCAAGTTTATTTAGCGAATTTGTTGTCAAAGGGATCTGTCATTAATAGAAATAAAACATTTTATATTTATTGATTTTATAGCTGAGTGTTGTCAGTTGTATTTTTTGGAAATTTTTAAATATTTTCCAACTTACGTTAGATATATATTTGCTTTACTATTTATTGGAAAACATGCATATAATAAATTATCTTCGCTGCTCGTGTTATTTTAAATGTATGAAATCTGCACCAAGCGGTCTTCGTAAACAAAATCGCAGGCGAAAAGCGTGGATGCACTGATTAGAACTGAGTACAATAAGTTAGGAATGCATTATATCATCGTTAATACTCTTATCTTGTAATCTATTGGATATATGCCTACCCCAATACGCACATCAGTGGAAGCAATGTCCATAATCGCCACGGGTTAGCGATAACGTTACGTAGCTTCGCGCAGCTGCCAGTTACTGGTCTGTACCATATTATTTACGTGATCACAAACATCACTCCAGATTTTCTAGACAGCAATCTCGTAATTGTACCCCAGATCCTGTGCTGTCGCCGCTCCTTCGTAGGCTGTAACCTGGTGATCAAACCAACACACACTGCGCGACAAATTTAATATTATAACTAGCTATATATTTATAACATTCACGAGGAGATTGTTTACAAGGTTCATACAGTGACATAGTGGGATGTCGCTACGTATGTATAAAATTTAAGGCACAAAGTTAGGATGGTTTGCGTTCGCAAGCTCCCATATTTATGCATTTATTTGAGAATAAATAAATTAAAAAATAATAATTTACTACAGCGAGTTATAACTTATGTTATCTCCACATAATTCTAAATATTTATTCCTTAGTGATTTCGTTTACTTATTTTGCTTTAACTTTTGTCACGCGGCTTCACTCGCTAATATTCTTAATGAGTGCCGGGCACTTTTTTTCCAGTAATAATAATATTTGCACCCCAAGAGTATTCTTGGCAGAGATAAAAGTAATTTATAACTTAGATGAAACCTCAAGCTGAATCGCTCTGACACTTTTGACCACCTCTCCTATCTATTCCACCGTCTTCTATTAGTTTCGACTCGTTTCCAATCACTGGTTCTTACGGCACGAGTGCGCATAATTAAATTTTAAATTCACCTGTATCAATTTGATCGAGGAAATATGTAGTAGTAGGTATTATTCCAGTAAAAGTTTATAGTAAATTGGTTTAGTAGCTTTTCATGATATTGTGACAACAGAGAGAACGGTCCTGGTGTGAGCCTGGTGCGTGTATCGAGGATTTTGTACCTCTTTGATTGAAGTAAAATTGCTATATTTATCATGAGTCATCATTAATATCGATTCCCTAGAGCAATATACCTAATGTCGTAAATGGCTCAAAAATGATGACATCTAGGATCATCGTAGTTTTTTCTGGAAACTGAGACTTTGGCATTCTAAAAACCAGTTTCTTTAATAATTTTAGGTTCAGTGGTTTCAGAATTAACGGAGGCTGGAGGACCTTTTTTTAAAATGTTCAATACCTTTCTAAAAAATTACTACCTAAAATTATGAAAATGGCATTTTTGAGATCTTTTTACAGATTAACCCACAGTGTATGTTGAAAGTTATTATTTTTTTCGTGTACCGCCCGCTTGTTATTCTTTTGTTATAGGTACAGAATCCTAAAAAAAAACAGATAAAAACCCTTAGGACATGTTCAGACGTGATAAATAGCAGTCTAAATAATATAAAAACCCAGCATCCTCTCAACGGAAATATTATCAAGAGTGATCTGATAGTTTTGCGCATTTTTCTTGAACATATATTAGTATACAGACAAACAAAAAAGTAGACGGATAAAATAACAAAAATTAAAAAAAATTAGCTTCTTTCCGTTCTCCGGAAAGATTTTAGACAATCGCACAAAATTAATATTTTTATGCTAAAATTTTTGATTAGAAAATACAATTATGAAAATCTGATAAATAAACCGTAATAAGAATGATTTATTTATTTGTTCTTCCTTACCCGAGTGTATATTTTGTACTGATTTCATCAAAAATTTCAATAATTTTGTGGAAATTATTGGCATTTTGTATTATACAATTTGCGCGATGCATATTTGAAATTTTACCAAGACCCAATCTATTCAAACTTCGAATTATTTTTACAATTATATTTCTAATGAAAAGAAAGGCATATTATTATTTCTATGCTTTGAAACACATTGAAAAATTAACAGTACCTTCCTAATTTCTTAGCATGAAACTGCATTCTACGGAGAATCATTTATCGTTCATGAAACAAAACTCCGGAATAAACTAAATAAATTACAAAGTGCGCCATCAGTGTCTGTATTCCAATATTATCCGAAATTGTATTAACATGCATAGTCTACGGATCGAATGCCTCGTCTTTTATTACTTCTTTGTCCTCCTTGTATTATTTTATAAAAAATTATATTAATGTTATTTGTAGCTGTAATTATCACATATGTTTTTTTCTTATTTTTTTTTCATATACGTAACCTATTTTTGTGTCTATTTGTTAATACTTGAATCAACCATTCCAATCTACAAGTTTACTAATATTTCTCAAAAAGTCAGTCAATTGTGTATTCTTTAAGTTTAAGTAACTTTAAATACGAAATAAAATTCGAATTAATTCTTGTATTATGTCCTAATATTTTACTGAAGTAACAGCTCGTAGAGTTAAAACAGTTTGAAAATGAGACCAGCTAATTTAAAAGGCAATATAAATGTAATGGATTGAAAACAAAAAAAAAACTAAGACATAATAGAAATAAAGAAAATGATATAATAAGAAAAGACAACGAATACGGAGCCGCGGTATTAAACAAAAGGAAAGCACACCTTTACTTTAGCATCTAACAGCTATTGTATATTAAAGGAAAATATGACCCGTGGGATTGGAGGTCTCAAACCCCTTTGCTTTTAAACATGTTCACGTTTCCTTTTCTTTTATGGATTGGTACTACCCCGTGGTTAAAGCGACGATAATTACTTATAGTAATGACAGAGGGTAGTATGTACAAAATAGGGTGTACAAATTTGAAATTTGGCAAAGTAACACTTTTTATTACTCCATGTATTCCCACAAGAACTCAAGACAAGGTAAATAATTTTTTTTTTAATTTTGGGCATCTTATGGGATATTATTGAAAAGCGCTTATTATGTGGAATACAGGGATATTATTTTCATAATTTTATATTGCGTGCTAAAAAAGATGTTTTAAAAATATGCGAAAACAGAGAATTCTCATTCCGTTATTTCCGAAATTACTGAAGCAAAATACATGAAAAGAACAAGGTTAATGGATTTGACTAACAGGAATCCATGTCCACCTGTAATCCCACATATTCTAATTTTTGGAATACTCATAATGACTTTACGCTTCTGAAAGGTATATTAGATAATATACCTATATATGTTGTGAAAAAGTAATGTTTGTGAATAGTTGATAGACATACTATGTACCCTTAAATAATTATAAGTGCCTAAGTGTGCGAGTTCTACTTGTGTTTGACAGGCTTTTATTACCATTTTATAATTACTTGTTTTATATATATATATATATATATATATATATATATATATATATATATATATATATATAATATATGTACATATATATGTATATTAGTGTTATGAATACATTGCAAAATATATTTATTATTATTTCCCACAAGTTTCGAATGTATCGATGTACGAAAGTTCCGTTAAGTTACAATGGAAATGCATCGCTAGCGATTAGAGCACTTGGTAATGCGGTTAGGCGGGTATAGTGGATGCATTGCTCTGTAACGAACATTTGATTGCAAACGATACTTATTGGTGAATGGTGCTTTTCTTTCGCCGGTTTTTCTTTCTTTTAGTTATTGTTTGATTTTGGTTTATAATCTTTTTATCTCCTTCATTCATACGATTACTATATCTTCTATTGAGGTATAATAGGACAATATTGCCAGGTCAAAACTAACTAATGTTGTAAATGCGAAAGTGAGTTTTTTGTTCATTTGTTTTTGTTTTGCTTTCAAGCTTCAACTGTACTACCGATCTTAAAAAAATTTTGAGTAAATAAGGTCTGAATTATACAAATGAATACAGAATATCGTGTTTAGACTGATTTGGTCAGCAGTACTATGATAAAAAGGTGTCCAATGAAATTAGAGCCTGCTTAAAGAACTCAGTGCGTGGCTCCATGTTATACCGATCTATTTACTCGTAACAATGTATACGAACAGGAGGAAAACCAAACGTAAAGTGATTTTTCGATTTGTTATTAAAAGTTGGTGAGGGTGCGTATCTGTAAGAAGTTATTTAAAGTTATTAATTGTACAAATTAATTGTAAATATTTTACGGTGGCTTAAACGATATACTTAAATTCTTAATAGTGATAGGGCCGTAATTGTAATTTGTGGACCACATGCCATATATAATGAAGCTGCGCGTACATCTTAATATTGATGGCTAGAACTGTTTACATGAAGCTTGAATAAAAATATCGGAATTGTTTAGTTTGTTGTAGGTAGGCTTCGATACGGGGGTCATTCGGCGCGAAAGCTTTATTCATAGATAGATTCAGTCATTTGTATTGCTTGTCTATTACAAAGATCCCTGATAAATACGGTAGGGTTCCGTGCAAAAATTAGATTCTTAGATGGATGTATTCATCTATATTGCTTGCATATTAAAAATATCCCTGATACACCTGCACAGAAGACGCGGACGCCAGTACCTGTACAGAAGACGCGGACGTTAGTTATCAGATTAAGATATAAATTAGATTTATATATAGATTCATACACTTTTATTGTTTGTCTATTACACAGATCCCTAAAAGATATGGTAACAAAGTCAGATTCATAAATAGGATTTATTCTGATTGTCCTTTATTAAGATCTTTAATACGTTAGATATGATTATATTCCGCTTGAAAGATAGATTCATAAATAGGTTCATTCATTTTTTGTGTTGCTTGTATATTGTTCAGAGTTATAGGAACATAATCGTATTGGTGCCTAACCTATATTAGGGACACAGATTGGAGATTCATATATTATATTCGCACACTGTACTGTCCATAGACATGTCATTAGTGTTCTAAAAGTGACCCTCAAATATTGAGGTAATTTGGTTGAATATCGAAACGTCTGTCTCCTTTATGTGTGTACTATCGTAGATTTGAGGAATCTGCTAATATTCTTTGGTTATTTTGTATGGGTACAATATGTGTATCAAATGTAACATCTTTGCTGCAAACTGCTGAATGGAATGTTTTTACGACAAAATTAATTTTTACCGTCTATTTTGAACTTTGTTATTGACAAATAATACAGTTAGTATACATTAACACTCGAATTTAATATATGGGAAGATAATTGTGCCCCGCTTCTTTCGTATAGGGGCTTAGTACTTGGCCGAAGTTGAATTAACACAGGACGGATGCCGGATGTCCGGACTGAAGGAGCATCTGACAAGAGTACGCGACGCGGCGGGGGCGGAGCGGTTTTTCTGTTTTTCGTCGACGAGTTTTTCATTCATTACTTCTCCTTCGTAAGCTGTACGAATATTTTGACAAATGCGTTTTTAACGATTAGGTTTTCATCTTGGAGCGCTCAAGATAAATTGCTTAATTATTTAGGGCGGTGAATCGTGTTTTGCGGTTGGAAAATCGTTTTGCGACATTTTCTTCTGTTTTTTCGTATGTTATGCGGGAAGGTTTGACAATGATGATGGATAAAAGTAACGCAATTATGTAACGACAGCGATGGAAAAATGATAGTTATTTCCTGTTTTGTTTATTTCAAATCTTAAGGAATAATTAAACTATTTTCATATTGACGTTTGCCTATTTCTTTGTTTTTCTGTAGGCTTGTTTGTTCGCGCATCAAGTAAAAAATACAGAATAGATTTCTGTTCATCCTTTCTTTGTTTTTTGGATATGAATCTCTTAAAAATTTTTAACTATTGACTATATATTTTATGGTCATTAGTGAACGGGTAAAATATTTAATTTTGGGCGAGGAAACATAAAATAAATTTTACTAATATAATAAAGATGAAAGTTTCTGTCTTTTTTTTACTTTTTAACTCATCCAAAAACTTCTGATTCTTTTGATATACGACTATAACAATGTAATCATTTAAAGTCTTCAGATTGTCATAGGCTATAATATACCATGTACATGTGTTGTACAATGTATGTAATGTTATCTCAATATTTTTGACAGATTGCCCATTACCTTTAGATATTTGGAGTTTCATTAAAAGTGTCCTCTGAAATAATAATAAGTCTTTCATTCGCATAGGTGTAGATTTAAACAGAAAATGTTTTTACTTGAGTAACTGTACGCTGCACTTTGCAGGAGCATGAAAATTATTTACGTTAAAGTTAGAAAATAAACGGGAAATATATAGAAATATTTTAAAATTGATAAAAAGTTCTAGCGTCTGCAAAA
Source organism: Druceiella hillmani (assembly GCA_039881145.1). Lineage (NCBI taxonomy): Eukaryota > Metazoa > Arthropoda > Insecta > Lepidoptera > Hepialidae > Druceiella > Druceiella hillmani. The sequence goes on from JAYKKI010000022.1 coordinate 22,072,605, forward strand.
AATTCCAATTTATAGATAGTTTAATAGTTATGATGTTTTTACACAAATGATATTTTTTTTACACATATAACATTATAATATTTTTTGTTAATTAAAATGAATTTATGAAAAAACAAATTTAATATAAACGTAATAAAACAAATCCATTAAATCTTTACCACGGCGGTACCGGCTGGTAGTGGATGTACCATAATTATATTCTCCATCTCTTTCGCTCAATAACTCCATAATAGACAGCAAATAACAGTCAACCATGCAGGCTCTAAATAATAGACTGCTAATATGATGTTACTGCCCACTGTCTGTTTTTGAGTTTTAAAGAGTTTCGAAAGGGTACTCTTGATCTATCTTTGTTATAGATATTTATCTAAGACGTCGCTTAAGTAAATGTTTGCATTTAATCTACTGAACAAGTTGTATCCTCTGTGGATACAACTTGTTCACTAGTTTAACGTTGATATTTGTATAGGGCAATCATTTTGCCTGTATAAATTCTTTCCCGTTTGTGATGCTGTCTTTCTAAGATAAATCTAGAATGCTTCGACCGTAGCGCAAATGGAAAATTTTAAGTCGTTTTTCTTACTTGATGTACGTCATCCATTATACATAAGTAAAACAAACGCGTAGATACGTAATGTACGGTGAGTTTAAATAAATTTTCTTGACAACATTATTAAGCTTCACATTCTGACTAATTTACAAAGTTTACACGGTGTGAGAGGTTACGTAAAATCCTTCACAACTAATACCATATAATCTACTTTCTACGAGTTATAGCTCATTAACATTTCTAAAAATTAACTTTTGAATTATTTCACAAAATCAAGAGGATTATATAAATTTATAAAATAATTAGTAGCACAAAAATTACAAGTCTAATTTTTTCAATTTTTTTGCGCTTTATATTTTATAAAAAAAAAGTCCCAGAAGAATTTGTGGAGCACTATTTTCCATTTTTTACAAAAAAAATCAATGTTTTTGTTACAGCATGAAGATTTCACAAAATATTTAACTTTAAATTTTTGTAAAGACTAAATAAATACCCATGTATTTAGCATAACATCTTAGGACCGCGCTGATTCAAAGAGTTACTTAGGGTGTAACTCATAATAATATCGTGAAGAATATTTGTCTTGGACTTACCATGAAAAAAAAGTAAAATTTTATTGGGTGACTAATTAAATATAAAATTCTTCAAAATAATACTGACTGATATGGTCACCTTATTTGATATTACTTTTTAATATTGAAATGTAAGTGGATTGGAAAACACAAAGTCATTTATCATTCTTATTAATTGCGGTTATGATGTCAGATGACACTACCTCAATTACCTTTCACATTTACACATTCTATAAAAAAAATGTTGCACTTGTCTGGGGATATTACTGATTTTTAAAATCACATACACACACGGATATATATATATATATATATATATATATATATATATGTATATATATATATATATATTTATATATTCGTTTTATACATGTGATAATAATTTATTTACTGCAAAACTCGGTGGACATAAATAGTGTTTAGGCTAGGCGGTACGTCGAGTATTGGTTTACAATGATGAGTGATTATTGATTACAGGAACAGTAAAACGTTATTAAAGGCTCAGTTAAAATATTAATTCTATTTGAAATTTATAAGAACAGTGTCTTTAGTGAAACATATTAGGGCATGATAATTTTTACATTAATGATTTGGTATGGCACTCGGTTTTTCTGTTTAATTACACATAGTTGCCCTGGAATTACCTTTCTTGAAACAAATTTTATTTAAAGATATTCTTGTCAAAAATGACGATTTATTTCATCTTATTCAACAAAATTATGCACTAAAATCTGTAGTCATACAATCACAGTACATATATTTAAGATTAGGAGTTATAAAAGTGTCAAATTTAAAAAAATTAATTACAATTATGTAAGAGATTACTTTGAAATAATTACTTTTATTAAAAGAAATAGTATTTGATGCTTGAAATAGGGAAAGATACTTAAAATTGAAATATTTTGAGAATCAAGACTTAAATTAGAAATATTTTAAGAATCAAAAGGAAGGCGCAAAATAAACTTCCTTAAGAGTTTCGAATAATTAAGTGCAGGAAATTGGGTAAATAACTTCATTCCCGAAGTGAAAGAGGTTGAGCTACCGAATTAATAGATTATTAAGTTAGCAAAGGTAGTGTCACTTCAGCTATTTACAATATCTCATTTGTTTCCAATAGTAGCAATGAGTAACAATCCAAGAAAATCAAGACTGTTCAAAAACAATTAAATTCAATACATAAGTTTAAGCTTATTTATTTATAATTAAGATTGGTTTGTTATCAACATACAAAACTCAAAGTATTAAAAGTTATTTTCATTGTATTTTAAGCTTTTGGACAATCAAACAAAATAGTGTTCATATTAACATAGATTTTATAGTCGTATATAAGTTCATTACATTTGGTTTAAAAAATTTAATTATTAAGATTTATTTTATCGTAGAAAGGTAGGGTAAAATTCTGATGCTTTTCAAAACGTCAAACTATCATAAAATATAAATAAATTGGCCAGTAAATGTGGCCCTAATCAAAGCAAAAATTATATACAGACATTAGAACATAGACCCAGATTACTTCATCACTTTGTATCCTCCTTATTCCCTCAATGGCTATATGATTGGCGGGGAAACAGAGATACAATTATTTGGCAAAATTTATGCCTAAATTCAAAAAGATTTGTGGACTTAATGCTTATTTAAAAAAAGAGATCAAAGAAAAGATTGACTAAAAATGTATATTATTAAACTATTTACGAATGGCGACCGCATACCAGAAGACGTAGAGTGAAATAGTCCAGGGGGCTGTTTTTAACCTAGGACAGATAAATGATCTGATAAAAATTACTGGAAGCTAATGGATGCTGAAGTAAATGATTGATTATCTTTCAGTTAGATCTTTGTGGAAATTTATGAGGAATGGTATGTATGTGGAAGGATTTGGGTTCAGCAATGGATATTTCAGAGCTGATAATGACAAAAAGCTTTCGATTTTGAAATATTTCACTTTAGTTTATCAACTTCGTAATCGGAGAAAATTTGATTATGTCATTTGCATGTTTCTTATGAATTTAAATAAGTGATTAAGAAAACAATGAGAAATGTAGCTGATAGAAACGGAAGTAATCAAAAAGTATTTAGCCACGAAGTTTACAAATAAATGTTATAAATTATAAAAATACACCCAGGACTATTCTAAACCTGATGAGCACGTCTAACAAAGGCACCAAAATTTATTTAGAAGATCGCCTTTTTATTGTGATAGTTTTTTAAACAAAAAATGCCATTTTTCACTTTAATTTCCACCCTTATTTTCCTTTTTGAATAACATTTTATTCCCCATCAAGTAATTTTGATTCATGAAATAGGAATTTTGATTACTATGCCTCGTTTATTTCCAGATTAATTTAAATCTAATGCAAGCAAGCACGTAATGAAAATTATTAGAAAAAAAAATTGAAACGAAAAACTGTATGGCTTTAAATATAATTATGGACGTTTACAGAAATAAACAATAAAAATCTCGTTATCTCTACAATTATTTAAGTCTCGTTAATATCTTAGATTTGCACCAAAATAAAAAATTAAGTACCACTTATATTAAATACGGATAACAAGTGTCATATTCAAAATAAATCATATAATCAAATAACAATCAGTCATACAATATTTTCATTTAAAAATATGTATTTTATATTTAATTTTTAAACAACTACGAAAGATTGCACTACGACTACGGCGCAAACTTTTCAATTGCGGCCATATCATAACACAGAGCCAGTTTACTCCAAAAACAAATTATATTTGAGTCATTAAGGATAGTATTGCCGAATACTTCTATTTTACATGCCATCTATGCGCATAGCCAAATCATCAAAACTTCTACCGCTCCGCCAACCGCAAATCAACCCTGTCAACAAACTGTCCATCGACGGTCACCCGGTCCAGATAATTCCATTTCCGCACCGTAAGTTAAACAAATATAAATTATGTGCCAGCAGACGCAAAGTGGGTAGTAGCGACACAATGGCGGGCGGAAATGAGATCATTCGCGGGGCTGCTGGCGTCAGGTGCGAGCGAATTGGTCCCGCGAGATAATCGAATTATATCAAGTGGCTGGTCCCCCGTGGGGGCTGAAAGGAAGGGGTTGGGATCTGGAAAGCGTTTGTGTGTTAATTTGAGAGGTCGGACTTGCTGCCGGCTTTATTAATTGTGTGCGTAGTTCGGAGATCGCGCTATGATATCTTTACTTACGTTTGGGCCTTTATTTTGTCAAGGTCCGATTCGGTGTTTTGACTTGAATTTAATACCGGTATTGTATTTCAATTGATTGAATGTATATTGAATTATAGTGTGTACATTTTTTAAAGTTATCGATCTCACTAGATATAAGTTTCCTTTTAGTACCTCATGAAATTTTTGTGCGGAAGCCCCGAAATATTGGATGAAAAAAATTCTATTTTTCAAAATTATATGCCAAGTGAATTTGTCAATTCTGCCTCATAGTATGAAAAATATATTAAAATAAATTTATTCTCTCCAATACTGAACAAAAAGGTAAATAGCTTTAATAATATATCGTGTTTATTTTGAAGTAGTTACTCGCAACTTTAAAATACATTTGCACATAATAATGAGATTTGAACTATCGTTACTGGCACAAATACGTTCTAAACGAAATCAAAATGAGAAAAAAATAGAAGAGCAACTTATTACGCCAAAATGCACAGTTGCAAATAATATCTAATTTTGCGCTGCAAAGAAGTCGTTATTTATTCCTAATGCTCAAAAATTAAGTTAGGATTTAAAAACATATTTTAAATTACATTCGTTCACTTTTATAAAAAAAGTATCGACACTAAAAATGTAGGATAAAAACGTGTCAAATAATAATTAATAATATCGATACTTTTTCGTATTCTCAGAAAAGGATAGCAAAGGATATAGCCAAGTTTAACGAAAGAAGTGCAATTATAAAGTAAATTGGTTAATGTTATTCATGGATCATTATAATTACCTTAATAAGCCATTATCAAGGTAATCATAATGATTAATTAATAATATTAACCAATTTATTCCAAAATCCGACGATTTTTGTGTCTCAGGTGCAAGTAATTTGCTCTTTTCGTCATTTTTATTGTGTCGAGCATTTGACTCGGCACTTCGTAATCGAGTAAGGGGATACACGATTTCACGTAATTGTAATCTTAAAGCATTTACTATTATATTGAGATTAAACTGTAATCGAAAGGGATTCCAGATTACATTAATTGTAATTGAAATTCGATAAAACAACGTTAGAATTACGTACATGGAAAATGTGAAAAATGAAAATGTAATTTTATTAAATCAAGATTTATTCTAATTTAATTTTTTAAAACTTTATACTTGATAATTATTTACTCTCGGGGCTGTGATCTCCGTTTCAATGCTTTTGAAACGTTACTAAATAATTATGAAACAACAAATTCTAGTTTAATTGTAGTTTTGTTAAGGTGTAAGCTCTGCCTGAGAAGGTAATAAAACTACCATACCCGTACCCAATTTACTTACATGTATAGTAATACTTCCATTGATATAATACAAAGTTATCTAAATTCGGAGTTACGTAATTTTACTTATTTTTGATTTGATACTTTATCACGGAGAAATAATTTATTTTTCAATAAGGCATGTCTAATTATTTTTAAAAATTGTGTTTTCAAATTAATTATTTTTAAAATTTATTGTATCATAAAAACTTAAGAAAAAAGTTAAATTTACAATATGGTATTTTTTTTTTAGGAAATAATCTTCGTATCGCTCAAGATTTAAAGGAGATATATAGAAAGGGTTTACATCGGAAAACAACATTATTTTTTATAGGTCTTTTTCCTCTAATTACTCTGGACGTAAAATATCTTTGGGAAATGTGAAAAACCCAATTTTCTCCGTTCATTACAACTTCGAAACATAAGAAATTCAATATTTTATTAAAAAAACACTTCAATACATATAAAAATTAAATTCTACTAATACTAAAAAAGAAAACTTATAAAACTATCGGAAACCCTTTTCCAAAATTTAATATCACTAGTAAAGTCAGTTGATGGTGAGCAAAATATTGATATGACGTTTTTTTCCGTTATTTTTAATGCAAATGTTATTAGGCACATTTCAAAATACTTATTTTTTTAGAGTTCTTTATTATAAAAGAAAAAATAGGAGCGTTACATACGATTACTAGTGTATCTATCTGTCTGTCTGTGAAAACTCAAATTCTCAGAAATTGCTTGATGTAGAAACTTCAAATTTGGAAAAAAAATTACAAAATATTTAAAAACGAGTACTTAATTGGAACTTTTGCGGTACTCTATCGTTTCCGATTATAAATAAATTACAAAATACTGCAACTGCTAGAAAAATTTGAAATTGGTGCCAAGTCGTCTTTTCTCACATACATACGAATACATAGATGAATACTGCACTTACTTTGCATTGATTTTTATTGTTTGTGATATCCTACTTGACTCCCTACTTGTGATATTCTATCTATGTTACTGCTGACAAGTATTTTTTTTTAATTTGTAAAGTTGAATCGTTACAGATTACGAAACCTAGATTAATACTACATCACGTATTTTCATTTAATTAAGTAAAATCAAATTATAATGAATGTTTACAAAATTAACGCCAAATATATTTAATATGCAAAAAAAATTGGATTAACTCTATTTTTGAGACTACTGAACCTAAAGTGATGAAAAAAATAGTTTTTGTAATGGTACGCAAAGGTTGTATTAAAACTATAGAGTCGTTGTACATCTGTGTAGTGTATTTGAAGTAGTATATTTAAGTTGTGAAAACTTATTACTTCTGACTAGTATAATAGAAATACTTTGTACCCTTAAATTTTTGCTTCAAAACGTATCGAATCCTCATAGTGTGTGTTTTACTAGATTTTCAAATTTTCTACTTCTTACTTGATAGATGTTTTAATTTTCCAGATATTGGGCCGAATTACTGCCATAGAAGTGCATGGCAAGTAATAATACGGTATGATATTGATCGATAATAAATGATACGAATAGAAATTCATTAAGACTCAGAAACATTCATTACTGGAGCTCGACTTTTATTTAATCAATATTCGAACAGAGCGTATCGTGTAGACGATAAAGTGAATTGAAAACAATTTTGAAATATAATATCGGGAGACGCATTGTTCACAACGCATTGTTTTGAACAAAGTAATGAAAAAAAATTAATACTTGTTTTATTGTAACTTCGACGATTCTTTCTAATTATTTTACACACCTATTTCAATACAATTTTGTAATACCTGCGCGATGAACAAATCGAGAATCTTATCCAATTTTTAATTTATCCAGGTTGCGAATGATAAACAAAAATTCATTAAAAATTATCTTTTACAATTTTGTGTTTCTTTTCCTCTCTCGCCCCCATGAAGTCAAGTGACTCTCGGTATTCAAAGTAGCGATGTATTTTCTTAACGGACTCAGCCAGGGAACGTATAATCGAAAGAGTGAATAAATGAGGTTAAAAGCTGTGCATTTTCCGACGCGACAATTGCATTGCTGTCTGCGGAATGAACTTGCCGTCAATAGAGGCACTTGGTTTCTTACACTCGAGACTTTGCCTACATTCATTTCATTGCAGCGCATTCACGTACAAGCTTACAGAAGCTATTTGGATGCATATTTATGTCAGCGTCTACAATGCGTTTCATTTTGCAGTTTGTTCACTTCGTTTGTGGGAGACGAGAAAGTCGCTTCTGCTTGGGTTAGGAATAGAGAAGCGTTGGGAAAAACACAATGTTCACTTTATTTCTATTCTTTCATATGGTATAAGTAATTATCGTCATTCCAGTTTATATAATTTTTGTAAAAGTTTTCTGTAATTGTCCTTTACACAAATTTTTTACAGCTTAATTTTGTGACGAATATCAGGCTGGTTGTGTTTTGATGATGATGATGAAAATATCCTCTTGAAAATTTACCCTTAAAAAATTTGTTAATTATGGAATCATTGCTTAATAAAGATTCTATTAAAGAGTGGTCAGAGTTCTATTAAAAACTGGTCAAAATGAAATATTATCAAATATTTAAAAATTATAATATATATGAGGGTATATGCCAAACTATACATTCTATTGTGCATTTTTTATATTTTATTTATAAATATACATAACTTACATAATAATAAAAAGAAAAAAAAAAAAATATATATATATATATATATATATATATATATATATATATATATATATATAAATTAGTAAGTAGAAGAAAAACTATTCTCCTATAAATAAAACTTGGTAGTATAAAAGATTTACAAATAGATTCCGTTAATTTCTTTAAATCTAGTTCACTAGATTAGACGCTGAGGGTACGAGTATATTGTAACTACCCAGCAAGTAGATGTCATGTATAAATATGGTGCAAGAAGGGTTTGATTTATTTTTTACGTTTAGATTATATAAACAATTTAAGGAACAAATGAAGGATAAGTGTAGGATTAAAAACTTATAATTTAACACAATATATATGAAATATTTCAAAATAACAAGTAAACAATATAAACGCGAAATGACATAGTTGTGAAAATTTATAAATCCTTGAAATTTTTCCATTTAATTTGTCAAACCAACCTGAATCTAAATTTTAAAAATGATTCATTTCACAGAACACAACACAATTTGTTTAACTAGCCTTGATTTCTCTGACAGTTCCATCTTTCATTGATTTTAAGACCGTTGTAATTTAAATGTGCAAATTTTTCATACCAAACAATTCCTCAAATTTATGCCTTCCACTGAATTTGTAGACGAGTATAGAGATAATGGGAAGAAATCAGATTATATAAAAATAATTTAATTAAGTATTCAGTAAGTGAAATAGAAAACGCAATACAAACAAACAAATGGCACATGCATTTCTAATTTATGTTGTGTGACGTTACTTTTAAAAAGAACGATGCTAGGTCTTCATGTTCAGGACCCAGTGGAGTTGACAGTTGTGAATCAGTTCCCCAACTATCAATGCCAGTTGATAAAACACATGCGGAAATGTTGAGATTGCTTGTTAACGGATGTTGACCCCTGTACTCCCCCAAAAAATCCTCTTCGTAAAACACTTGTTGGAGTTTAGTCCATACAAACATTTTTCTATGTCCTTTCCTCATATATACATTCCTCATATATGGCAGCAAACCCGTTAGAAAATGATAATCTAGATTTTCGTTTAGGGAATTTGAATATCTTTCCTCGAATATTTGTATTTTTTGTTCTTCAAGCGTAATCAATTTCTTAACCTTGGCAATTTTTGTCTCCGGGTTGTGTTCTGAATTGATTCGAGAGTTTGTGATCGTGATTCTGGTTCGTTTTTAGGGAGATCAGGGGAAGAAGTATCAGTTGAATTCTGGGTGTCTTCATAAAAACATGTTTTCTCGCTTGTAGCGCTCATGATATTACCCTGTAATTTTACTTTTTTCAAACTGGTCGTTCAAAAATGCCATGCTTTTAAAATAGGGTCACCTAGGATCTTTAATAATGCCCCCTTCATTCCCACTCCGTTTTTAAGGATTCTTGCTCAAGTTCTTGCGGAATGTGTCTCTCAAACTTTGCCACTTAGCTTTGGCTGCGACACCTGAAATTAGTGGAAAAACAAATTAATAAATGCTTTTAATCGTAATGTAGTATTATGTTTGTGTCCTCAATTAATTTTTAATGGATATGTTGATTTTTTTAATAGAAGTTGTTTTTTATCACAAATTATTATCAACTGGGAGGTTATTTAATATATAAGTTTCTCCTACTGAATTTTACACTGTGTTAGTCGAAACATAGTTTATGTAACATGCCAAGCTATATATGAGGGCTTCTCCGATTTACATATGTCACTGCCAACTACAGAGGTATGGAAAATCATCGCGAGTGAATTAGACAAAAAGTGGAATTTTCTTAACTGCATCGGTTGTATAGATGGTAAACACATTCGCATGAAATACCTCAAACAAACAGGGTCGATGTGTTCCAATTATAAGAGCTATTTTTCTGTTGTATTGCAAGCAATAGCTGATGCAAATTACAAGTTCATTGCTGTTAAAATCGAAGTTGATGGTAAGCAAAGCGATGGAGGAACCTTTTGAGATTTAAATGTGTATCAACAGTTAGAAGCAAACACTATCAAAATACCAAGCAATGACATTATTTCATCACAAATATTTCAGCATAAAACAGAATAAAACAAATATTATTGGGTGATCCTATCCTCTGAAAACGTATTTATTATAACCGTGTTCAAGATAAAGATTTACATCTGAAGATCGCATTTTGAATTATATATTATCAAGTGTTAGACATTGCGTGCAATGTGCTTTTGGTATTATGGTAGCTAAGTGGAGGTATTTAAAAACTGAACTGTAAATTGATCCTGACAAAGTGGACATGGTAGTTAAATCTGGCTGTCTTCTACATAACTTAATTATCGAAGATTTTACTTGCCTTGAAATTAATGGAATGGAACTTGAACCTTTACACAATATGCCAGGTTCATGAACATGTAGTTATATCGGAAGAAGCGAAGCGCAACCTTGAAAAATTATTTGATTAGTCCAACAGGGTCAGTTTCAATACACCTTACTGTAATAATCTAAAAGCTTTACAAGTTCTTGATTAATTAAATGTACTTTTACATTATAATAATACGTCATTAAAGTAAATTACACATTAAAATAAAAATAATAAATAACAATTGTACTTACTGCTTTTGCCGAGAAATGTCTCTATTGTGATAATTTTTGTCTTTCGTGTCCCACAAACACAATTCGTCAGACGCTCTAAAAAAACTAGTTTCAATATTCTGACGACATCGTACGTTCTGACGTGCCCTTCGCTCTCATAGTAAACACATTCATTGATAAACAGGTGTTTGTTTATTTGGGCAAACTCGTCAGTACAAATTTTGTTAGAATTCGCATTCACAGTAACCGTAGTTTAAAAATATCTATGACAGACGATAATAGTGAAAAAGTTTTCAAACGGGCCAAGGTTCCGTACCATTTATCGTAAATTATCGCTAATATAAACTTTTAAGTGTAATAAATAGTTAATCATCTCTAATATAATTAAGTAGGAGAGACGTATATTCTAGTGACTATTTCAAAAACTATGACATATAGAATTATTGATACAGGTTTCCTACAAATTTTACGTAAGCTTATAAAAAGCTTGTAAATATGGGAGGGGAGAATGAATTTTCCTGGCATATTTTTGATATATTTCTGGAAATAAATGACCGAAGATTATGAAAAAATATTTGAGTGGAAATATTTTTGTGGCTTTTATAACTAGGTCTTTCAAATAATACCTCACGTTACATATTAAATTTGAAATATCCTCAAATTTTGATTTTTTTCCCTTTTTCCCAAATTCATCATAAATATTTTTGAGTATTAGCTTTTGAGATTTGTATGGGTTAATATAATTTATTACTATGCCAAATATCAAGTTTCTCTGTCGAGCGAATTCTGGAAAAACACAGTTGTAATAGAGAGACAGGTGGACGCGTGAATTATCTTATAAGTATTATGTTTTTCTTTTTTAGTCGCAGAACCCTAAAAATGTATGTACGTGTATATATGCATGTTTATCATAGCTGAAGTGCACGTTAAACTACTGAAATAATAATTTACGTATTTTGCAACGTTTTTATTATTTTTTTTTAACTTTGAAACTTGTTAGAAAAATTTCCTTATTATCAGTAGTCGATAAACTCAAGAAGAAGCTATGACTCATTCGCTCGATGACAAAAAACAATTTATAATCACAGTAATAAAATTAAATCATAATTAATTTGACTTCGACGTTGCACAAAAAACATATTGACCGATTTGCATTTTGGGGGAAGTATGTACAGTGTGACTGACTGAATCGTTTTTTTAATGGGTACGGCTCAAAAAATAGCAAAAAATTTTACTTGCAGATTCCTCTTGAAGCTTTCACGACAATTTTTAAAATTGTTCTCGGTTTCAAAACTACAAAAAAATACTAAAGCAAGATTACGATATTAAGTAAAATTTCATAAAAATATAATCAAATTAAGCATTACCCGTCAACATTTATCGCAAAATGTTCATAATATTTTATTTTAAATCAAATAAGAAAATTTAATTGATAGATTAGAGGAAAAGCAACTAATGGCTTTTATAGATTTTACCAATTTTGAATTGATGTGTTATAATACACAAAACTTCAATTTATATTTATATAATTTATCTCTCGTGTGAAGATGTATATGTACGATATAAATTCTTTTTTACAACGTAATTGAAGGCGCTCTTGATAAATTATTGGAAAATTCTCTTCATGTATAACGACTTTTATATTATGCAAAAACACTAATCAATTTAAAATTCTAAAAAAAATTTTCGATATTCGGTAGTATAAATATTTGTATCAATAACATTGCAATCGTTTCTATTCATAGTCCAGTTAATAACTAGTAATAACTATATTTTTCAGTTTCTGTTGAATAATATTTTGAAGGATAGAACTTTCAAAATATAAAGGAAATGATATCTTTTCTCGAAAGTGTATCTTTTCTCGTTTTATGTAGAAATAAATGAAAAACTTCTGAATTAATGGCTTGATGAAATAATCACTATATATTAGGCTTAAATAAATACAAATACCATAAGGCCGGGGGGGGGGGAGACTGGTGTATACTATAAAGGTCTTTTTAAATTAGTTCTAGTGTAGCAACTTGGTTCTATTGGTATCTGGGTACTTAGTGGATGTATGGTTGGATGTACGGATTTATAGCTCCGTTATTTGTGAACAGATCGATATGAAATTTGGCATACGACTAGATTATAGCCCGAATTAACATAAAGACTATTACATAGAAATTTGAAGAAGTTTCTGTTAGTTCTATCCTGAAATTATTCTTTTTATCCCGATATCTGAAATAGTTCCTGAGGGATAGCATCCATATTTTTATCAGCTTTCTACTTAATCCCTTAGTGTCGTCTGGAAAGAAAATTCTGTGACTTCGTTTTTAGCATGTTCTAAGTCATACCTTGTCTCTGGAATTCCCAATTCCGAGTATGGATCCTTTGCATAATTTTTTTAATTTTTGATAACTCCATTACGATGTTTCAGTGGTACGTTCACTGATTTTGAAAAAAAATGGAATAGTGATAAATTATAGTCTGAATTGATGCAAGCTACATTACTGTATTCTATTCCAACTTTATTCGCGTAGATTACGCGAATAAAATTGGAATAGAAGCTAATATTAATACAATTTTCTCGTGTTTCATTTCATTCTTGAAATACACTTTTTCAACATTAGGGCAAGGGTTAAATATATTGCAGTGCACTACACGCTAGGCGCTGTGCCCCACCATCAAAGCAATACTATTTGGTGAACCCTTTTTTGGGATTAAATATTAAGCAATACGGGTATTTCGCAAAAAGAAATATTGCTTAAAGTAGTAGTTTAGTGTTTTTATTAATACTTTTTTCCTGCAGGTCTTGTCTATTACAATGTTCATTGTCATAGGACTATTCATTGTCATAGGACAATGAAACGTTCAACTATAATCACGATTTCAAAAAGGTGGAAGATAAAAAATATAAATAAATTTTATTGAAAAATCAATTATTACTCCTAATAAGATCACAGTTTAAAACATGTTATGGATAACTTTTTTTGGAAAGAAATTCCTCTTATACTGACTAATTGATACTTGTAAACCTTTCGTCTCTTTTATAACATGTTGAATAATCCCAACAGTGGTTAGCTCTGAATTTTTAGCGTTAAAATAATATAGCAACCGGCTTCTTGAGTGTAAAATAAGACGATTAAAATAAATAATACTCTTCTCCTTTTTGAGATAGAGTATTTCTACTTCATCACAAGGATTTAGATTACTGCAGTGCACGCACACCGGCACTACTGCACGACTCACCGAATACCTTATTTGATTCTGGATAACAATGTTATTTCGTAAAAAAACAGAAATCGATTACACTCGTAATTCGGTGTTTTTCTTTCATGGAGGTTTTGTTTGTGATAATGAAACGTTTAAATGTAATTATGATAGAGAAAATATTGAAATATAAAAAAAATTTGGTTACCAACAAAATGAATGATTTAAGGACTAGGGAAAAAAATATTATAAGTTATTGTCCCATTATATTTTTAAGAATGATTCCAAAAAATCTTTCTATAAGACATATTTTCCATTACACATATTTCAGTCCGAATTTGACAAATGAAAAATTTAAGGGAATATAATTTTCATGATTGAATGAAAGTACTTATTACTATTAGCAACTATGAAAATTTGTATAACAATGAAGTAGCAAAAACTATTTTGTTTTTTATAATGAATTTCCCTGATTTCTGGAAGTACTCTTTTATAGTTTTAATTTTTGTACAAATTATAAAAAAAAATAATGAAATGCACCAAACGCCATTAGTCGATTAACTTATAGTATGAATTATTAACAGACATCGTAGTTAACATTACAGATATAAAACATTAATCCTACATTTTTCCATTCCTCTGCTAAATATTTCATTACCGCGAATTAATAAATATTCTAATGTTTATTAAGTAATTCGCGGTAATGAAAAAATTATGTCGACGAGTTTACTTACTAATTCGCAAGTATCGTTAAGTGTACTTTACTTTGACAATATGTGTACTTAAAACGGAATACAGACTAAAATAAATAAGGTGAAAGAGAAGTTTGGAATAAATGACGCACAAAGTCGCTTAAGAATAACATGTAAAATTGCTAGAAATCACACGCAGAATTGTGAAGTGTTCCATATTTAAATTGCTATGGATACTAGAGACGCCATTTTACAATTTTACATTCTAACGCTCAACTCCAAGCGGAGCGTTACCCAACTTTATACCGTGCTAACACTCGAATTCAGCGTAGCGCGCCATTCCCCATTTCCGCCGTATTATTTCCGTCACATAGAGTTTAAACTTACGTCGTTTAAAGCAACTTACGTTCTACGCTAAAGAAGTTTTGGTCAATCATATATTTAAAAATAAATTGTGTATATAATGTTAGAGAGAAATTTAACTAGTTAAGCAACACTGAAAATTTGATTTAGATTTGAAAACGTTTGGGGCTTGAACTTTGTTGCATACACGTATGTAATGAAGATCAAGGTGTGGAAAAAATCATCATAGCGCACTTACTTTCATTGTAATAAAACTTGTTGTTTAGACTCCATTGTAAGACAGGATTCGATAGTATCTTCTCTAATGCTACATATAATCGTCAAAATACGATTATGGTCAGATGCCTCTTAAACATATTTAGAATTGTCTTGCGTAACATTTTTGAAAAATAAGTTTGAAATTTTTACTACTTGCTGTTTCAATTGATGTTCCACACAATAAATGTTTTACACCAAGTAGTTTCTAAGAAAAACGGCAATGACAAGTAGACAGACCGACAAACTAGTGAGTAATGTTATGAGGATTCTGTGTCTAAGTCAAATTTATACGTCGATCGTAAATTTTGTGAACGTTCTGATAGTAATGATCTGCATTGATTTTAGCTACTGATTTGCTGAAGTCCGAATCAAATTTGTAAATATGCATGCTGAAATGCTGAATGCATGCTTATATAATATAAATATGCATGCTGAATGCATGCTTGCTAGTCTCATATGGATATCAAACATGTTGAGAAGTGTGGAACCGTGCTTACACACTGTAAGCGCAAAAGAAAAATGATTACGTGGTGACTTCAAAAAAATATTAATATCCAACATATTAACCATCAGTAGAAATTTCGTTTAACAAGTATATATGCATGGTTAATAATATATCTAATTAAATTTAAAATGAGCAAGAAATCAATTTTGTCATATTGTACTAGAAAGTTAATATATATGGATGGTTAATAATATATCTAATTAAATTTAAAATGAGCAAGAAATCAATTTTGTCATATTGTACTAGAAAGTTAATGTACCGTTTATTCACAGTAGGTGTCGCTTGATCTTATTACCACAGCTTTCGGATGAAAATGGTGGCAAGTAATTTTAATTATTTCAAAATCTCAGACTAAAAATAAATAATTTTTAGTCTGAGAAGAAGGGTAGGTGAAGAAGTGAGAGTGAGGGTAGATAAAAAGATATCTTGTACTGTCTTCTTTTTTTGGTAATTTTGGGTATATTCCGATGAATGGCAGCTACACTGAATACATTAAAGACGTGCGCGATAACCTAAGCTTGATTTATTGATTCTAAATCCAAATTCATAATATATAAATATAATATATAAAATTCTAAGATTGATTTATTGATTCTTGAATATTGACCGTTCTAATCAAGGAAAACATTGAAGTATGCATAAAAGTAAACAAAAAATTGTTCTGAAATAAACACGGTTGCATTATTGTTCAAGTTATCAGGCTATATTAATACGACTTATATATAATATAATAATAAAAATCGACCAACCGATCAAGCTGGTTCGCCGTCGAAATCGAAGGATTCTTTATCTCGTTAAAAGTGAAATTACTTTATTCATCATAAGTCATCATCAATATTGATTTCCTGGTACAATAGATATTTAATAATAGCTAATATAATTAATAGCTAAATAGTATTTTAATAGGCTTTTAAAGATCCCATTTTTTCATAATTTTAGCCACAGTATCTTCGGAAATAGGAGGGGGAATATACTTTTTGCATATATTTTAGTATGAATCTAAAGATACGGTAATATGTTATGTTAAATTTAAATCGAACTTTTAAATCAAATTGTGTTCCGATTAGCTTGTGTCAATAATTTCTTTAGATATAGACTATTTTGGGAACGCACTTTACACGTATTCCGATACGCGCTTGGCTGATTTTTATTCTTACATTATAAATGGCATTAACATAGCCCACAGATACCTTGAATGATATTGCAACTATGTCTTTCAGCTAATGATTTCAGTACAACTGGCTTAGAAAAAATTACATGATACTAGTAAATTAAGTGACATGTAGGTTTTATTCATATTTATGCATATGTTTCAATGTTTTCCATGATTAGAATGGTAATATTCATGAATCAACAAATTGGTGCTTCAGTGTCCGCGTCACATCTTCAGTTTAGCTGCCCTATAACGTAATACACCCACGATTACTGGAAATAAGAAGGAAAGGCAAGGATATCTTTTTTATCTACTCTTCCTGATCAGAAATGACGTATTTTTAGACTGAAACTAAAACTAAAACTAGAAAAACCACTTACTACCATTTTCATCTGAAAGCAGTGGTAATTGAATCAAGTGACACCTGCTTCAAATAGACGATATATTGATTATCTGGTGTAACAGGATAAATTGATTTCTCGTCTACTTCTTGTTAATTTTACGTTCAATTAGATCTATTATGGACAATAATTACCCCCTTGTTAAACGAAATTGCACTTTAGCGCCAGTTAATTGGATTTATATACTTTTTCAAGTCACCATTTGAGTATTCTATTTTTAGCATACTGTGAGCGCGGATCAGTCCAACTTAGCACTTTTGACACTAATATAAGATCAGCAGAGGCATTGTATCATTATATATTTGCAAGTTTGACTCGAACTTCGGCAAATTAGTAATTAAAATCAACCACAATTTTTACTATAAAAACGTTTATACAGTGTGCAACCACTTGATGTAGAAATTTTATGTAAAAACGGAATGCTCATAATGTTATTAATGTGTTCGTCGGTTTGTCTATTTGTTATTGACTTTTTTTGAGAAACTATATAGAATCTTGTTAGTGATAAAGCATATAACTCAGATATACCTCAATAGGTAATACAGAAAAATATTTGTACCGAAAATACATAATATATTAATAGAACCTTAATGCCAAACGTATTTTTTAAAAACTAACACTAATTATTTATAGGAAATTTTTAAAGGTATGATAAAACAATCAAAATTTATTTTTTAATTCCAATTATCGTCAACTGAAAGAATAAATGAAAAGGATTTGCAACTTACTTTTTGAAGAATGTTATGAGAGATATTATTAAAGGTATTTAAGAGACATCTGACCATAATTGATTTATGGCGATTATAAGTAGCGTTAGAGAAGATAGGAACGAATCCTATCTTACAATGGAGTCTGAACAACAAGTATTATTATAATGAAGACATGTGCGCTATAATAATTTTTTCCACTAACCATGTTCAAACCTCAAACACGTTTTCAAATCTACTGCAAATGTCCAGAATGTTACTTCACAAGTTAAACTTCTCTGTAACATAATTTACATAAGTTATTTTTAAATATATGCTGAACTAAAACGTCTTTATTGTAGAATTTAAATAGTTTCAAACGGCGTAAGTTTAAACGATATGTGACGGAAATGGTACGGCGGAAAATGGAATGGCACGTTACGCTTAATTCGAGTGTTAGCACTGTATAAAGTAGGGTGACGCTCCGCTTGGAGTTGAGCGTTAGCGTGTGGAATTCTAAAATGGCGCCTCTAGGGGTTCATAGTAATTTAAATATGGAACATTTGACGATTCTGCGTGTGATTCCTGGCAATTTCACGTGTTATCCTCAGGCGTCTTAACGATAATGGTCGAAGTTAAGATTTCATTACCACCAATTTTCGTAATAAACATCGTATGTAGCTTCACAATTATTAAATTTAAGAGTAATATTATATATCTCTAAAATTAAATACGACATTTATCAATTACATAATATTATAATTTAATCTAGTAATACAATTTTATGTATTTCGTTATTTTTTTTAAACTCAAAATTTTTTTTTGCTACGTCATTATTAAACAAATTGTGACAGTTACTCGTGAAAAGTACTTTTATTGATATAAGCAAATTTTATTCAATTCTGCAATTTTTTAATGTGGAATTTGCACTGAATGAAGATATGTATCTTAGAAAGTTTTTTTTTACAATTCTTCTGCATATTCTAATAAAATTTTAGAATGCAATAATAAAACCGTATAGGATTCTTTATTTTACTACGGAATTCTAAAAACAGACAAGTGTGGGTTTAGCTCGTGCATCGATTATTTAGTGAAATCACCATATTTATTATAAGTTAACACTACTTTTTAATGCAAATAATATTTAATAATATGTAATATAGTTAAGTAGAGGATATACATAGTACCGTAAATATCTTATAAATTATGACATATTACGTTATAATTTTCCTGCAGTCTTTGCACGGGCTTTTAAAAACGTTATTTTTTCATAATTTTAGGATCGGTAGTTTTGGAAATAATGGAGGAACATATTTTCAGCATATTTTTCAGCGTCAAAACATTTGAAATCTTTCTAATTAGCCGTATTCAACAATTTCTCATATTATACATGGAATTTAAAAAAATCTCGAATGTTATATGATTAAATTTCAATACAAAAAATTTTCTGTGTTAGCTATTGTGATATATCGCAATGGGTTAAATTATTTACACCCCCCTAAATATTTTTTATAGCTGTGTCGAATTTCAAGTTTCCATGTCATGTGGTTTTTCAGAATAACACTCTCAGAACCACACACAGACAGACATACGGAGTGTTCTTATAAGGGTTTCGTGTTTATTTTTGAAATATCATACATATATATATATATATATATATATATATATATATATATATATATATATATATACATATATATATATATATATATATATATATACACACACATATATATATATATATAAATATATATATATATATATATATATATATATATATATATATGTATATATACCTACTTGCTTATTGTTCATAATATATAGATATTATATTTATCTCTTCCTAGTCAGTTCCATGTGTTTCATTATAATTCGTAAGTATATTACTGTAACAGTCAAGATGATCCAGTTTTTCTATACTTATAATTTCAGGTTAATAATTTACTAATAATTTTCACATATATTTAGTAAATATGGAGTTCCAAAAAGTAAAACTGAGTCTTAAAAGTCTACTCTACTATAATAAGATAATATCGCGCGGAATTCCAACTAATTATAGTAGAGTCAGATGATGTTTTAACTGATTCTTTGAACAAGTTTATCACATTACCAATTCATCCTGCAAAAGGCGCTAGTTTTTCCAACGAATGAAGCGTCGCTGGTATTGATGTCACCGGCGACCCCCATTCGTTCGCCGTCAACACAGTACGAGCGGGTTTATTGCGCCTGGAGCTGGGATACGGCATTTTAAATCCGCCACAAATGAAATATTTGACGTCCGCCGTGCCCCATTACCCATCGGAGCCGCTTCAGATGCCAGCGGGAGTTCACAGCGCAGCAGAAAATTTGTGAGAGTCTTTGAAACTTTTAATGTCAACTCTATAAACAGTCTTAATCGTTTTAATACCTCACGATTGTTATTTATACTAACGATGACGTCATTGTAAATTAACTGGATCTTTTTTCTATTATTTGTATGGAGGTGATAATTTTTCACGTGTATTTTATATTCAGTAAAATTTATTGGAAAGTGCGATAGAAAGAGCTCCTCCATGTATTTCAAATGTATTTAATGTGTATAGTTGCGTGTTAATACAGTTTCCTTTAATTTATACAAAATAGATTAAGGAGAGATGGGTGAAATCAGAGTATTTTGACGTATGGGCTCCAAAATCATTAAAACTAGAATTTCCTTAAGCTATGTCTGGGGAAAAGTACAATTTTTACAGAAAAGCTACATGAAATACGTAGACGTACATAAAACTAGAAATTTCTAGGTTATTTTTGGGGAAAAACACAATTTTTACAGGTAAGCAGCAGTAAAGACTTCATGAAACAGGTATACGTACGTGAAACTAGAAATCTCAAAGCTATACGAACATCATACAACACCTACATGTACGTCAAACTAGAAATTACTTAAGCTAAGTTTTGGGGAAAATCACAATTTTACAGGAAAGTGACAGTAGGTTAGGTTAGGTTAGGTTAAGTTAGGTTAGGTTAGGTTAGGTTAGGTTAGGTTAGGTTAGGTTAGGTTAGGTTAGGTTAGGTTAGGTTAGGTTAGGTTAGGTTAGGTTAGGTTAGGTTAGGTTAGGTTAGGTTAGGTTAGGTTAGGTTAGGTTAGGTTAGGTTAGGTTAGGTTAGGTTAGGTTAGGTTAGGTTAGGTTAGGTTAGGTTAGGTTAGGTTAGGTTAGGTTAGGTTAGGTTAGGTTAGGTTAGGTTAGGTTAGGTTAGGTTAGGTTAGGTTAGGTTAGGTTAGGTTAGGTTAGGTTAGGTTAGGTTAGGTTAGGTTAGGTTAGGTTAGGTTAGGTTAGGTTAGGTTAGGTTAGGTTAGGTTAGGTTAGGTTAGGTTAGGTTAGGTTAGGTTAGGTTAGGTTAGGTTAGGTTAGGTTAGGTTAGGTTAGGTTAGGTTAGGTTAGGTTAGGTTAGGTTAGGTTAGGTTAGGTTAGGTTAGGTTAGGTTAGGTTAGGTTAGGTTAGGTTAGGTTAGGTTAGGTTAGGTTAGGTTAGGTTAGGTTAGGTTAGGTTAGGTTAGGTTAGGTTAGGTTAGGTTAGGTTAGGTTAGGTTAGGTTAGGTTAGGTTAGGTTAGGTTAGGTTAGGTTAGGTTAGGTTAGGTTAGGTTAGGTTAGGTTAGGTTAGGTTAGGTTAGGTTAGGTTAGGTTAGGTTAGGTTAGGTTAGGTTAGGTTAGGTTAGGTTAGGTTAGGTTAGGTTAGGTTAGGTTAGGTTAGGTTAGGTTAGGTTAGGTTAGGTTTTACAATTTTACAATTTTACAGGAAAGTGACGGTAAATTTCTTTGGCTACGTCACGGAAAAACTCAACAATTTTGACATATTTACAGAAAAGCAGCAAGTAAGGACGTCGTGTAACTTTAGGCTAAGTCTGGGAAAAACCCCAATTTTTACGTATTTACGGAAAAGCAGCAAGTAACAATTATATCTCCATAACCACACTTGCGTTACGATGTTCACAAATTTGCGCCCGCGTTAGTGTATGTACAAAAGAGACCAATGAAAATTGGCCTCACGAGAACTGGAGTGTAATTTTTTAAATTTTATATTAAGAATTTTTTAGGGCATAAAAAGCAAACAATTTATAACCATAATAGAAAACCAAAAACGTGTCCTCATAAAGGCGTTTATATTATATTTTTAATATTTTAAGAATGGTTGAAAAGTAAGAACAAAAAGCAATAAAAATGTAACGAAGCACATTATTATTTTCAGAAACGGTTACAAATAAATTAATAATTTAAGAAACTAAAGAAAACACGCTGTTTTAAATACTACACTAAAAAACAAAAAAAATATTATTGGACCTGTATTCTCTGACCACTCTGTAAAAGTTTTAGTGTAAGCCGTGTTTGTTATTATAATAATTGAGTGAAATATTTCAATTAGATTTCGAGAAAAGCGCGGGGTGTTTTTGTTGAAATCTAACGGAAATGTTACATTTTCATTTTCATAATATTCATTTGAGAAGCAAAATAATTTAATTTTGAGAAAAAAGGCCCCACGCTTTGCACTCAAATTTTATACTCAATCACAAACATTGCTTACTCTAAAGCCCAAATAGTGTAGACAGCGAAAACAATCATTATTGCAGTATTAACGAAAGAGTGTTTCTTAGTTTTTAAAATTATTAATCTTATATTAAGGGAGAAAATATTTTTTGAGCTTGCTTGTTTAGAACTACTTTTACAAATATAAACACTTCATTAAAAAAAATTTACACAATTCAAATTAGCAGAGCAGCATAGTTGATTAGGTTGAAATCTCTCTTTTTAATTTTGGATTTATGGGCGACTGATAGCGCATTCTCTACATCTGTTTTCCGGTTCTATTTCATTGAACCAGTACGTCGGTACCATTTTATTGTATTGGGATCATAACTACATACAACGGCTAAGTTTCATGATGATACAGCAATTAGATATGAATGAAATTTGGTTTCGTGGATTCCATTACATAATTAGTTAGTTACAGTCGACCAAATAAAAGCATCCAACATTTTTCACTTATTGAATGTTTAGCCATTCCCTAAATTAATTAAGATTAAAGTATTGTTAACATTTATTCTGTGTTGTCAAAATGTTCTTTTTTGCTTTTTTTGGTTGTTACGTGTATTTTTTCGACGACCTTGTCAGACCTGCGAGTTTTACGAATGTGTATGGTGCAGCTGGGTATGGAGAATATAATGAAACACAACCTGCCCTTTGTTTCATTCTGTTGGTTTAAACATTTCCATAGAATAGCATTTACAAAATATTACGAAAAATTATCCACTCTAAAGAAATACAAGATTTCCCATTTGACTGATTGATGATATAAGTAAAATTATAAGGGGCATATTTATCAATCTTGTAACACCTGGGCCCAACAATGCCTACTATTGTAATGGCGCGGTAGAACGTAATTATTTACTTGCTGGTTTCCTTCTGGATGATTAACACATAGCAATGTATTCTGATTAGAAGGTATTATTTATAAACTTGTATGGTATAAAATTTCATTGTATTTA
This sequence comes from Druceiella hillmani, assembly GCA_039881145.1. Lineage (NCBI taxonomy): Eukaryota > Metazoa > Arthropoda > Insecta > Lepidoptera > Hepialidae > Druceiella > Druceiella hillmani. The sequence continues at coordinate 22,096,173 of JAYKKI010000022.1, forward strand.
TAAAGGTAATGTATCCTGAAACTTGTTTGGTATAAAATTTCATTGTATTAGCGAATGTTAACTAAAATCATAAAATATCAGCCTAAAAATAATTAAACCACTATCAGACTAGAGTTTGTATTATCGTTTGGTATCGGCGTAGGTTTTTTTTTAAGTCTGGTAAGTGTCTTCGAGAGTTGCCGATTTATCTATGGATTTTTTCGTTGGGTGTACGTTTTATGGGCGTACGTTTTAACTACAGGTTGTTTAGCATTTGCTTCTCAATGAAGTTAGGAGCAATTATATTTAGAGTATTTTTATTCTAATCGGTGTTAGCTGAAATTCACATTTAATTTAAAAGAAATTGAACAAATGCTTGAACTGTGGATGCATGTGTTAAATTCAGTTGCTTATCCCTTCTTATTCTAAAAAGTACCTAGTTTAGAAAGCTTTTAAACCATTTTACTTTTGTTAAAACATGGAGTTTGGAAACTTATCAAAAAAACCTGGTGTCTATCAGGATAAAATATGTTTACGTTACTATAATTTGTTTAGGATTTCATTTTATGGGATTATTGGTAAAGAGTTTAATACTGGGTAATTTTCGAGAAAGCCTATTTTGATCAAATAAGTTCCACATTCCGCTTATAAGATTAACTATAATTTGATTTTCGAAGAGGGTATGATGAGTCATCAGAATATGTAATTGAATCATTTGTACGTATTGTACATTTGTTTCGATGCAACATTTTTGTCATTACATGAATATTGTATATAATATAGATAATATATAAATAATCGTTGAACTCCTTATTTTTGTTGCGATATAAAATTGATATCTAATATATTCCATGTCCTATTGAAAGACTGATTGCGGTCTTTTAGTAAGATTGTAATTTCAATGTCACGTCTTTTTTTTTTGTGAATTATATGGGGAAAAAACGTAATCTATAATTGCGTACTTGCTATAAGATTACAGCGACCATTAGATTTATCCTTAATATATTAGATTTCTCTGTTTTAACAGATCATAAAAATTTTGAGACATCAAACTTCCATTTCTCAGTTTCTTCATCTCTTACAAGTTTTATAACTTCTAAAAAGTTTCACACGAACGAATGTAATTTGAATACATTTGTATCTCGTTTGATTTCGTAAAAGTTCAAAATGGAATTTAAAAAACAATAATATCAACAATTTTGGTACTAAGATCAGAAATTAATGTATATACAGATTATATCGTAGTTATTGCACTGTCACAGATTATTATTATAGACATATTGTTAAAAAAGCTCAAAGAACATATTTTTCCGTTTATTTTAAAATTTAATAGGTTCATTGATTTGAAGATAACTATATTGATATTTGCTAGTAAAATTTACCATATAAACATTTAGTAAAGGTACAGACTTTTATTCCATGCATTTTTTATTCTATGCAAATTTTTACGGACTTTTAAAAAAAACCTTTTTGTGATAGCCGAGCTTGCATCTAATTCATTTCAATTTATTATTTTTTTGGTACTAAGATCAGAAATTAATTTATATTCAAATTATATCGCAATTATTAAATTGTTTTAGATAATTATTACAGATATATTGTTGAAAAAGCTAATATAACATTAAAGAATGTATTTTTTCATTTATTTTAAAATTTAATAGGTTCAGTAAATTGAAAATAACTATATAGTTACTTACTAGTAAAATTAACCATGTAAACATTTAATACAGGTAAAGACTTTTATTCCATGAATTTTTTATTCTATGCAAAATTTCTATGGATTTTTTAAAGAAACTTTTTGTAATAACCGAGCTTGCATTTAATTAATTTCAATTTATTATTTTTTAGTTTTCCGTATCAGAATGGTAAAAACAGAACAAGCATTCACCTGGCGTCCGTTTGTCTGTGTATCACAGGCATTTTCCTTAGTTTAATATAGAATGTTTAAATTTTGTATAGTTGTGGCTGTTCCAATCACAGAAGGCTGAATAATATTTTTTTATTATGGGGTGAGTTTTCAGAGATGGACGAAGAAGAAAATTATTTTTTTAAATCGTCGTGTGGACCGTCAAATGATAATTTCTTAAAGTAAAAGAGTTTATTCCAACATTTTATAACATTTAAGAAAACTCTCAAAAACTCTGCCGTTACCCTATCTTTAAAAATATCGCTCAGAAAAATTTAGAAAAATCAAATTTATATAAATGAAATAGAGTTTGAAAATTCTCAATATATCTGAGAAATTATGTTAATGCTTAATTTTTTATTTAAATTTAAATCAGCAAATGGTAGTGAAAAAATGACTATCGATATACTTTCCTAATAATGAAATATATAAAGAGGTTACATTTTTTTATATTTCCATGACTTCATTCATGTTTAAATTTTGTAATATCTTTAGGTATAAAATTTCCTAGTTATTTTGTGTGTCAGGAGAATAATAATTTGGTAATTAATTGACCGGTAATAAAAAACACAAACATCCTGAAAATTATAATGAAGCTAAAAAATATAAAATGAATAGTTTTTTTCATAATGACAAATATTTTAAATTCATCTTTGAAATAGTTTCAAATCGGTTATTATCGTATCGAAGAAATATTTTTGCAATAGTACCCGGTAAATACTTTTAAAACGATCTTATTATAACTATTATGCAGAGTCTTTATAAAGTCTTCATTTATATACTTCATGTTTTTTAAATAATTGAAATGCCATCATCTTGATCAAAAATTAATTAAGCACATAAAAATGACTAACAAATAGCCGGGTCATATGGATAGTTTCTATTAATTTTCAATATAACTAACTTATGTATCGAGGTTATACACAATGACTGCTTATTCTGATGTTTCAATAAAAACTTACATTTTAACTATAAACCAGCAATAAATACTATATCAATAAACTGTTTGATTGCAAGAGTAGACTTGATCTGAAATCTAAGCAACGTCTATCACCTCAATAAAGTTGACAACTGTAAAAGTAAATTTGAATATGCATCGCACAGACTAAAATATTTCAACAAAAACGTTCGTATGTATTATATATACACCGGCAATAAATACCACGGGAAATAAGTTGGTTCACTGTAAAAGCATAGAATTACTAACCTACTCAAATCTTTCAACAAAAATGTTCGTATATATTACATGTACACCGGCAATAAATACCACGGACAATAAAGTGATTGATTGTAAAAGGAGACTGAATATACGTTGAACTAGCTTACTCAAATGTTTCAACAAAAACATTCGCACATATTATATATACACCGGCAATGAATACCAGTGGTCGATTGTAAAAGTAGATTTGATCTAAAACCACAGCAATCATTGTCGTAGTCAGGAAATCAGCCGTACTCAGAGTTATTTAGAGAAATTTAAGAAAAAGTAGATGAAAATACTTTTATTTTTCAGTACATGTAGTGATGCCAAATGATCTATTGGAATTGCCTTCCTGGGAGGCATAGAGAAAGAGATGAGAAACGTACATTTATGACCGGTATGACCGCGCCCCGGTCTCAGGACGGCTGCGAACTACTTGTTGTTAATAATTCATTGCCCCTCGGCGAAGCGAAGATGTAAGATTAATGCGGCAGCTCCGCCTGACTTATGAGCCGGAAACAATAAAATCTCACTCTGGCGCCGCCGAGCGCAGGTACGATCGGGATGCTGAAAGCCTTCGGCATCTTCACGGCGAATCACCATTCAGTTGGATTTGTTCGTTTGGAAATAGCTTTGGCGCGTTGTGTGGAGATAAATCATATGAAGCGTTTCTATCTATTTATAAAGTAGGCACATGTAAAAAGGAGTATGGAAACAGGTGATATCTGATGTTTATTTTGTCTTACTATTTACTATTTTTTGAAAGATCAAGTAGCACTTTCTTAACATGCGTCTCATCCCATATACAATAACATTTAACTAGAAATGATGGTTATGAGGAGAGAACTAGAATCTGAAATGTTGCATGGGTTCCCTAGACGACTAGTTTGCAATCAGCGAAGCATTTATTTTTCTAAATCATTCGAAAAATAAAGCTTGCTTTTTTGTACTTCTAATATTACAATATTGACAGCAATCTCTTTATTTATGGGAAATGTGTTTTCGATTAATGATACATCTCCAAAAATGTCATGATACTTAATATTTAGATCAGTTTTATGCAACTAAGAAAATTATTTAGACACACAAATACATTGTTCATTTACACACAGGTGTGTGCGCGCACACACATACGTTGCACTCTTATGTATTTGCATACATAAATGTATTACAATTCCTCAGCTTTGAATGTTTAGTGGGTGGTACACCGTTTATGTCTTTGGTTTCTAGTTTGAAACTGTATACAATAAGAAATATGCTTTTCGTTATTAACGAATTGTAAAATTTCTTTTCATGAATATTTTTTAAAAAGTTCAAGTAAAGAACCATATAGCGCAACTACAACTTGAACATTTTTTCTAGTTTTTTCAAATACAAAATTAATTAATTAATTTGTTTGCTTATTTAACACTCATTGGGATAAAAATATGCAATTTGTAATGAAATGCGATGATCAAAATTCTTATGTAAGTAGACTTGTATGCTAATATTTCCAAATCCATAAATATTTAAGCCCTAAATATTAAGCCAAACCATAAATATTTAAGCCCATCCCAATCCAAAAAAAAAATAAAAAGATAGTTTACAATTAAATGAAACTGTATGATGTAGTATAATTTCTACTTTCCTTAAGTTCTTTACCACGACCTAGGTTTCGTTGTATTATAACATCTTCAGGAGGGCTATAAATATATATTTAATTTTTTAAGATTTAATTGTGAATAATGAATTTCTACAAAACTAACGCCAAATATATTGAAAAAGAAAGTTTATATTGACATAGGTTAATTCCCTAAGCAACGAGGGAAATCTATTCGGTGCCAACGTATGTACTACATTCAGTCTATGGTATGTACACTGAAAATACAGATACACTTGTCAGTCAGTAAATATATATTTAAACACATTAATATCAAAATTTTGATAAATATGGTTTTATATAGATTTGTTAATTTTGATTAGTTTGTCTAATAAAATCTCACGATTTTCGATCAGTTGTTGTATTATAGAAAATATTATTTAATAATTTATTAAAGATTGAATTCACTTGCCTTAATAATTTTTTCTCGTATATTACATTCTACGTGTTGACTTTTAATTTATTTTTTAATCGTTAATAAGCTTTTTCTTCATATGATTTACATTCTATTGCATACTGTCAGAGTATTTGAATATGTCCATTAGGACTAGTAAAGAAGTAGCTTATTATTGTTCGATATTGAAATATTTCATCTGTTTAGTTTTTTAAGTTATTAACAACCACTTCCACATTTTATACCTATGGTTTTTTTATGTTATTTCATTATTTGATTGTCATGTCGATAATATGATTCCTGACTATCATATGTATCAAAATAAATTTAATTTTCATTTATTTCCTAATTTTTAGATCACATCCTTTTTTTATATTAGCATAATTTATTTTTATATTATTATTTTATTTTGTTAAAGAAAAACTAGACATGTATTTAAACGAAAAATCTTTCGTAATCTCGTGGCTACTACACCTTTTAATTATTGCCGGACACTTCTATTTCAAATTTTTATTCGCTCCTACAGCTTTTTGTTATTATATTAAAAAAAAACACTTTTTTTATTGAATCTGTTAGCGCCTATAATATTCTTTATAAATAATTGATTTAATTAAATTAAGTATAAATAAAAGGTTGTATACAGATAAGAGTACTACTACCAGATAGACACTAAAACCAGTATTTTAGAAATTTAAAAAAAAAAGTATTTATACGTAAATTAGAAATCGGTTTTATGAATATTGGGCAATATTTCTGTTTCCACACAACGTTCCAGACAAACATAACAGTTACTTTGTTTAATATCTGTGTAACGTATAAAGCCACAGTAATCCATATAATACCACGATAAGTGGTTATTGGCAGTTATTTTCTTATCGGTTTGTTGTAAACTCCAGAAAATATGCATCAATTTCATTGGGGATATTAAAGATTTTTATTTCAATGCCAGTTTTATTTTATTTGTATGTTACTCACACATTATGTTAGAAGGGGTAGATAAATAAAATCATACGTGGACGATATTGTGGATAGAAATTATTATGTTAAAATAAACTCTTAATATTAAATAGGCTTCGATTATCGATAAAATTTCATTCTAATCTTCTAATTTGAACAAATTAGTTGTAAAATTTATATTGCCTTCTTAAACATGTTCTTAATATCTCTTCGTAAAAATGAAAAGTGAGATCTAGCTTATCTACAATTTTTCTCAAGCGTTACCAAGTACACACAGGTGGACGTTAAGAAAAATGTGTTTAAAATTTTTGGAAAAATTTTGTTAACATCAATTAAGTAAGATTAATAAGATTTTTTTAAACATCTAATTTAATCTGTCCGTTAGGAGGAAAAAGCATTGACGCATTTATTAACTAATTTATTTATATGAGTGAAATTAATGTTAACAATTAAATAATATTTGATCCGTACCTAAATGATTTAATAAAGATTTTTCAAAACGTTTAATTAAAATTGCCAGTTGGGAGGAAAAAATTATTGAAGCATTTATTAACTAATTCATTTATCTGCATTACATTCTGCTACTTAAAGCGTAATAATTACATAATATATAGTATATCTATGTGAATGTATGGATGGCGCCACGTGTAATTTAAATCGCGCTATGGAAGTTCCATCCAGGTACATATGACAAAATGGGCATGATAAGAGGTAGTGTTGAGAGGTGCGAAGGCTTAAATAAGTAACGTGAATGCCGACAGGGACATGAGGGCAGACGTCGTTATTGGTCATATTCCACATACAAAATATTTAGAAGTTGTGTGTATTTCACACACAACTAAGTTTACTTTGTTTCTTCAATGTCTTTAAAATATAAACCTGTTATCAATATTTGTAATTTAATTACTGTGTAGGTTTAGTATTAGGCTTCACATATTTGGTTGCTACCCACTTTATTGTTCGTACATATAATAAAACTGTAGAACTGGTCAGTCTATATATTAAAGGGACCTAAGGAAAAAAATATTTAGGGAACTAAAACAAAAGTAATAGAATAAAATAGTTTGTTTATAGAATGTTTGTCTATTCATGTAAATGTGCGTAATACGTACACAAGCACGCATCACGTAAGAACTACTAAACCAATTCGATGTTATATTAGAAGAATATAAAAATATAAAATTGCTTTACATTGCGTTAGTACAACAAAAAGGAAATGCTTAGCAACCCGACGCGTAGAATTTACAGATATGTAGAGTGTATATTTATACATATACGTCGGGTTGCTAAGCATTTCCTTTTTGTTGTACTAAATGTACATCAGTAGATGGCACTATGTATAATTTAAATCGCGCTATGACGTTTTCCACCCAAATATACATTGGAGAAATGAGCGTGGCCTCAGGTGAGGTATGAGTAATGTGGATGTGATATGGGTATGTATGGTTGCTTGAGTAAGCACCCGAAAGCGGGCTGACTCTCGAGGGTAGACGTCATCGTTAATCGTCCACACGTAATATTTTTCTATGTTACTTTTATTTGTTACAACCTTACTTTGTTTCCTAAATTTGTTTAAAATTTGAATGTGTTGTCAATATTTAAAATTTAATTACTTTGGTAGATTGAGTATTCGGCTGTATAAGTTAGATTATTACCTACTTTATTGTCTAAACATATAATAAAACTATAGAATAGGCGTACCTCTACCTTGAAAGTAATTACGACGTAACAAAAGTAAGAGAATGTAAAAATATAGTTTTAAAATATTTATCCTTTTTATATGAGCCTGTTTATTTGTCTGCCAATTAAGCCAAAATTGCTAAAAGTTTTTAAATGAAGTTTTTGTTGATGTATTCTGCCCGGAAATATATACTAGTTATATTTTATCGCAATTGATCTATCAAAAAAAAATAAGGCAATTTATATTTCGATAAAAAATTACTTAAAAAAGTTTAATTTTTAAATTATTATAATAGATGATGTTACATTTATTAATACCACAGTCGATTTAATATTTTTTGAACACACGAACAAAGTCGCTGGTATAGCTAGTAACTAATAAGGTGATATCGAACAAAATTTCTAAAAACAAAAATATTATATATTGTATAAATAAATGTTTTTGTGAATGAAATATGAAAATTATAATTTCGTACAACGCATATATTGAAACATTCTGTTATTACGTAGTATATGACAGGTTGATTAATGTTTATTGAATTGTAATTAATGTGTATGTAATTGCGCGAAGAGATTTATATACTCGCACACTACTAATGACTATAATCAGGGAGTAATTATTTGAAAATAATCGAAGGTGCATGGTTATAATGAGTGAAAAATAATAAAAAAATAATGAATAAAGTTTAATAGTAGTTTATATGTCACACAATAACAAACAGTAAATGCGCAAAGAGATTTATATACTTGTATACTATTAATATCTATAATCAGGGAGTAATTATTTGAAAATAATGGAAAGTCCATGGTTATAATTAGTGAAAAATAATATACAAATTATGAATAAAGTTTAATAGTAGTTTATATGTCACACAATAACAAACAGTAAATGCGCGAAGTATACTTGTATACTATTAATAACTATAATCAGGAAGTAATTATTTGAAAATAATCAAAAGTGCATGGTCATAATTAGTGAAAAATAATAAAAAAATAATGAATAAAGTTTAATAGTAGTTTATATGTCACACAATAACAAACAGCAAATCCGCGAAGAGATTTATATACTTGTATACTACTAATAAATATAATCAGGAAGTAATTATTTGAAAATAATCGAAAGTGCATAGTCATAATTAGTAAAATATAATAAAAAAATAATGAATAAAGTTTAATAGTAGTTTATATGTCACACAATAACAAACAGCAAATGCGCGAAGATATTTATATACTTGTATACTATTAATGACTATAATCAGGAAGTAATTATTTGAAAATAATCGAAAGTGCATGGTCATTATTAGTGAAATATAATAAAAAAATAATGAATAAAGTTTAATAGTACTTTATATGTCACACAATAACAAACAGCAAATGCGCGAAGAGATTTATATACTTGTATACTACTAATAAATATAATCAGGAAGTAATTATTTGAAAATAATCGAAAGTGCATGGTCATAATTAGTGAAAAATAATAAAAAAATAATGAATAAAATTTAGTAGTAGTTTATATGTCACACAATAACAAGCAGCAAATCCGCGAAGAGATTTATATACTTGTATACTACTAATGACTATAATCAGAGAGTAATTATTTGAAAATAATCGTAAGTGCATGGTCATAATTAGTAAAATATAATAAAAAAAATTGTGAATAAAGTTTAACAGTAGTTTGTACGTCACACAATAACAAACAGCAAATGCACGGAGATTTATATACTTGTATACTACTAATGACGATAATCAGGGAGTAATTGTTTCGAAATAATCGAAAGTGCATGGTCATAATTAGTGAAATAAAATGAAAAAAAAAATGTATAAAATTACAATAGAAAGTGTCAACGCCTGGTGATTTCTTGAAACTAGAGAAGTGAAATGTCGAGCGTAATTAAAGTTTTAAGAGTATTTAAAGTTCATGCTGGCTATCGCAATGATTGGTAGGTGCGATTTGCATATAATTTTGAAGTATAAAAATTTAGGTATGAATAGGAAAGTAGGGCGATTAAAAAGAGTTACAGAATCTCTATTGGAATAACTTCCCGCATGAACTTTCCGCATAATATTTTCTATTGCAATTTAAATACTGTTTTGCACGCGGATTTTTGCGTTATTTACACGCAGGTTTAGAGATACTTGAAAATATATTTAACATATACGCTGCGTCATCTATTAAGAAATCGTATTACTAATTTGGGATAAAAAGTCGTGTTTCAACCTATAAAAATAATACTATATTTTGGAATAAAAATAAGTTTATACACATCTATACATGTATATAGTGAGCTGTACCTGTGACAAGTTTCATAAAAATTAGTCCAGCCACTTAGGCGTCATTGTGTAACAATGGTATTTTTCATAGTATTCATATCTTTTATGAGTGAAGCCATAATGTACCCGTATGTGTTCTTACTCAAACAAACTATAATCGTGCTAAAGGGCGATGCCAAATTCTGTTCCATCACTTATCGCAATGTGTAAAAAGCTTAAATGTTCTTCAATGCATTTAAATGTTTAAATTCTATTTATTATCAATTTTAGTTTTATAGAATTTGTGGTTTACATAAACAAATATTTTTTTCATTTTTAAAATGTTACAGCCAAATTACAGAAGTTTAATAGTACTCATGAAATTTTAATACAAACAGGTACATATTTTTTTCCATATCTTAGATTTTACGTTGCCCATTATTTTGTATCAAAAATATTCATCATATTCAAAAATATTTATAATTAAATTAGTACAAATATTATTTCGACAATAAAAAAGTGCTGAATTTCCTTTCACGGAATCGAAGATACAACTCCAAAAGTGGGTTTTGGGCCCTTAACCTAAAATAACAATATATTTCTTCCTTGCATACTATTTCTCATTATTATTATTTATTTACAGTTTAAACATAATACATTATCAAAAACTCTCAAATTCACCTTTCGAACTATATTTCTATTAGAGATGGCTAATTTTGTAGTGATACGAATTGCGTATTGAGTCACGTGTTGATATAAAAATGATAAACAAATTAATAATGGAAATATCATAATTTTTTTTATTCTCAAATAAAGTTAGAATTCCTCCGAAATTATCAGCATTTTATTTTATGTTACAAACTATACATCGTTGTTTTACTCATTAAGGATTATCTTAATTATGGACTTGATTAATTATAAACCGAAATTTGCTACAAGAACAGTTGCTTACAGTATTTATTAGTCAATATACTATATTTTCCTTTTTTTCCCTGTGGTAGAACAACAAAGTGGTTTTTACCACTGCATGATATAGAAAACTATTAGTGCAGATTCTGTAACTCTAACATTCTTTCGTAATATTCAATCTCTTCGAAATTATTATTGTTAAGACGATAGCCGGTGCCCATTTGAGAGATCTTGCGATTATCTTAAATGGATATGATCAAAATAAAGTTTGAAAACATTATTCATTAGTTGAATCTGTCGGCCGGCCTTTTCTTGGTTAAAGTACGGATGTGGTATCATATTTAATTTAAATGAGATGATAAAAAAGTCATTAAAATATGTTTAGTAATAAAAGTAAAGAAGTTTTTTTGAAGATCTCTTTGATCGTTTTATTTTCAATATAACATAAGTCCAAATTTTTTGTTTGCGCTGAAACTAAAACTTTGTTGATATATTATAACTGGTCAAATATTATGATCTCAATGCATTCATAGGTATATAAAATAGAAAAGCTTGCGATTTAACAATTCCCTGACTATTACTGCTAGTAATGTTATCGTTACCTTTTACGCCGGCCATTCATAATATAAAGGTATATAGGCGCTTGCCCCTTATTTACCCCCAGGGCACATAACGTATCCAAGGGAATAAGTCTTACCGTGTAACGTGAATAGCTTGACGTATGCAACAAGGAAGCTTTACCTTAAATTATTACGTGAAACGATCCTTTGTATCATAATATAAGTCCTTTGTTTCTCATATAATGGACATTAAATATCTTACCTTGTAATTTAGCTATTTTAGGCATAAAGCTTACAGTATAATATTTCAATATCTGGATTCATTAACACTACAACACACATGTATTTAGTCTCTGAGCTTTTCACATTGCAATTATCACATGGGCGGAAATATTAATATAAAACTTCGCTCATTTCTAAGAATAGGTTTGATTACTTTCTAATTGTAATATAAATAGAAGATAGTCAAAGTCTCTTTTAATGTTATAACAGTAAAATGATGTAAAATTAACGTTGTAATAATTCCATTAATATCGTAAATGTAATATATATTTATAAATACTTTTTTATCCGTTTCAATATGAAGATTTTAAATAAATTATTATTCTTTTCTTGTCACCAATACTCTAGTTATAATTATATATTTTTTTAAGTATTAAATATACTTCTGTTGACGGTAGATAATTATTTGCTTATTTATATGTTAGTAACCATATAGCTTTTAATCTTCTTCCAACTAGTTTGGGTGCCAACCTTTGAGAGAGTCTGCATAGGATCATATCATATTTATATTACTATACGACTTTTACTATACAGCTAAGCTCTAGTAGAATATAGCAATGAGTTTAGTTAGTGTCTTTGTCAGGATACATTTAATACAAACTAATTGCGACTTGTAAATTTATTACAAGGATCATATTCAATTTATGTTAAATGTGATTTATTTTCCATCGAGGCAATAATTATAACACGGAAACGGGGAATTTTTATTTATATTTTTAATGTTTACGTAACATTTTTCGAGATTACGAAGTCTTTATTTTTTATTAATTTGTGGAATAAATAAATAAAAAAAAGTGTTTCAGATTATATAGTGAAATTTTACCATGCCCGTCTGTCTATGTCCGTCTGTTACATCCTTACAGTTTTTATAGTTTTAGTCTTATATCAAGCCTTTTTAAATAGTAACAATACAGGTACGACCGTCTCACCGTCATATGGCAGGCTTAAATCGTCGAAGGGTAAGTAGTCTATAACAATTTATATGGATACTACGACGGTATCTCAGGGGGGGGGGGGAGTGGTGAAGGCCGAGGAGCGGAAAAGATAATTGTCTGTTTTGCTGTCGATCGTTTTCAAGATTTCAGATCAATTGATTAAAAAGTCGGCACAAACATTTTTGTATTTCGCATTGCCATATGACAAAAGTATCTGTTTGTATCTATATCTCACGCACCTTAATTTAATACTGTATATTAATGACACATTCGCAGGTTTGTGCATGTTTAGTTTTTTCTTCTTTTTGTTCTATCCGTAACAGTTTTACTCCTAAATATCATGAATTGACTCATTTCAATATAGTTTTTGATTGGTTACTTATCTTCGATCATAATTACCGCTCAGAAATTGGCTTCGGATCACAAAATATATATATATATATATATATATAATATATATATATATATATATATATATATATATATATATATATATATATATGTATGTAGTATGTCATTTCATGAGAGTGTTATTTTTCTATAACTGACGATCAATGCAAACATTTATTATCAAACTAGACTAACATTTCACTACAATAGATGTAGGTAAAAAAAATAAAACGGATATTTTGATTGCAAGACAAAATAACAATTTAAATAAAATTCTTCCTCAAATTATTAGTTGCAACGTCAAGATGACCGGAAATTTATTTAACCTATTGTTCAACGAGCCATAAGCTGTCATTGGTAGTCAGTGAAAGTAACTGATGACACGTAAGATGCGTCATTATGCAATTTTATTTAGTTTTACCGCAAACATTCTTTATTATATGGAAAAGAAACGATTATTGAACAAATAGGGCAAAATAATAATTTGAGAAACTTTTTCTTAGGGTATTGACGAGGAATACAATTTGTTGGGCATTATAAAAGCAAATACGATATAAACGTTAGTGCATTTGTAATATACATATTTAAACATGTTATAATAAAGAATGTGTCTATTAATATAAAATATGATTCCGTTTTTGTCAGAATTGCAAATTTTACTGTAATTTTTTTAGAAACGATTGAGAACTGTTGTATAATTCGTTAATATTTTCTACTTAGTTTAGGGATTTCGGTCAATATTTGAAAGAAAAGGATTTGTTCGAAAGATCATTGCCAACTTCGAAATTCATTATGGTTCACACCATTTCAGTGTTACAAGAATATATGTCAACTTAGCTAATGGTTATGGAGATTTAGGTAATCCTTTGAAAAAAAAAGAGTTACTCCAGCAAGCCTTGCCAATAATAGAACAGTATTATGGTTCCAATCATATAGGAGTTTCTAAAACATTTCTCAATCTCGATAATGCATATGGCAATTTAAGCAACCGTCAAGAAGAAAAAACATTTCGAACGTGTATTATTGATTGAAGAGAATTACTATGGACCTTGACTACTTTCAAGTTGCCAAATCTTTAAGAGGCTTCGGCATTGCTAATGGTTATTTAGGCAACCAACAATTAAAAGTGAACTTATTGGACCATACACTCGTTATTCAGAAGTGAAGCTTTAGACACGAGCACAATGAAGTGTCTTAAATATTAGAAAATCTAGGCAATGCATACGGAGCTTTAAATGATCATAAGAAACAAAGAGATTGTCTCGAAAGAGCATTGAAAATTGGGGAGAAATGCTTTGAAGTTCAGCATTTCGGAATAGCTAAACTACTAATCAATCTTGGTATGGCTACCCAATGCTCCATTTCGGTAATTTACACAATCAGGAGGCATTACTTGAAAGAGGACTACCTGTACTAAATTAATATTATAGCCCTGAATATTTTGAAGTGCCCATCTCATTAGGCAATATTAACAATATACTAAAAAAACTTCAAAAAAGCAGTGGTACAATTGAAATGCCGGGCTCAAAATAAATATTATTTGTACTAATAACAGACACGTTAATTGTAACAACCTATATATTTTATAATTACAATTTTTTCTTCTAATTTAGGTATCGGTACTTCGAAAGAAATACGAGTAAAACTTACCCTACGAGGATTTTGTACTCATTTCGGCTTGCATACATTTAAGGGTAGACAGGATTTCTGTAAAACTGTTTACAGATATTGAAATTATTTTCCATCACATCTATATATTATCTAGTACACCTTTTACAGGGGTAAAAATATCTGAATTTCATATAAACACTTTGGTTTGATTATTCATAACTTTTTTAATGTTATATGTTTAGTTGATATCAAATCTTTAAATTTGCCACTAACATAATTTGCGCTATGAGGATTTTTTAATATGTAAAAGGAGTGTAAGTATGTGAAGTCGATCATGGACGCGTCGATCATGGATCTTCAGCCATTTGAGAAGTGACCTGTATTCAGTAAACTTTATATTCATATACCCATGAATATAAAGTTTACTGAAAACGCTAATAGATGGCGTGGCCCGTACAAATATCGTAATATACACCAAGTCAGGGTATTTTTATATCTATAATATCCACGTAAATAATTGCTCGAGGGTATAAACATTATGGCATCAAGTCTCATCAAACGTTGTTTAGTAGATTTCGTATGATTGAAGAACAAATTAACACAGGGACAGACAGACAGACAAAAATTCTAAAAGTAAGTTTTCTAACTTCTGCTACCATTCTATGCGCTAAACCGATCATTATTTTTATAATATTTTCCGCATAGAATTCACTCTGTTACAATTTTGTTACATGAATTGATTAAAACGCTTATTGTCCGTTAACTATTGACGCTTTTTCGTGTATATGCATAATTTTTTTAGCTACGTTTACTATTTTTCTTTTGTAAATAATGGCATAATTATATATAACCTGTATTTTAAATTAGGACATATGTTGTTTTCGTGGCGGAATGCGGGTAAACAAAATTTTATTGAAATCCCTTGACTATTTTAAGTGCGAAAGAAAGACAAACATTTTTTAATTTTCTGGTTTCACTGAGAAGTTAGAAGCCCATGGCAGACATACACATTGATACATGGGGAGAGAGACGATACGGCGCTGGTCGGACCCTCCAAGTACGTAACCCTATGAATGAAATTTATATAACATCACTCACGTTACTTTGGTTTGAGTGTCATGATAATTTTTTTCAGAAACCCTTTGACGTGAGAAGAAACTTTGAAAAAGGTCATTAACCCTCATATAATTCAATATACAACACACATTTGTTTGCGTAAGGCTTACTGCTTACTTTAGATTACTTACGTACTTATAGTTACGTAAGTAACTTAATAGTTACTTACGTAACTATTGCGATGATTCTATATCCTGAAATTTTTTAATAACTGTACACCTGCAAAATATTTACTATGCAACATATTGCTAATATATAGTTTAATAGAAATCGATCGAACTACGATACTTTAATTGTTTATACGTGCCTGAACAGATACAAAATCCTTTTAGTACGGGTCCTGTTCGTAATTAATTTATCATACGTAATGGATAAAATTTTTGAAGTTTTATATTTTTTAATAAAAAAAAATAAAAAACGGTTTTATTTTATGCATTCAAACTCTTTTTGTCAGTAAAAAGATTAAGAATAGTATACTATTAGAAATCCTTTTTCTATAGCACGGAAACTATTTTTTTATTTTGTTTGTTTCCATTACATACCTTATACCTGTGACGTTTAAATTTTTGTCTTTTAATAATTTCTTTTTTTTTTGTTCGGTACGTAATGCTAAATAATTTATACAATATTTTCTATTGAAATAAAAATATATTCCAATCAAAAGGTACTTCGAAACATGAAAACAGTACACTCGGCATAAAACGCTTTACTAACATTTCTCTTCTTTTATAAGCTTCTATCCTACATTATTCGCCAAACTTCATTTAAGATTACTAAAAAAACGGCGAAAGTGCCTAGCAAAGCATTTATTCGCAGTATATTTACACTTTCATAACATTAACCCATAAACAAAAGCGGACTCTTTATTACCATACAAAAGCAGGCGCCCAACACTCCATAATATTTCACCCACAAACACTAAACAATACAATATTCATAACCTCTGGGGCGTTCGTTTGAAATTGAATTTAAGTAATGGCCAGGCTCGGAGACGCCCGCCGCGGGATAGAAAACGTATAAATAGCCGCACGTACATTGATGGATTGAAGGAGATGATCGAGACCCGGAGGCCATAGAGATGCTCTTAGTTTTTCGTTTTGAATATAAGTGTTTTATTTGCGGGTGTTTGTCGATGTAATTGCAACACTACATAATATTTTACTAAAAAATAATAAAAAATGATTTAATACATTGGTTTTAAATTAAAAAAAAATGCAGCAATGGAATATCGAGGAAATGAAGTAAGGAGGGTGATAGAATTGAGTAAAGGCTAAAGTATAAAATTTTAACTGAAAATAGGAAAGGAGTAAGTAAAGAACTTCAACGCATTCCTTTTAATTAGTTCATATCCGTTAATAGATGGCTTCATTTTTAAGACTGTTACTAATTTTCTTAACAGAACACAGTACGATAACATCGAAGATACGATATATGTTTCTTGCAGTAGTTAGTTTGTTTATTTTATACATAAACATAAAATAAAAGGAGACTAGGAAAATATGTGTGAAAATTGGTATCTACTGAAGTTTGTAAGAATATAATGCCATGTTTAGATAGTTAAATTTGACGATCATTAGGGATGATTCATCCAAAGTGAATAGCGAGTGAATGATGTATAAATAAAGTGGACTTTTCGTTCACTTCTGTAATTTATCTAGCAATGTAATTTATCCACGTTTCATTGAAATAATTTATTCATAACGACAGACGTAAACAAGAAAATGAATTCTAATTTCATTTTTATCACTACTTGTAAAATTTTTTCAACCTTGATCTAATTTTGTCTTTTATTATAAAAATAAATTATTTTTGTTATTGTGTCGTTTTGAAAGAATATAAAAAAAATGGTTTTCAAGTGGTCAGCAGAACACGTTTTGCATATTTTTATTTCAATAGTTTTAAATTTCGTACATTTCAGTTTGAAAGATGATGCGCTCTCATGTTGGAGTCTTGCTTTTACCCTTTTAAATCAATAGTTTGTGTTTTTACTATGCGGCGATGATATTAGAGCATCTTTCTGAGTCACTTTTTTGAAAATATTGCTGAAGACGCATTTGTATTACAGCACGCAATTCAATTTCTCGCAATTCAATTATATGGGTACAAATCAAATTCAATCCAATACGTTTGAGTTCATTCGACGCCATTTTAGAAAGAACTTATCAATACATTTTTGATAATTCTTATAAATAAAAAATGAATTCTCTCTTTCATTCCGAATGAATCATTCGGGGTGAACATCAAGAGCGAACCATCCAAACTTGCATTAGGTTTACCTATCATTTGACAATGTCAAGTAATGATGTTAATAAATATCAACGTATTTTTACACAGAACATTGAGTAGGCTAAAAGTAATAATTTAACCATAATTTGTAACAGAACCGGTTACGCCACTTTTGCACCCGCTGTTTTCTGATTGGTTTCTTTCTAGCCAATCATAGGGCTCTAAGACGCTGTGAATAGTTGAGAGAAACAATGCTGCGGCACAATGAGGGTTGCGATTAGAATTGAACATATCGATAAAATATATCGATGAAAAACATTGTATCTAGAAATATAATAAAATAAAAGTAACAATGAATGTAAAAAGTAAAAAAAATTAACTCAAGAAACGTTTTATTTCCTGGTTTTTCTTTCAGATCTAACATAGTTTTTTAGACAATGAATTTAATCATTTTATTCAAAATGTATCGAATGTCATTCAAAATGTATCGAAGTAAATAAACCTATTGAGATTCAAACTACTATGCGAGCAAGATTAATAATTGTTATACGTTTCTTATTCTATAATCCGAGAGGACGCGGCAATTTGACGTGTTATTTGCTGTTTTATAAGGCACCAACTCTTTTTGTGGAATTAAAAGTTTTTCTTGTATAGCCTTCAAGATGTCGTCTATTTTATTAATTTTCTTGCGATGTTGACGGTTTTCTGCCTGTAGTTTTTTTTATTTTCGGTTTTTGTATTTTGATAATCTCTTCTTTGTGACATTGAAGTTTCCGTTTATGAGACATAGAATAGAATTGTTATTTAAAATTCCAGCGTGATCTAGTTTTTCAGCTACTCGGATTCCCTGATACACAAGCATATTTTAGTACACAGGCTGTTTAATCTGAACAGTACATATTTTCAAAGTTATCAAGGAGCTTAAAAGAACAAATAAAAACATGAGGAAAAGTAAAATAAAATAAAATGGTATGTTATCACAATATCTAAAAACACAGTTTTGAGATTTCGATAAAACAATATATATTTTAGAACTTATTTTTACTAAATACTTATTTATTTTTACTAAAAGATAAAAAGAATATTTCATAAAATTAGGAAATATGTAAACGTGCTCAACCCTAACATTATGGGAAATTCCTGCTTCACGTAGTTTTCAAGAAAAACATTTGTGACAGATAGACAGACGGACAAGTGTCTAATGTTTCAAGTGTCCCGTTTTGTCTTTTTGAAGTACGGAAATATCAAAATCTACATTTAAACGGTTTTCTGGTTCAAACATCTAGATTCGGTATAGCACCTGGGTGTAAATATCGATTTCCATTTATTTTTCTCTAATACAACGTAGATAATCTCCTCACATACTGTGTCACAGTGCAACGTTAAGTTAGCATCTAGATTCGGTATAGCACCTGGGTGTAAATATCGATTTCCATTTATTTTTCTCTAATACAACTCAGAGAACCTCCTCACACACTCTGTTACAGTGCAACGTTAAGTTAGCTCTCCCACACTAACTTGAGGCTCGCTTTGTCCATCCACATGGCATAACTAGCCTATTCAATGTTCTGTGGTATTTTTATGTAACTTTCATGCTATGTTTCATTTCTTTATCGTTTAACTTTGAGTCAACATAAAAAGACTTCTATTAATGCAAGAAGAATAAGTGGTTACTATTTCATAATCCTGTAAATTAAAGTGTCATAAATACTGGTTTTCTTTCATTAAACTTTTTAATCTACTATGCTCAATAGTTAAATAAGGGGAGAGTGGAATTTTGCTATATGATCTACATAATGACATATTTTTATTCCTGTGCTATCATCAGTTTTAGAGATCTTCTATCTCATTCAAATTATGATATATATTCGTGCATTGTAATTTCGAACTAACCTTCGCCTAATGATAACATAATAATATTTACGATAATACACGATATGCCAGTAGATGATAACAAACTTGAAATTCAAAGGCTGTGAAGATTTTGCCCTTTCTTTTGAGGAATATTTGTCCTCAAATTGAAGGGCAAAAAAGGTTTCAAAAATGTTTAAGTTAAGTTAGTAAGTTACTTTCTCTATACAATTTACTTGATAACCGAATATATATGACTTAATGACATCAATCTGCTTTACTGCCGTTATACACGAAATATTCTAACCGTATCAAAGGAATTCAAGATATTTTATATTACCTTTATTACAGAGCAGGATTGAACAGGAAATTACTCAGATACGAGAAACGTTTTTTATATTATAAATTAAACACTTTAGTTAAACGAAAGAAAACATTGCATGAATATGTCCACAAGCTCATTCACAATGCAACTGATAGCAGTTCGCTACTCCAACACTATCATTCTACCCAACAATAGCCGACATATGTCGTCCCTTCTTGATTTCAAAGTGGATTTTTTTCTCCAGTCAATAGTATAACGTTAATGACCTTCCTTCATCTGTGGAATTCTTTGGATCCTCAATATTAAAATAAAAATAAGTATTTACTAATACTTAGTAACTTCTATTTCTATGAAATTAACTTAATTTTTTTTATCCTAATTTAAAATTATGGGATTAACCGATTTTTTAATATTTCCATTAATATTTATTTATTAAGATCATTAAAATAATTCAAAATATATTTAATCCGGAATTTTATAAATAGTAACACCTAGCTAACCATGCTTTGCTCACTTTTATATGGTGTTTTCATAAAAAAAATTATATGTTTTTATATATATAACTCCTGAACTAACTTGATATATATATATGTAGTAATTGAAATGTTAAAATTGTGACGTTATTATTTGCTTCTCAAAATGATAATAAAAAAATAAATATAAAGAAAGACGATATAAAGATATAACAATAGGTGTCTTTCGTTTGAACTTCTTTAAATCAAAAATAATTGTCATTGTAATCCTTTTTTGATTTAAGGCAGTTTTAAAGTGGTAATGAATATAAATAATTTAAAAATGTTTGCGTTGTTGAGTCCTGTAAAATAACTGCTCATAGCGATTGAAGTATAAGGTGCTTATGAATTTCAATACTGTGGTTAATTTAAAATTTACTAATCTCGATAATATTTTGAAAATGAGGTTATGTTATATGCCAGCACTAAATCAACGAGTCATTTAGTTCTCAGAGGCCGTGGAAGACCGCGTCCGCTGAAACCTCGCCCCTAGTTAATTCCCACCCGGTGAGCGAAATAAAAAGGCAGACGAGTGCGGTATAAATGGCGCTGCGTGTTGATAAATTACAAGGTACAGAGGAGTGGAATTAGATTAATGATATCGGGCGGTGGCAGTCGTGTTGCATTAGCGCGCGGGCCTTACCTGTCGGGCTCCGTGTGTGCCGGCTGCCTGCTTACCCTCTCATTGTTCGCGTTGAAATTAACTTAATGCGACTTTCCTCCGGCGAATCGCCGGCGATCCATTGCAGGGAAAATTATCTTCTTAACCCTACTGAGGTTAATGTTCGCGTCTTCTGAAGGAATTTTCACGGGTTAAATAATATCCTTTTTTTTGCTGCATAGAGACTAAATTGTTAAGTGGAACTCATATTTATAATGAGGCCTAAACTAGTCTGAATAGTTTGGAGGTGATTTGGAGGTGATTGATTTGATGTGTATAATTTTTGACGTATAACTACGTTTTCCTTGGTACTAGGTAATTATTAATTTTTATAACACAATGTCACAAAAATTTATCAAAGTTTGAAAGTATATATTTCCGAATCGAGTAATCGTAGAGTGATAAACATAGATTCATATATTATATGCAGTATGGTTCAATAACAGTGTGTATAGAGTTTGAAAGCTTATATTTCCGAAACAAATAATCGTAGAGCAATAAAATTACGGTCATATGTTATATGTAATAGAGATATTATAGTCGTATGATAGTTATATATGTAGTGGATATCTTATATGTAGTAGAGTTATTATAGTTGTATGGTAGTTATATTATGGTTATCCATTCAGTTTGAAAGTTTCTGTTAGAGTTTGAAAGTTTATATCTCCGAAACGAATAATCGTAGAGCAATAGTAATAGAAAAATGGAGTGTTATCCATAATCAAGTCATAACAGTTATATGGTAATAACGAACTGGTTATATGTTAGCAATAAAAATATGTCAGAGTTGTAAATTTTATATCTCCAAAACTAATAAATGTAAACCAAAAAAAAATGCGAAATAAATCGATAGTTTTAAATTTTATGAAAATGTTTTTATTTGAAAAATGTTTTGGAAAATATTTAACAGAAAATTTTAATGTTAATCGATTAATTGTAATATAAATTGATTGTTTAATTTTTTTTAAAATGTGGTTATTTGAAAATGTTTGACAAAAAAATTATATTATTAATCGATGGTTTAATTTTGAATGTTTCAATTTTTTCCTTTTTTAGGGTTCCGTACCTCATACTGAAAAATCCAGACACTAAGATCACTCATGGGTCTGTCAGTCCATCTGTCACAACCAATTTTGTTAGTTACGATGCTACATAAAAACAAATTTGGTACATAATAATCTTATTGACCCACATATTTTACACCAGTTAACGTTTTTAAAATATTCGTATAAGAATTAAAGAGCAGATAAATAAAGTACTAATACTTTTTTAATTTTTGTAATGTGGAATATTATTTGAAAGGGCTTGTTATAATAAGACCAAAAACATTTTTTTTATAATTTTAAATTGCATATATTATCATAGAAACATATTCTAAGAAATATATGAAAAAGGTGTATTCCTCCCACTTTATTCCCGAAACTACTGAAGAAAAATAATAAAAAAAACCGAGTTGATATAATCTGACTAGAATATAACAGGAAAACTATAGTGATTATTCTAGATCTTTTAAGTTTTTAAATAGGTACCATGATTTTACGCCTATGAAATATATGGCAGGCAATACGTCACAGAACACGTGAATTCTACTTATACTTGAGGTTTTTTTTAATATTCAGACTAATGGGCCGAATTACCCCTCAAAGAAAAACTATATTTACAATGAGTCACAGTTAATAGGAGGAGATAAAATCTCTTTTTTATGTAAGATTAAAAGCAATCTGAAGATAAGTTTCCGGTATCTGGTGTTTAAAAAAATAGGGTGTGAAATATTATCGGTATACGTAGAGGTATTTTATACTGTATATATGTTAGTATATATTGTACATAGCGTAGAGGTATTTTATAAACTACTATAATTTGGACTACATAGACGTTCTTAGCTATGAATCTTCATTTATTCCTATACCGAGGCCGGTTTATTGTTCTCATTGTAATTAAGCTAATGCTACACTGTCCAGGATGTTGCGAGTGACAGAGATCGTGTAGATGTTATTAGATGAAGGATACGAACCAGTAAGTAGGCAGGCTGGAGTTAGAAGTCTGTTCAATTAGAGGTTAATGACGTATAAAAAGAAAATGATCCTGGCTTTTCTTACGAAAATACTTTTTTGTTTTATCTTAAGTAGTTAGGACAAAATAAGTACTAACATAAACTCCACCTAAGACCAAATGAGTTTGCTACTTTCGGAGGGTTAGTTTCTATGAGGGACTTATATATTTTACTCTGTTTTCTTTTCGTTGGTATGTGTTGCTAAGTATTTAGCGTAGCAAATTAGAAATAGGCAGAATTGCTTAGTGAAAATAAGGGCATAAAAATTATGGTTAATTCTATCATATCCATAAGGAAATAAACTTTTTTATTGCGGAAGGAATTTTAATTTTGATCACGTACATAGCTGAAATAGATTTATATTTTCGTAGACTCAATATTTTTGAAATAATTAAGAAACTCTTGCTACGCGTGGTCTTAATGTTTTTTTATCTTCGTTATATTTTGAAAATTAAATATATTTATTTTTAAGACACATGTCAGGTGTCAGATTTTTGTTATCAACAATTCTAGAAAATATCTTAAAGTTTGTTACAGTTAGGTATTCAAACTACTTTGGGTTTTTTTACATGACTTCTTCGTATTTTGTAGAGCCTTATTGTTAGAGAGTACCATATAAAACCATAAAATATTCAAAAAATTTACGCTTGTACGTAATCAGTTTTATTAAAACATATAATATACATAATGGTCGAGTCAAATGCATTAATCGTGTATATTACGATGATAAAAATGAATAATTTGAGCATATATGTTGCGAAGTGGAAATATGATTGCAAAGCGACTGTCGACAGTAGCCATAAAAATAATTTCCGATTTCCAATAGTAAATTTGTGTATCGCAAAACGTATTATCGTTAAAATAATAATATTGAGATGTGATATTTTATTGAAAGCTACGCTGGCAATATTAAAATCGAATTTCGATAGTAATATGAGAGACAGTTGATGTGGCAGTATTGTTCATTATCCGTCCGGTTAATTATTGTGCATGTCGCAGGTGTTTATAATATTATAAAATTATATCTTGGATAATTTTACTAGTAATCAACTTTAAATATAGCTTTATGGAAAGATAATATATTTCTTTAAAAAAGTGATACCATTTTTAATATATTTAATCTAAATTTGTTATTGAAACACGTTTCCCTCCGTTGGTCTATACATACATATATATATATATATATATATATATATATACATATAAGGAAATGCTACAAGTCGTAATCCTAGATCGATTTTTGGTGGTTCGTTTTTCTATAGAATGGTTAACTATCAGAATAGAAGCCTATTGATTCTGAATATATTGTATACGATCATCCATAACTAATCAATTTGGTCTCACGGAAGTCTAAATTGGTTACGGCTTATGCTAGATAAATTCAATTTAATAATTAATTTATTGTTTGCATCAAAATTATCCTTGGCGGAGTAATTTCTATGTATCTTCTTCTCGAATTTAACTAAATTATTATGAGTTTCAACAACTTTAATCTATTAGTTTTTAAGCTTATACACCCTGTTATAGTAGCGTAAGCTATGTTAATTTCATTTCATTCCCTTAAGAGATATTAGATCAGAATAAAAATAGTTTAAATTTTGATTTGCATCTAAAGTCTATCACACAGGTGAAGTTTTCAATTAAATTAGTGAAATAATTTGTGCAGGATATTCTAGAATGATGGTGAAAATACAGAAAAAGTTTCTATGCTATTCGAAAATATCTGTTAATCTAATAATATATATTATAATATCTGTCAATCTAATAATATATATTATAATATCTGTTAATAAAGGTCGTTTAAATTTTTGATGCAAAAATTTGCCAGCATCGTCGCTACTACTTATACTTATACTTTTTCAATAACTCGGTCAAGATTGATATTAAGTTTCTTTAACTTTTAACAAAAGATGTGGGTCTAATATCAAATATAATTATTTAACTAATTAATCTTAATAATCCAGAAAATCTAGACATTATCGTAATATTCACGAACCCCATTACGTAACGATCTCTACTAATAGATATTCGATAACGGCTCCCGTAATTCCTCTTACAAGTTCAATAAACTCGTTACAGATCACCGTGTTCAGATAGAAGATCACGTTGAGGCCAGGAGATCATAACATTACTCACTTCGAGTCCGGGCCAGTTATCGAATCGCTACAGCGGCGGCCCGCCCGCCCTATGATCTATGGCCTCCGCGAGAGCGCACCCGAGCGATAAAACGCACGTGACAAAGAGACCGATCGCGTAATGGATGGCGAAGCCTTCAGTGAGGTAAGAAGTGTGCATCTTTAAAGAAAATACATCTCAATATATCAGTTCGTTGCGCGGCGCCGTGAATCATCTCCAACTTTAGACAACGACTATATTAAAACAAAAAACAACTCAGATAAATCAAGAGCTCGTCGTGGTAATAAGTTAAAAGCGCCGGGACCGACGGGACTGCGGCTCCGGATCACGAAGCTCCGCGGTTATAAATCGAAAGCTTTAACACTCGCCGGTCTCAGGTTTTTGGAGAAACTTCGTCATATAACATTGGCCATAAATTTGGAGTGTATTATTAAAAGTTGGGTTTAGCGGAGCGCAGCGCGTATGGGGACAGGTGTTTTGGGTATTGTCGAGTGCCTTTAGTTTCACTCCTGGACGAAAATCTTTGCGAAACTTTGTGATGAATTTCGTGTGTAGTCTGTTGTTTTTTATGCACTTTGTTGTTGTTGTTGACAGTGCCAAAAGTGGTTGACATACGTACTTTCACTTCTTTGTACAATACCATTTATAATTTGAATGTTTCGGTGTAACTCTATTTACATTCATTTTATATTCAAAAATAAATTACACTTTTGTGTATATATAATCAGTGATTGATCAGCCTCAAATAATAAGTTTTAATTACACCATTAAAAACTTTCTTTTAAATGATGTAATTATGAAAACCTGAAAAAGAGTCGTAAAAGTATTTTTTTGAGAAATTGGTGTAAATTGCACTTAAAAACATTGCTGAAAATGATGATGAATTTTTTTCAGAAAACGGTTGATTTTGCTAAAGCAAATTAACCTGCATGTATTTCAATAGTTAGCACTCGAAAACATTTATATGAAAATTTGAGAGCGGGGAGTCAATAAAGTATTTCAATATTCATTCCATGTATTGGGTCATGGAAAAATATTCAACTATTTATTTAGAATTTTATGTAAGACAGTTCTAGAGTTATTGCAAAAAATATCCACAAAAGTGTTTTATGCCCCTGCATCTGCAAAATTAGTAAAGTAAAAATTAAGAAAAAAACAACATTAAAAAGTTTGCTAGAAAATTACAGGAAAACTATAGCGATGGTTTTAAAATCTTATAATTCTGATAAATACTTGATGTTTTCACGTCTGTGCAAGGTTGGGAACAATATACTTACATGGGTCAAAACTAATATCACTATAGCTACATCGATTAATGGCAGTTGTCCAATAGTTAGTTACTTAAAGTTTTATTCTACTTATATAGTTATATAAACGAACTTCACGTTAGAGCAGTAAGAAAATTCAACATTTGACATTTGTCAGCATCCATGAATATTTCGTTCAGATCTAACTATCGTTACCGATAGCGTTGTAATATATGCAATAAATTCCGTTTCTTGTAGTTCAATAATACAAAATTATGTTTAAAAATATGATTGTAATTGTAACAAAAACTTCAAAACATGAACTATCCTTGAAATGAAATGTTAATTTAATACATGTAAACTGGCGAATAACAGCTATTTGTTATTTTATGAACGAATAACTTTATTCACGTGATACCGGATGATCCATCTAATATCAATTTTCTGAATGTTGATATATTCAATTATGTTCAATTTAACAAAAAATTCTTAGCCAATTTTCATTTTGATGATTGAAAAATTGGCCCAGAGTAATATAAGTTATGTGATAATTATATTAAATTTAAGGGTAAATATATACAGTAGCTGCTAGCAGCAATTTTATTTGTTATGAGAACAAAAACTTATCAAATACTGTAAAACGTATCAAATAAAAATAAAAATGGCTATGAACCAAAAGATTGAATTAATAATTTGATACAAGTCTTCAAAACAGCCGCACAAATACGAGTTGAGGTTTTTGAGCACATTCCAACACATTCCGTTGCATATTCCGTTGAACTTGCTTTCATTGAGTGACTTTTTTACAGCTTAGTGCTATATTTTGCTAATCAAATGTAATAGGTGTGTTGTCTATATACATATACTCTATAATTATGGCTGATCTCTTTTAACGGCCGGGTGGATGTGGAATGGGCTGAAGTTGGACTCGCATTACAACAGCTTCAGTTAAAATATGTCCCCGGTCCTGATTGTTTATCTCCACACATAATTAAAGCCTGTTCCAATATATTCGTCAAACCACTTAATACATTTTTATGATATTTATCCATTTGCTTAGAAGATTTTCCGGGTGACTACTGTTTTTAAACCTGGTTCTACGTCCGCTGTAAAAAAATTATATACCTGTATAGTACTATTTTCATTTGCTAAAGTATTCGAGTATACTGTTTTGTATCGTCGTGTTTATTCGCAAATACAATCCTAGCTGACGAACTGTCAGCACAAGCAAAGCGGAACGCCATAACTATTCTAATTAAATTCGTGGATTATATAGTTAGGGTATTGGATCAAGATAGTCAAGCAAATATGACCTATTGATTTCATAAAGGCATTTGACCGAGTATAGAATGAAATTCTACAAGTAAAATCGTTGGAGGGAGGAATGTTAGCCGCCTACTAAAATCCTCGCCAATAAATTTCGGACTCGAAAACAATATATCAAGTCAAAATAGTAATTTAGGTCCACTTCTGTCCCTCAGTATGATAATCAACTTGTCCTCAGTTGTTAACGTTGAGAGTAAATCCTTTATCTATAATAGCATATCGAGCTGAAATACGTATATAAATTATATTTATTCTGATGAGGTGTACTTTAGTTTGCCGATGATTTAAAATTCCTCTCAAGTGTCACTAGTAATTCTGATAGTTGTTCCAACATGATATCAACTCGATTTCCCAATGGAGTCAACAAGTTGCAACAAGTTACAATGTAAGCCAATGTACAATGATGACATACTCACATTTATATGTCCCACTTGAGCAAAGTTATGAGCAGGACGGAACTACGTAAACTGCGTGGAACTTGAAAGGGTTTCATTTGTGCAAAATCTCTGTGAGATTATGGATAATCATCTTACATGTCACAATCATATTATCGAAATCTATCTATATCTAAAACCTACAAGATATTAGGATTTGTCATACGGCAGTACATGAATTTCGAATGCATCTTTATTTTATTTTACTTTTTAATTTATAATATTCTTAAAACGAACGCATTCATCTGGTCTCCCTTCGAAGCTCCTTACGTCCTTATATTCGAGTAAATATTTAAAAAGTGCAATAGGTTTTTGTGTTATAAAATGTATGGGGGTTATTCTTATTCATTCTCCTTAGATTTCATAATGGTGTGGTTCGATGTAATACTCTTTAATTGCGACTGAGATTGCTTGCTCATGCATTTTTTTAAATTATTAAATCGTTATATTTATAATCACTCAATAGCTTAGTTGCGCTTTACGCTTCTAGTTACTATATGAGACGATATTATAGTTTATTTCATCTGCCTAGAGTACGCACGAATATCCTACAGCATTCAGCTGTCTTTCATGCACTCATATTATTTGTTCAATGAAGTATTTCGGGATGCTTCTAATCTAGATATTTTTTCTGCTTCATTGGCTGCTTCGGAAATGAAGTTATGGAGTTGCTTGGTAGTTCACGACTGATCATTGGATGATATTTATTCGAATTTCTGTTTGTTTTTATCTTATCATTATAGTTACTGCTTCTTTGTTTTATTCGTATAGCACAAATGGGCTCCGCAAGTACGCACTCGTAATAGCGCCATATGCGTGAGTGTATTCACCCGTCTGTCACGTCTTCGTAACGCTATACTTTTCAAATATTTGGTTGCAATATGCTTCAGATAAAATTTCACTATATAAATTCAAAGCGAGACTGACTTGCGTATAGAGAGCTCGTTTGAAGTGAGATTACTTTATTTATAATAAGTAATTAGTAATATATATATATATATATATATATATATATATATATATATATATATATATATATATATATATATATATATATATATATATATTATTGTGAATTTATCAATAATATTGTATTTAGAATCATTGTCGTTATTTTCCCCCAGTTTTTGCGCAGGCTCCCAAATACCTTGTTTTCTTTATTTTACGTTCAGTAGTTTCGGGAATAGGGGTGGGAAGGGAAAGAACATATTTTGTTGCACATTTTTCAGTATATCTCTGATTATATATTATTTAAAATTATGAAAAATTGTTTTTATTAAACCTCGGAACTCGAACTTCCAAACGATAATCCACATTTGATATGGAAATAATAAAAAAATGTCGAATACTTAATTTGGCCTTAAAAAATTTCGTGTAAGTATTTTTGAATGTAAAATATGAAATATATGCCGATTTATGTTTTATCATTACGCCGAATTTCTACGTCAAGCGGTTTCTAAAAAAAACAGCTGTGTTAGATGAAAAGATAGACACATGATAATTTCATAAGTTTTCCATTTTCCCTTTTCAATTTCGATGGATTTTAGAAAAGTTTAATTTTCTCCATAAATTATTTGTAGTCCTACGAATTCAATTTCTTTAACTATCGCTAATGTTCAGGCTGTGTTATTTATAATAAAATAATAGCTTATCGTAAGATAAGCTATTATTTTGTAAACTAGAAATAGTGCTCAACCTCGTATGAAATTTGCACTTTTTCTTTTAAGATGTACCTAGGAGGTTATCCTAGCAAATAGACAAATATTAATGCGTTATTGAATTAAATAAAAAAAAACATTAGTCAAAAATAAATTAAATACAACCATCTAGGGGAAAATAATAAAACAACAATTTTTTTATGGTTACTTATAAAACACATGTACTAGTAGAAGAGTGAGTAACCTTCGATTAGATGCACAAAAAAAACATGTCGTTGGCGTGCGGGTACAAAGGTGCCCTATAATATTACAAGGATTAATCTTCTAAATCAAAGTAGGAAAGTTAAGATTCGTTTTATTTATTATTTGGTAATATTTCGTTATTAATAATAATATTTTAAATATGTAATTCTTCGTAAAGTTTACTACAACACACACAACACGGCAACACAGTTTCCACAGACATTATATTATAAACGGTTGCTGGCTCGCCATTCTCTGTGCTACGTCTCGAAAACGATTAATCAAATAAAAAGCACACGTAGTAAAATTTGTGGAGAATTTTATACTTTACAAGTTTTGTGATAACCTCTAATCAGACAAGATATATAGAAAGCGAGATATTTGCAAAAAAATATTTTCGTGACTTTTGACGTCTTAACTAACGGACAAGACATTTTATGAATTCGTTTAACCTATTTTTAGATTATCAAAAGAAAGATATATTAACATTTTCAGCTTTCCTACTTTCAATCGGAGGTTTAGACTTCTTTCAATCGGAGGTTTAGACTTCAATTTACCTTATTTGGCTGTACAAGGAAATCATTAAATAAATAACGAAATAATATCAATCAATGCTTTTATCAACATAATTAATGTGAAACAATAATTATGTTAATTCTCAGAGAACAGTCAATTGATTAGATATTCATAATATTAATAACAAGTTATGCCCACGACTTCGTTCTAGTGAAATGTTGGATGTATTTAAAAAAGTATTGAAAAAAATCGAAATTAATGATAAACATGTATAATTAATCAAGGATGTTGGAACTAAACGATAGATTGTGCCTTATGGAATTTCAATGAAAAAGCTTTTTGTAATCAAGGGTTCCGCTAACGCACCATAGATGAGTGCCTTATGGATTTAATTAATTAAATCTTTAGAATTTAGGAACAATTTTTTTATCAACTAAGATAGAATCAATCTTAAAGAATGTTAATTAAATATACAGCTTTAATTAAAACAGTGGTAATATGTTTTCTTTGTATTATCGCCACATTTATTACATACGCCGATCATTTTTCCCGTATGGTTACTTGGATAGGTGTGTCATTGGTCTCATTTTATTATTTGAGAGATACGAGTAGAGTTTAAGCTGAAGGGCCTAAAATTTCTGAATTTGAATATAGATTACAATTTAAAGTCCGGTACTTTTTTAAGTTCAGTTTATGATGTCTTCAAAACATTTTTCTGAATTAATACACTCTATACTCGAGTTATGTTATATAGAGCACTTGTAGCAAATATACTGAAAAAGTAAAAAAATTTAGTTTGACTTCTGTCTAATTGTTTGGCTTATGATATCCTTGGGCCAATAAATATTAGTATATATATTTTTAAACTATGCAGATTTTCATTTATGAATAAATATATCAGAATTCAAATCCAGGTCCTTTTTGATCAACTATAAGAGATTTTAAGATTTAGTCATCCGATTATTAAAACCTTTCTCTTCTATTTCCTGTTATAGAATAGCATTTATTTCTTTGATACGAAAACCTCGGTTATGATAGGCCATAATGACAAGAATTTTTAAAAAAATTGTCTTTAATAAGACGTTCAATTGAAATCTAATAAAATAAGCTTATTTTAAGTATAAACTAATTTGCTTTATATTTTGAAATGTGGCGATAACAAATTTTATTACAATAAATGAATAGATATACATACACACACACACACACACACACACACACATATATATATATATATATATATATATATATATATATATGTATACATATATAATAAGAAAACAGTTATTTTTCTAGTTAAAAATAAAAGGTTAATAACTTATAAATTAATAGTTACCGAAATACCAACTTTCAATTAGTTGTTCGGGTCACATCTATTTCGAGCATTCCGCTAAGTCAAGTTTAACCGTTTCATGGGAGAGCTCTGCTCAAGCTAGGAAGTTAGCAAAGTGTGTAAGTTACCAAAGTTCATAATATAAAAATTAACAGCGGTATAAAAAATCCCTTAAGATCGCCTCGATCTCATGGGCCTGTTTGGAAGGTAATGATTTTTTAAGATTTCAATTGTACATATTTATCTAGCCTCTAAGGTATAAAAACAGTTTCATTAATATTTGTGTAGCGGTCTTCGCGTATATTAACTACTAATTTAGTATTTACTATTAATTTAGTAAATACTATTTTAGTATTTAGTGGGATTCGACTATAAAATTACTGTTGCTGCTAACATGAATTCCATATAGATTCAAGATAGTTATCCTGGGACCTACTTAGTTTTGGATCCATTATGACATTTCAAACAGTTCCTAAGTTATGATGATGCTATGTTACATAGGGTGCCATTTATGGCTCCGTTAAAAAAACCGATCTCCCAAGGCTCCATCTATGTTTAATTAATTATTATTTATATATCCATCTATGTTTAATTAATTATATATTATATATATATAAATAACTCTTGATTATCAGGAAATTTTTCGTGGAAATTTCGTAGGGCAAAAATTCCTCGATTAATTATATATTTCCATAATTTATTTCGATTTTTTTAAATAATCTTCGTAAACATACAATATTCCACGCGAACGAAGTCGTGGGCATAATTATTTACTAATAATATGATTATCTAATCACTAGACTAATCTTTCTACAATAATTATAGTGAGATTGCATTTCTCAGTCGTCTAGTTCTTTTTCATTTTACGACATCGATATTTGAACCGGTTTTAGTAGGCAAATTCAATGGAATTCCGTTAATTCTGTTCACTACGAAGCTCAGCGTATGTGATTTTACGATAATTAAACAGGAGATTTTATAAATTGAACAAAATAAAAAAGGGACAAAATAATCAAATTCTTCAACGTAAAGCTGCCAATTGGAAAGTTTAAAGCTTCGAGTTTTACTCGTATTTCGACTCGCGGCACACTCATTACACACCAAATTAAGTAAATACAAACACAATCTCCCTCACTACTCCCTTTTATTTGTCCCGAATTACTTTAGCAACGGTCCGAAACAGCCGATAAACTCGTGCTCGCAAAAAAGGACAAGCCAAACAGGAGTCGGCTTGCCGCCCGCCGGCCACGTATTTATCGCTGTTTATCTTCGAGTTCCGTTAATGGAATTAGTAAGGCCGTCGCGTTCCGATGTCCCAATTTACGATTCATTTACGTGTAATGGCACGGGTCGCAGCCGATGGGCGGGCTTTGTCCTGTCTGTTGACCTTAAGAGGGCAGTATAGGCAGCTCGCTTCTTAAGGTTCTGTAGATAAAGTGAGGAATTCTATTAATGGTTCTTTGTTATTGGTTTCTCTGTTAGAAACAGCGTTCTAGATGCTGAGATATACGGGTTTAATATTTGAACCAGATGTGTTAAAGTAATCGTTTGGGGACTGCCTTAAATTATCATTTTACGCAACAGGAACGTGGGTGGTATTAATTTAACTGCATAGTTACAGTTCCAGTAACTACTCAATTAAGGACTATCTGATGGAATTATAGAAGAAAAGTATTACGATATTCTTCATGTACTATGAAAATTTAGTCTATAGTAAAAAATATAGTTAAATTTAGTCTATAGTTGTGATTGTTAAGGAGAAAAATTGATTATTCACATTATATCAGAATTTTGCTTAACAAAGTTTAACAATTGGTGTTTTATTGAATAAATTGAACTAAAAAAATAATAAATACATTCATGACAGAGAAAACTACACAAAGTTTAAGTGCTTCTCTCTTTATATTTAAAAAAAATTAATTTTATTAATAGTATAATATGGATGGTTAAATCATTTTTTGTAAGAACAATTTACATCCAACAAGTTATACTGAATCGTTATATATCATTGGCTTTCTAAAAATATTTTTCAAACGGCAAAGTCTTGTCTTCAGTACATCCATATTTCTTGTATACGTGCTTTCTAGATCTTCTATCTCTTTCCTTATGTTTTGTATATGAGCACTGATTAGAGTCATTTTTAATTAGTTTTCTTTTCATAACGTTATAGGTTTATTTAATCTAATTTAATTTTTACACCAAAGAATGAATATTCACCTCAAAAAGCAAAAATCCCCCAAAATTGATAAATATAAAAGAATATAGTTGGATAGCTCCAATCTGTGCTCAATAAGAAACCATATAAATACTAATACTATATTATAAGTTAATAAGACAAAAGAGTGATTAGGAGTTTTAACTAAATTGAATAGTAAGTAATTATTTAACAAATCAACAAAAAAATATGAAGAATTTTAAAAAATGCACCGAAAATTTAATAATTATTACTAAAGTAAATAATTTTTATGCCCATTTAAATTAGTCTGTAGTTTAAATATTTATAATGATTTGTAAAAAGTTTTTGAGAACGTTTTTAAAAATTTTCGGTTGGTCATAACTATATAATAAAGTTCACGGTTTGACATATTTTTTTTATTATGTTTTTTTTCTTTTTAATAATATCACTTAATTTTTAATCACAACTAAATGAAACTTCGTGATGTAGTATGGTAACTACTTTATTTAAATTATTAACCACGACCTACGTTTTGGTGTATGACAACATCTGCAGGTGGGCAATTTGAAGATATTAACCTTAATAATTTAGGTTAATCTCATTAGTTAGATTCTTAATTAATTAGATTCATCTTTTCAAATTGTCAATCTGAAAACGTTGTCATGCAACGAAATCTACAAAATTAACGCCGAATATATTCAATATTTTAGTATGTATTATATGTTACTCAAAAAGTGAATCAATAGAAAACTAAAGGGGTAGCTGACTACTTTTAAATTTGCTTTTTTTCATAAAATGCCATGAAAATATTAGGTAATTAAAACAAGGAGTGTAAAAATTATAATAATTGATTAAACATAAGCAATTTATTAGTTTTTAAATGTAATTGCATGCAGAGTGGGTATATCTTCTTGTCTCATTTGTATAGTAGACTGCAATAAGCATTACTAAAAACGACTTCACAATTTACTGTTGGCGTCCTTGTGCAATCGTTAAACTTAAACTTTTTAATTTTAAGATTTGTAAAACACATCGTAGTCTATATCAACTTGTATCTTGAAATAATGGTTTACGAAATAAAACAAAAAAATACTTAAATGTCCATTATTCATCACGAAAGTTCCGAAACTCATCATTCGAAACTCATTACTCATCACGTAAGTTCCGAAGTATTATATAACATTAATCGCGACTGTACTTTTTATATTAATAGAATAACGCCTTTTTATTTACACGAAACTCATTGTTCAATCTATAATACATGTCAATAATCGTATGTTTGGACAAGTTCAGAAGGACTTACCGTACTATTGCTTTTTTTTGTTGTTTCATAGTATTATATCATCGACACGATGTTATAGAACAAAACTGACGCATATTAGAGCTACTAGAAGTACATATTTTATGAATGAATAATAAACTACACTGGGCTTAGATAGAAATTCAACTCCCACGTAAACAAGGAGTTCAATGGCATTTTACGTTATTGAACGCTCCTGCAACTATTACATTTGGCACAGAAGGGTGGTCTTATCGCTCTCAATACTTTTTTATTGACATTTGAGAACTTTGATATTCATTTCTTTTAAGTTTATAATCTGTTTACCAGTGAGGTCAAGGAACTTAATTTCTTTATAATTAGTAAGTTCACTTCTATATTTTGAAAATTGTTAGGTATCATGACTTTTAATTTCTTTTTGTAAACATACGTTCTGGGAAATGTTGAATAATTTCTTAAAATATGAATTTATCAAATGAGATTTGCCATCAATTACCGGGCATATTTATTCTGTCAGGCTGACATATTTTAAATTTAATCCAATTGAAATCATTTGCAACCGGAGTTAGTTTTACCACGCACATCACAAAATTATTACATAATAATGATTTACATTAACAGTCCTCTTAAATTTCAGACTACCGAACACCTCCGGACGTTGTTCGGAGTTCGTCATTAGATTCAATGGTCGCTCTCTGTACGTAAATTTGGTTGAGCTCCGATAGTGACGTGTTTATATACAAGCGTTCGGGTCCTTAGTTGAATACAAAGATGAAATTGATTGAGAAGAGAATGAAGTTGACTATTAAGTTTAGGGTATGCGGGTTTAACCCAGAATCATCCCTTTGCGGTAACCTTCGACCCCTTTATCTAATAGTCATTATAATGTGAGTTTGCATAGTTCGGATTGATTTAGGTTTGTGATTATACGATTAGAGATATGTGGTCAATATTGCATTATAGGGCGGTAATGAATTTAAGTTACGTGGAATATAAATAATCTTCGCATTACATTTAGGCAGCATATTGCGAAAAAATAAAGCATCGAAAATGTACCGGTAGTGGTGGAAATGGTATCAATTCGAATTATTAAGCGACTTCAAAAAAAAAGAGGAGGATCTCAATTCGTCGGAATCTTTTCTTTTCACGGATGTTCAGCGATAATTCTTAACTGAGTGGACCGATTTTGATCATTCTTTTATTTGAAAGAGGGTACTATAGATATGGTCCCTTATAAATATACTGATGATCTGATTATGAGGTCCGGAAACGAACTACACAACTCCTTAACGTATGGCAGTAAATCAACTGTGATTCAAGATATTTGCTATGCGTAGTTGTTATTTTGCAAAATAACTACACCGTCGATCAGGTCAGGGTCTGATTATGAGTTCTGGAGATTAACAATGGAACTCCTTAACTGAAGGTAGTAAATTAAAAGTGATTCAAAATATTTAAAATAACTACTATATCGATCATGTCAGATTTTGATGATGCATTCTGGAGATGAACAATGGAACTCTTTATCGGATGGTAGTAATTCAAGATATTCACTACTGGTAGTTTTTACTTTGCAAAATAACTGTACCATCGACAAGGTCAGGATGTGATGATGAGTTTCGAAGATGAATAATATAACCCCTTAACGGATAATGGTAAATCGATCGTGATTCAATATACTGGTTAGTTGTTACTTTAGTTATTTCTTTTCAAAATCTGATATTAGATTTATGATATGGAGAATGGAACTCCTCATGTAGTAGTTTTTAATTTATAAACTCTGATATTGAACTTTGGATATGGAAAACGGAACTCCTCAATGGCGAACAGCTAACCACTAATATCGCTTCATTTGTATGTCTTGTTGACAACTAACTTTTGACAAAGAGGAAATTATGTACTCGTATATACTAGCTTTTGCCCGTGACTTTTATTAATTATTCAATATCGTAAAAAGGAAATAATTGTGATGATTAATATTAATAAATTAATAACTAAAAATTCTAAAATAAAATTTCTTTTCAAGAACCGACTTCCAAAAAGGACCTTCTTTGAAGTCGGTTGACAGTGCTGTTACCGAATTAAAAAATAAGTGATTTAGTTATTTATTGCAAATAAATAGGCACCTATTTTGATTTAATTATTTTTTACATTTTAGTACCTACCTTTCTCAAAGTCAGTTATTTAAAAGATATTTTAAGTTTCCATACTTTGTTTTAGTTTTTTAATGCTGCTATCGTCTTTTATTATTTTACCTTAGTGTTGATGTAAAGTATTTTATTTTGGGCTCATACAGCAGTAATAATTGCATGGCTGCGTATCCTCTTTCATATTTTGTCGTTGTTGCATGAAGGTACACAATTGATTTCAGTTCTGTACGTTATAACATACAATGAAAACGACTGACAATAGTCGGAAAAAATAGAATATATAATATTTCATACTATAAAACATACGTAAACAAAAATCGGTTCTATAAATTGGACGGTTCTATGGATTGGTTCTAAAATTATATAATTGAACGTTAAGAGTTAAAAAGTGTAAACGGAGAAAAGGATAGAACTACGACACTTACGCCCCTCTTGACGTATGCGTTGAGTCGGTGGAAAGTCGGCCACTGACCTTCACCTACAATTGTACAGTTCACTCTGCAGTTGTTGGGCACCGACTCACATCCTACAAAAGTCGGTTGTCTGCTCTGTGCGTCAGAGACCAATCAGATTTTTTAAGAAAACGAGTTACGATATACTTTTAAGTTTAAAAATTGTAACACTTAAATTTAATTAAAGTTTTAAATATTTTTTAATGTCTAAAAAAAGTTATAGAAGAAAATTATTTGATTTTAATTGCTTTTTTTTATTTTTAAAGGAGTCTCGTTCTAATTCTTATTTTATCCGTCCTTTTTCTGAATGTGTGTATTAAGATGCTGTTTTAATAGATTCCGTTGAATTCATCAATCATTTGATACATATTTTGATCACTTCCTATTTATACTCCCATATATACTCTCAGTTCATTTCAAATCGGTGGTAATGATTATATAGGTAGGTAGAAAGGTATTGAAAAAATAACCGTTTTCGAAGGACTTTCATTCTATTTCTCATATTATTAGTCCTATTATAAATATGTGATCTGAAAATGTAATGGAACGATGGTTGCTTTAAAATGCTGTTTTAATAGGTTCGGTTTATCCGATGAATCACTTGATTTTGATATGGGTGACTATAGATATACATACGTTTGATAGTTTCCCATTTATATTTATATATATACTGGCGGTTGCTACCTAATGTTGCCTGGATTCATTTTAAATCGATGTTAGTAATTATATAGGTAGGTAGAAAGGTATTGAAAAATTATTTGTTTTTAAAGGTTTTTATTCTATTTCTAGTATTATTATTCCTGTTATAAAAGTATGATATGAAAATGTGCCTTAAAATGCTGTTTTAATAGGTTCGGTTGATCCGATGAATCATTTGATGTCGACATGGGTGACTATAGATATATGTTTGATAGTTTTCCATTTATATTTATACCGGTGGTTGTTACCTAGCGTTGCCCGGATTCATTTCAAATCGATGTTAGCAATTATATAGGCAGGTAGAAAGCGATTAATACAATAATTGTTTTTGAAGGAATCTTATTCTAGTTTTGCGTTAATATTTCCGTTTTGAATACGTGTTATCAAAAGGAACGATGGTGGTTTTATAGGTGCTTTTCAATAGGTTCGATTAAACCGTTGATTGAGTTGGAATGAATAGATTTTTAATATATATTTTTATACTCGAACATATATATTAGCGCCTGGTTACCAATGTTGCCCATGTTGTGTTCGAATCGGTGTTGTAAATTCAAAGTATATTATGAGCGAACAAAAAATTAGCAAGTTAAATGTCCATATTTGAACGAAGGTTTCCTTCACTTTTTCTTATTATAGGTGACACCGAACCCTTAACATCTAACCTCGGTCTGCATTCTGATGAAAGTCGTCTATCTATCTCTTCGGTGATCGTCTGCGTGGTCTAGATTAATCGCGCGGTCGTTCTTATTCGATTAAATGTAATTTTCTACATCTTTATGATGGTAACAGTATTCGTAATTTTTGTCTCTGACCGTATTCATGTACTGATCTTAACATCATGCAAAGCTTTTCCAAGTATAACTATTAGCATGACCCTGAGTTTCTATTCCATGAACACCTTTTTGTAAATTAATGTCACATAATACTATGGACTCTTGGTATTCATTACGCATCTCTGTCAGCGTCTTTAGATTCTTCAGATGGCCTTACGTGCTTAGTCACTTCGGAGTCTGGTTATCCACGTGGGCAACCACATATTCATCTAATTTCTCTTTAGTCTATTTAAGCGTACTCCCGCGAAGAGTTCGTAAAAATGTAATTAAAGATTGATTGGCTTAATTGCTTTATATTTCCTTCTTAATACATCATCCTTCTTACGATTCCGTACATCAAAAGTAAAAAAGGAATCCCTATAGGATCACTTCATTGTCCGTTTGTCGGTCAGTCAAGGCCCATTTGCTCAAAAATTAATGGAGGTATCAAGTTTAAATTAATATCAAATACTTAAATCTGCGCCCCCCTGGAGTTGTAAGTTCGCACAACCAAGGATATCCTGAAAATACGGTCATTTCTCAATAACTTAAAACCCATAAACCATGTCCCGTTGATCGAAAATCATCAAATTTGGTAAGAAATAAGGTCTCACAGCATAAGTAATAGACTGATTGTCCAACTCACAGGTTGACCATGCGCAAGCACCAAAAACAGAAGTGATTTTTAGGGACAATATAAACAGTAATGAATGAAATATATTAGAAACATATTTCA
This sequence comes from Druceiella hillmani, assembly GCA_039881145.1. Classification (NCBI taxonomy): domain Eukaryota; kingdom Metazoa; phylum Arthropoda; class Insecta; order Lepidoptera; family Hepialidae; genus Druceiella; species Druceiella hillmani. The sequence goes on from JAYKKI010000022.1 coordinate 22,136,807, forward strand.
CTTCGAATTAAACCTCAAACTTAGTTGAATATATTTGGCGTTAATTTTGTAGAAATTCATTATTCACAATTAAATGAAACTACGTGATGTAGTATTATTTCTACTATCTTTAATTTCTTTACCACGACCTAGGTTTCGTTGTATTACAACATCTTCAGGTGGGATATTAGCAAAGATCTTTGCTAATATCCCACCTGAAGATGTTGTAATACAACGAAACCTAGGTCGTGGTAAAGAAATTAAAGATAGTAGAAATAATACTACATCACGTAGTTTCATTTAAGTACTCAAACTTAGTAATGATCAATGACGAAATATTAAGCAACCCCGTAATAATATTCGTAAAGTGGTGAAATGGAGCAAATATCAATATTGGAGGCCTCTCGGAACACCGCGTTAAACGACGTAAGGGCGCGAAATATGAGTGAAATGGGTGAGCGCTGCCAGATAGTCGGGTACGCTCTAGTCAGGCCAAAAAAAGTAGAATTTTGTTTTCTTACATAACAATTAGGAATATAAATTTTTTTCAAACTCATTACCGAGGTGTTATCAATAGAATTATTTAGTTAATTAAAAAAACACATGCAAAAAAGCGATTTCTCTTTTAGTTGAAGTGAATTAATCTACTCAAATACTTCGTAAAACATATTGGAATAAAAAAATTAAAACAGAAATCGTATATTTTTTAAAATAAAAATCTATTAAATTTTCTATAATTTGTCTAATATGAGTATGTTAGTAACTTCATATGGAACGCAGATAACTGCATTTGTCCCAAGGACTAAAAAACTAGCCCATTTGTATGTTTAAAGTTCTCTTTTAATCTAGTCTTATTGGTGATATCATAATGTAAAACGCGTCAATTTTTTTTTTACAATACTAGTATTTTTTCCAGAAATATTGAAAGGCGTTTTCATATGGCCGCCCTCGGTTGAAAAAAATAGTGCCTTCAAAATAGAAAACGAAAATTAATAATTTTCCTTACTTAATTTAAATTTTTTGTTTCTTATTTTAAATAAAATTTTTAGCAGAAATTTAAAAACTAGTTTATAAGATAGAATTGTTATTTTAAGCTATTTACATAAAAAAACGAACCCTAACAAGATTACTTAGATATTCATCCATTGCAGCCATTTAATTAGAAACCGTTTGATTTAAAGTCTTTAAATTTGGCATAATGATAAGGTTTATTAACTCGCATATATTTCAATAGTTAATATATAGAAATATTGACTTAGAAATTTTAGAAGAGGCGAATGAAATATCCGATTTTTTTATTTTTCATATATTGCTTGAAGCGATAATATAAAGAACAAGTTATAATAATTCCAAAACTTAAACTAAAACATTTTTTTCAAAATTGTATCAAAGACTAAGCGAACGATATTGTTGAAGATATTTTAAAAATTTATAATGTTTCCATCTTCGAAAATGGCAAAGCCAAAATTATGAAATACAGAGCTGGTAAAAGTTTGACTAAAGTTTACTGGAAACTATAGTATGGTTCTAAATATCATATAATATGTATATTTATATATATATATATATATATATATATATATATATATATATATATATATAACCTGTAGAGATATAGCTGCCTGTTCCTAATGTGAAAAATAATATTTATGTTATTATCCTCGTATCCTTGTAGTTCAAGTTACACTAACACTTAATACGTTTTTTGAAAATAAAGGAATATATTAATTTAAAGTTTGTCGTTTCCAACTTTTTCAATCTTTTAAAAATATATCTTAATTTAATTTTGTAAAATTAGAATATAGCCTCTACATCTCTAAGTTCTGGGTTGAACTTCTTATTGGATAAAGTAAAACAGATTACTGTAGTTACTAATTTCTCTATCATTAATTTAAGATCAAATAGACAACAATAACAACAAGCATCACAAGTCCAAAATCCAATTGCCTTCAGTCAACAAAGCTTAATAATAACTACAACCGCCGCCCACGACTGCGGGCGCAAATCGCAGACAAGGAACACTCAGTGGAGTCACGCCCCTCACCACTAGACACACATGATCGGAGTTATTACATACGCGGCCGGGTTGACAGCGGGCATTATCTAGATAAAGACTTAGTGACGCGCAGTTTCAGAGCGGACGACATGTCACGGAGGATAATTGATTACAGTGGCCGCCGCAAGACGCCGCCCGACGCTGCCTCGATAAAAATGTTTTCACTCGGCCACTTTCATCAATAATGTACTGTTTTAGGTGATATACGAGGAGAAGCTCGTCTGCCTACTCAGCTGTGTGGAACGGCGCGAGGATTCGGTTCGATGGAAGGTTCATTTCGCATCATTATAACTATACCGGAAATTTTCCATATTAGCATTCAAGGCAAAACGCATTCAAGTGACGACACTAAGCGGATATCTTGAAATACAGGTATAAATTACGTGTGAAACATTGTAAACTTTTTTCTGTATTTCAATGTTAACAATAACAGAAAAAAATATCTAAGTTTGTCGTATACTTTAAATATAATATTATTGCTATTATTTGTTTACAAAAATACCAAAAAGGCTACATATTCTTTTTAATATTAATAGATATACGTTAAATCTTAATACGGCTGTTTTAAATGGTATGCTTGAAATAAGTCATTTTAATCGGTCTTCGTTTTTTTTTAAAATTTCGCTTAATATCTCTTATTGCGCTACGCAAAATTTTTTTTATGATATTGCTCTGTACGAACTAGTTCAACATATCATTTTTTCAAGAACTTTCCTGGATTCGAAGTATTGCATATCACCTCCTTGTTCAGCTCCGCATCCTCATATTGTTCATTTATGATGTTTGGCACGATATTCTCGTCTTTGAGTTCTTCAGATATAAAGATATTGTTACCAACGTCTACTTAACAATCTCTAATGTCATTTGAGACCCATAAAATATAATATAAATTCCCTAACCAATGATGTTGTCACCATCATTAGTATTTGCATCAGGACTTTGTCCGCTGACACTTTGAGAAGACGAAGACGTATTGCTTTCGATGAATTCGATATTTTTCTAAAATTTGCAAATCCGATTTTCGAATCGTTCAGGTTAAAAAACATACGATTGAAGTTCATTTTGCTTTTTATAAATCATCGATATTATGGAAAGACCAAAATTTTTTTTGGAAAATTTGCGTTTTACTTTCTGTTTTTTAGTCTACCGGTATGTATAAACATATATATATATATGTTTACATATATATATATATATATATATATATATATATATATATATATATATATATATATATATTATGATATTTAGAACTGTGCTACAGTTTTCTAGTGAACTTTAGACAAACTTTTACCAACTCTGTTTTTCACAATTTTGACTTTGACATTTTCGAGATGGAAAGAATACAAATTTTAAAAATATTTTCAACAATATCCCTCGCCTTTCTTTGGTACAATTTTGAAAAAAATATTTTAGTTGGTAGTTTTGGAATTATTATACCTTGTTCTTTATATTGACGCTCCGATGAATTAGATATTTTTTTGAAATTTGTAAACCCGATTTTCGAATCGTTTAGGTTAAAAAACATTCGATTAAAGTTCATTTTGCTTTTTATAAATCATCGAATCAAATATTATGGAATTACCAAATTTTTTTTGGAAAATTTGCGTTTGACTTTCTGTTTTTTAGTCCACCAATATATTTATAATATTAATTAAGAAAATTCATAAGTCATTTAAAAAGTGCCTAAATTATAGAAATATAAGAAATTATAAGATAGACTTACTAACACACATGTTAAACCATTTCTATAAATAAGTAAACTACAACAACAATAACTCAAATAATAAATTAAATTTTAAAACGCTGATACCTAGTGACCCTTGGTAAAATGATTAGAGTTTCATATATTAGCTAATTAAATCTATTAAATTTAACAAAAAACCTAAACTTTAAATGAAATTTAAAAAAAGTCACAACTTCGAACTATTTTAATAATGCACAAACCATATAACAAAGTTGTACTCGTACATAACCATTGAACCGCGAATATGTCATTAAAATTCTAAAATAATCGTTTTTCTACGATTTCTATGAATTTAAAAACACTTATTGACTGAGACATGTGACCTATAATTTTTAAATATATCCAAAATGTTTTGACAGAGCGATTCATTCGGATTGAAGTAAAATATAAATTATTGAACACACGGGACTTTAAGTCAAAATACCTAATTCACCTATGTATATGTCAAGTTGGTATATACTGTATTGGATTTGGGGCACATAACTTTAATTCCTAGTTCATATTAAGCGTATTTTAGTTGAGTGAGCCAAAGAATGACATAATTTTGATCAAAGAATATTGGTGAACTAGTTCATTTTATCCACCCATTATTGTTTGCCCATCTCCGTTGTTTAAGCGACGCATAAGCGATTTTCACTTACAAGATATGTCCACTAATGAAATAATCCTTTCGTCCATGCAAACCCGCTAGGTCGATGTTAAGGGATGGGCGCTCGGAGCGAATAGTCGTGCATGGGGGCGTTAATGACGTGACGCTAATAGCCAAGTTATATATTGATGGGTTTATGAATACATATACATAGCTATGTACGCGTATAAGGGCATGTTCGTATAAATCGTCGAACGCCGGACTTGGCTCTGGGTTCCATTGTCCTGCTATAATTTGATTGACTTGTTCCTGGTTGGTTACTCGAGCCTGGGCTATGCGATTTTTACTGTGGTAATAAATATTTCGCTTTGTCATCTTGTGGGTGTTGTTCTTATATAATAATTGCGGTATGTCCATTAGTGACATCGGTTATTTCTAAATTGTACATCCATCATGTATATCTTATTAATAACGTTTTAATCTATTTATTATAACTTATCCCAAATTGTGTAGATGAATTTCTTGATGGAATTTCATAACAAGAAAAAAAGTATCGCGCGCAGTTTCTTGTTTCGGAAATACCATGTTACGACAGTTGTGTCGAATGACTTTACCTCGAAGTTACTCGCAGATGTTTATAGTTTGTATCTCTCTTCAATAAATATGAAAGGTAATATTCTTATTTATCATAAATTACTTCCCATTAGGTAGATTAAACTATGTGGGTGAATTTAATAGTGGAAAAATATCGCCAAATCTGTCTATACATATAATAAAATCATGAAAAAAAATGAGTCTGTACACTGAATATTTTAAGTAAAACTAAGTGCTACATACGTTACTAAGCCTAAAACAGAGGTTTTTATATTTTTTGTCGTTTGTCTGTTTAACCAATAGTTAAAAATTAACCAATATGTAAGATTAAAAAAAGATTTATCTAACTATTTTGGAGATGTCTAATTTAGTATGGAAAAATCATTTCGGTCAGGTGAAGAATATGAGCCGTAAAGATTCCGAAATTATTTTTTAGAATTAAGGATACATATTTATTTGTTTGTAAGATATAGTCGAAAATATCCGCAATAAATGTGTGTGAAAAATCTAAACTTTAAATTATGAAATATACACAGTTATTATAAGATAACCTTAAAATTTATCAATTCTAGAAAGCCCAGTTTTTTAAAAATTCATGGCATTTTTATGTTGTGAAAATTTAAAATATTTTACCTAGTAAAATACTTAAAAATATTATTCATGTTTGTAAATTTTTTATAGAAATACGATACCCCTAAATTTAAAAATGTTTACTTACAGCTAAGTGTATAGAACGCTCGTAGTGCTGTAGTCGTATTTGTATTGCAATTTTACAGGTTTCATTTAAAACACGTTTAAATGAAACAATTAAAATAAATGTACCCACTAAAATAAAAGGTGTTTTATTTTTAAGAAATTCTAAATAATTGATTTGGAGTGGAAATTTGTCATTTTGCTGAAAAAATGTACTGTCCAATAAAGGAAGGGAATAATATATTAAATTTTTAACTATGTATTAAATATTTCACTTTTAGCCAAAGTATATACAAAATTAGCCAAAAAGAAGCCTGCCAAAAAGTAATTATTAATATTAAAGTTTCCATTACGCAAGGCGGTAATCTCAATCTTGAAGGATTACTATATGCGTAATGTCACCTAAAGTATTTATTAAATATGGAGTTAATTAAATTTAGTATGGAACTTTTACTAAAGTTTTTTATCTTACGATTTATCCGAAAATATCTAAGAATAATATAAATAGAAATACCTTATCCAGGTGAAGAATAAAAATCTGTTTTTCTGGCCATTCCGAAAATCTCTTCACTTAGGACAAAATAACTATCATATGAAAATATAGAAAACAAACTATTTAAGTAAATAATTTTAAAATAAACTTTATACATTAACACTTTATTATATAATTAGGCTCGTATATTAAAATGACCTAGAATTATTAAAATAATGTATATATTATTACGATATTAAAAAAAGCTATAAGCATCGAGGGTATCGTATCTAGAAGGTTGCATAATATGTACGTATGTTATAAAACTCAATATTACCAAGTTTTACGATTTATATTACGGCATATTTTATTAAGTGCAAAACATACGTCTGGATATAGATAACATACATTTAAAAAAATAGTTACGTATACTTAAAGATCGGATTAGACAATCACTCAAAATCGTTCTAGGAGATTTCGGAAAATTCCTTTCGTCTCTTTAACAAAATTTTTCAGGTTCCTATTTATGGTTATATATAAATAATAAACAGATAGAATAATTTAGTTTGTGAGAATATTTTGGTAGATGTGCTTTATGTTTTTATCGATAAGGCAAACCTTTTATTGCAAACCAGAAATCAGGGACGAAAATAATAATGAATAAATAACAATATAAAAATAAAGTGACGTATGAGTAGATCTCGCACTACGACGCTTTCATATACGTTTAGGGACTTTTAAATATTTTACAGTGCAAAGTATTTTTATTAAACTATTTACAAAGATTAATTTATTGTTAGGTAAATATATTGCCTACTATATCCTTCACAGGCGTAGAAACACTGTGTTTATTTAAAAAACTATGACATCTAGTAACATCGTTATAGTTTTCCTACAACCTTTGTATAGGATTCTAAAACCTATTTTTTTCCTGATTTTAGCTTCAGTCATCTCAGAAATGTGTGAGGGGCGGGGGAGGCGTGTGATTGGGGGGGGGGTGATGACATATTCCAATATATCTCTGAATATTTAAAGTTTCAAAAAGAATATTTTTGGAACGCTAATGAATGACCTTTTCAAACTATACTCCACATCAGAAATATATATTTGTTTTGAGGCTTTTCTTTTTCCTCTCTAAAATTATATATTTTTGAGTGTCATTCGATCATTGATTCAGTTGTCATCGAAATTTATGCAGGTTAATATGCTTTATTATTATGCCAAATTTCAAGTTTCTACATCAAACGGTTTCTGAGAAAAACGGCTCTGACAGAAGGACTGACAGATAAGGGAGTGATCTTATAAGCGTTCCGTTTTTCCCTTTGAGGTACTTAACCATAAAAATATCGACTATTGTGACTGTTTGGTTTTAAGATGGGAATAAGTTAAGTTTTAGAATTATAGATTTGTGGTTAGTTTTAAGGTCAAGTTTATTTTCTGCTTACATGCTAACTACCATTTTCAAGTTTCTTTCGATTCCGGACTCTGTGTATGGAATTTTTTTTTGAATTAATACATTGTAAACATCACACAAACTATGCGTACTTTCATGTTGAAAGGGCGGTTGCTGAAGTGTCGAAGTAACTTCAATATTAGTTCGTACATTGGAAACTTGTAAAGTGTAATTTAACTTTCCAAGCCTTTCTTTGTTCTAATATCTAATAAATCAAGGAAAATTTAACTCGATCGAGCGCATTCCATTAATAATATAACTCATTAAATTTTGACAGTCTTTCAATTGAGAGTTGATTGTAAAATATTTCAAAAACTTAGTGACGAGCGATGGTAGAATTCTGCGTTAAGAAATTGGAAATTGTTCTTATTTAAGATCTTCCATGAAGAAAGTCTTAATTAAACGATCCTATTAAAAAGATTGAGTTATGCGAATCAATTATATTCAGAGATATAAAGTTTTAATTTTTATAGTTCAATAATTTTATTTTCTGCTCCAGAATAAAGTTTATAAGCAACGGCGTTTTCTTTAGAAATATTGTTTTATTATTAATGGTCAAGAAAAAAAAATTTATTTTATGGTTTTCATTTTATTTTTTTTTAACTATACCTATAAATGTGAAAAATTTAAGAATATTTCATTGACAAGGAGAAGGACCAGTATAGGAAACATAGTTTGCGATCAACTTTCTTGTAGTGATTGGGTATATTGAATACAACTCTTTTTCAAAATATAAGAACGCACGCTAGTGCACGCTAGTATACGCACCCTAGTTCAATTTATATTATTCTTAGATATTCTCGGATAAATTATAAGATAAAAAACTTTAGTAAAAGTGCCGCACTAAATTTAATTGACTTCAAATTTAATAAATGCTTTAGGTGACGTTACTCAAGACAGTAATCCCAATACTGAAGGATTGAGATTACTGCCTTGCGTAATGGACACTTTCATATCTTAATAAATCTTGGCTAAATATCTATATCTAATTAAATTACTTAATATGTAATTAGAGATTTTAATATACTTATTCCCTTTCTACTATTGGATAATACGTTTTTTCACCAAAATGACAAATTTCCACTCCAAATCCATGTTTAAAATTTCTTATTAAAATAAAATGGCCTTTATTCTTAACGAGTACTTAGACGTGTTTTAAATGAAAGCTTGCTAAAGCCAATAATGAAAAATAGTCTAAGAAAAATTTTCTTATATAATTATTATATATAACTTGCACAATTAAACTACGTGATGCATTATTATTTCTACTTTCTTTAACTTCTTTACCACTACCTAGGTTTCGTTGTTTTACAACATCGTCAGGTGGGCTATTAGCAAAGATCGATAAAACTTGTAGATCAATCAATAAAACTTGCAGATATGGCTCGGCAACCGGATGGAAGACTAGTAATGCGCGAATCATGACTGGCGGATCTGGGCTCGAATTTCGCTACCGTATTATTTTTGCACGTAATTTCTATGTTAATTTGAATTCAAATATAACAAACCGTATAATATTATTTAGTAATTTAATTGAAAGGCAAACTCTCCTTAATAATTTTTCTTAATTTTACAACACTATTTATGTTTTATTGTATTAAATCATTTGTTAAGTTAAAGATAATAAGTATTTAAATCGCAGAAAACGCATTTATTGATGACGGTTGACTAAGCCTTGTATTTATATACTACTTATATACTGTCTTACTTTATTTGGACACATTAAAGGACAGGTATTCGTAAAGAACATAATAGTCGTAATTTCCTTTTCTTGAGTATTTCTTTATACTTTAGTGCGTGGATGAGTGATTTCTTGAGTATCTTTTCATATTTTTACCTAATACGTCAACCAACCAAATTACAGGACAATTTCTTTATGGGATCATAAATTTTGGACTCTTGTTCTATGTGTAGTGAGTTACGTAATTTGGTTCAAAGATGAGTTATGTTCATTTGCAGATCGTGTTTCAGAAAATTATTAAAATGAAAGAACGAATGGAAAGTTATTTTCGACTTATGAGTAAAAGTTATCTTACTTACATTATGACAATAAAACAAAACATAAAATTTAATAGAAATAAATGTTATTCAATTGTATCATGTTCAAACTCGTACTTCCATAGATCTACACTACACTTCTATCTCGCATCAAATTAGAAGCAATTAGGAGCAATTACAGGAAATTTGTCGGTCTATTGGAACTTCTACAATGACAAATACAGTTGCTATTGTAGTAATATAAGAAATTTGGTGTATTTTATTTGCATTATAATTTAAAACTAATACAAAAATATTTTCCACCAAATATCTCACCATTATAGGGACTACGCATTATAATAATTACAACCTGCTAACGAAATACATTAGCAGGTTGTAATTCCGACACAACTTTTAAATTGACTTAACGGTGGCTCAGGAAAGGTAAATTGAGACAAAAAACCGTCACATGAAATTTCGTACACTTTTTCTCACTATCATTTGTACTTTTCGTAATGCAGACATATTGTGCTTCTGGAATTGTTCTTTGATCGCCATGTATTTTGTTATTGCCGTTGAAAGCACTGTACTGCTTTTTGGAAGATGGCTGTTTCGGATTTTTGGTCTCGTTTTTGTTGACATACTTGGTCATGGATGCTTCTAACTTTGGCTTATATACCATGCAATCATCGCGATCGCGTAACTTGCCGACAGTTATCTTCAAAGCCTCATCGGAATTATTATCTGCCAATGAAATACAGTTGCTATGGTAGTGAGATAATTGGTGTAAAATATTTGAATTCATAAAATATTACTTCGTAACAATTTACATCCATACCATTCGTTTTGTAAATTCATTGATCCTTGTTTTTCTTTCCTATTTTTTACTTTCATCTCTTGAGTATGGTATGAAAAATTAGTGTGTCTGAAAGAAAAAATCAGTGTGTTGAAATAGAAGTTAAAACGGTTGTTTTGGTTGATTTTTTCCCAATTTCCTTCAGCCTAGCTGTCTTTGTGTAATTTTTCTTCTAAAATACTTCAATGTCCATCGCAGTATTGTATCATTTAGAAATTCAATATAGAAGATTTGAATTTTTTTTAACTTACTTTTCTAGATTCAGTTATAAAATCACAAATTTTTTAACGCGCTTTTATTACGTCGACTTGTATGTAACTAATTATGTAATGAAATTTCATGCACTTCTAATCGTTGCCTGATCATGAAAAGTATCATTTACATATTCGATACAGAAGATTCGAAATTTATTTAACTTACTGTTCTAGATTCAGTTATAAAATCACTAATTTTTTAACACGCTTTTATTGAGTCGATTTGTATGTAGTTAATTATGCAATTAAATTTCATGCACTTCTAATCGTTGCCTGATCATGAAAAGTATCATTTACATATTCGATACAGAAGATTCGAAATTTATTTAACTTACTGTTCTAGATTCAGTTATAAAATCACTAATTTTTTAACACGCTTTTATTGAGTCGATTTGTATGTAGTTAATTATGTAATGAAATTTCATGCACTTCTAATCGTTGCCTGATCATGAAAAGTATCATTTACATATTCGATACAGAAGATTCGAAATTTATTTAACTTACTGTTCTAAATTCAGTTATAAAATCACTAATTTTTTAACGCGCTTTTATTACGTCGACTTGTATGTAACTAATTATGTAATGAAATTTCATGCACTTCTAATCGTTGCCTGATCATGAAAAGTATCATTTACATATTCGATACAGAAGATTCGAAATTTATTTAACTTACTGTTCTAGATTCAGTTATAAAATCACAAATTTTTTAACGCGCTTTTATTACGTCGACTTGTATGTAACTAATTATGTAATGAAATTTCATGCACTTCTAATCGTTGCCTGATCATGAAAAGTATCATTTACATATTCGATACAGAAGATTCGAAATTTATTTAACTTACTGTTCTAGATTCAGTTATAAAATCACTAATTTTTTAACACGCTTTTATTGAGTCGATTTGTATGTAGTTAATTATGCAATTAAATTTCATGCACTTCTAATCGTTGCCTGATCATGAAAAGTATCATTTACATATTCGATACAGAAGATTCAAAATTTATTTAACTTACTGTTCTAGATTCAGTTATAAAATCACTAATTTTTTAACACGCTTTTATTGAGTCGATTTGTATGTAGTTAATTATGTAATGAAATTTCATGCACTTCTAATCGTTGCCTGATCATGAAAAGTATCATTTACATATTCGATACAGAAGATTCAAAATTTATTTAACTTACTGTTCTAGATTCAGTTATAAAATCACTAATTTTTTAACACGCTTTTATTGAGTCGATTTGTATGTAGTTAATTATGCAATTAAATTTCATGCACTTCTAATCGTTGCCTGATCATGAAAAGTATCATTTACATATTCGATACAGAAGATTCAAAATTTATTTAACTTACTGTTCTAGATTCAGTTATAAAATCACTAATTTTTTAACACGCTTTTATTGAGTCGATTTGTATGTAGTTAATTATGTAATGAAATTTCATGCACTTCTAATCGTTGCCTGATCATGAAAAGTATCATTTACATATTCGATACAGAAGATTCGAAATTTATTTAACTTACTGTTCTAGATTCAGTTATAAAATCACTAATTTTTTAACACGCTTTTATTGAGTCGATTTGTATGTAGTTAATTATGCAATTAAATTTCATGCACTTCTAATCGTTGCCTGATCATGAAAAGTATCATTTACATATTCGATACAGAAGATTCAAAATTTATTTAACTTACTGTTCTAGATTCAGTTATAAAATCACTAATTTTTTAACACGCTTTTATTGAGTCGATTTGTATGTAGTTAATTATGTAATGAAATTTCATGCACTTCTAATCGTTGCCTGATCATGAAAAGTATCATTTACATATTCGATACAGAAGATTCGAAATTTATTTAACTTACTGTTCTAGATTCAGTTATAAAATCACTAATTTTTTAACGCGCTTTTATTACGTCGACTTGTATGTAACTAATTATGTAATGAAATTTCATGCACTTCTAATCGTTGCCTGATCATGAAAAGTATCATTTACATATTCGATACAGAAGATTCGAAATTTATTTAACTTACTGTTCTAGATTCAGTTATAAAATCACTAATTTTTTAACGCGCTTTTATTACGTCGACTTGTATGTAACTAATTATGTAATGAAATTTCATGCACTTCTAATCGTTGCCTGATCATGAAAAGTATCATTTACATATTCGATACAGAAGATTCGAAATTTATTTAACTTACTGTTCTAGATTCAGTTATAAAATCACTAATTTTTTAACGCGCTTTTATTACGTCGACTTGTATGTAACTAATTATGTAATGAAATTTCATGCACTTCTAATCGTTGCCTGATCATGAAAAGTATCATTTACATATTCGATACAGAAGATTCGAAATTTATTTAACTTACTGTTCTAGATTCAGTTATAAAATCACTAATTTTTTAACACGCTTTTATTGAGTCGATTTGTATGTAGTTAATTATGCAATTAAATTTCATGCACTTCTAATCGTTGCCTGATCATGAAAATTATCATTTACATATTCGATACAGAAGATTCGAAATTTATTTAACTTACTGTTCTAGATTCAGTTATAAAATCACTAATTTTTTAACACGCTTTTATTGAGTCGATTTGTATGTAGTTAATTATGCAATTAAATTTCATGCACTTCTAATCGTTGCCTGATCATGAAAAGTATCATTTACATATTCGATACAGAAGATTCAAAATTTATTTAACTTACTGTTCTAGATTCAGTTATAAAATCACTAATTTTTTAACACGCTTTTATTGAGTCGATTTGTATGTAGTTAATTATGTAATGAAATTTCATGCACTTCTAATCGTTGCCTGATCATGAAAAGTATCATTTACATATTCGATACAGAAGATTCGAAATTTATTTAACTTACTGTTCTAGATTCAGTTATAAAATCACTAATTTTTTAACACGCTTTTATTGAGTCGATTTGTATGTAGTTAATTATGCAATTAAATTTCATGCACTTCTAATCGTTGCCTGATCATGAAAAGTATCATTTACATATTCGATACAGAAGATTCAAAATTTATTTAACTTACTGTTCTAGATTCAGTTATAAAATCACTAATTTTTTAACACGCTTTTATTGAGTCGATTTGTATGTAGTTAATTATGCAATTAAATTTCATGCACTTCTAATCGTTGCCTGATCATGAAAAGTATCATTTACATATTCGATACAGAAGATTCAAAATTTATTTAACTTACTGTTCTAGATTCAGTTATAAAATCACTAATTTTTTAACACGCTTTTATTGAGTCGATTTGTATGTAGTTAATTATGTAATGAAATTTCATGCACTTCTAATCGTTGCCTGATCATGAAAAGTATCATTTACATATTCGATACAGAAGATTCGAAATTTATTTAACTTACTGTTCTAGATTCAGTTATAAAATCACTAATTTTTTAACACGCTTTTATTGAGTCGATTTGTATGTAGTTAATTATGCAATTAAATTTCATGCACTTCTAATCGTTGCCTGATCATGAAAAGTATCATTTACATATTCGATACAGAAGATTCGAAATTTATTTAACTTACTGTTCTAGATTCAGTTATAAAATCACTAATTTTTTAACACGCTTTTATTGAGTCGATTTGTATGTAGCTAATTATGCAATGAAATATGTGATACTAAATTTCATGCCCTTCTAATTATGCCATAAGAAACTTGGAACTTTTATGTATAGTTCCAATGACAATACAATAATTTTGTAAAATTAATTTTTATATCAAAATTTTCCTCTATTTCCACATGTATGAAATATTTAAGATTTTTCACATTTATTAAGAACTGATGTCAATACAATAGCTTCATTCAAATAAAAGAAAAATGTTTAAAAAAAGAATAAAAAATAACGAAATTTTTAATTGAATTTTTACCCATTTTTAAATATCCCAATTATTTAAAATTTTGCACACGTATCAAGCAACTGATGGCAATAAAATAATTTCATTAAAAAAAAAAAAATTGCAGTCTGGAAACAAAAATAAAAAACTAAAATATTAAAAATGAATTAACAGATTATAAAATAATTACCGTACGTGTTTTTTCTGTCTGCTCAGTACGGTTTTTAGTGCAAACCATGTTTGTTATTGAGTATAATATATGATTTTAAAAGCGTGGGGGTCTTTTCCACAAAAATAAATGATTTTGCTTCTCAAATTAATATTAAATTAATGTGAATGCTTAACATTTTTGTTAGATATCAAAACTCAAATTTTGTACTCAATAACAAACATGGTTTACACTAAAGTCTTTACTAAGAAGATAGAGAAAACAGATTCGATAATTATTTTTTTGCTTTTTAATGCACTATTTTTAAAAAAAAAGTGTTTTTAGTTTTTAATTATTAATTTTTTGAAATTTGACAATAAGGTCCAATAATAAAAGATAAGCATTTTTTTTCTTTTGTATTCACACAAAAGAAAAAAAGTGTTTTTTTTATTACATTAGCATGTAATAAAAAAACTTCGAAAATGACACTGATGATGCACGATTAGAAAATTAGTAATAAATACCATAAATGCGAAAGTTTAAATGGATAGATTTCTTTTACTCTGTAACTCCATGAAATGCCACATGCATAAATTGTAGCTTGGTTTAATATATAGGCTACTTTTTATCCGAATCTAAAATAGTTCTTGAGGGATAGATCAATGTTTTATGATGATAGATAGGTCACCGATCCATCATACAAAAAGCGGGAAGAGCAGACTAAGCGGTATTTTTATCTCACTTTCTCATGTAGTGGTGCCTCTCTCTATTTCTCTGTTGATCGTTCAAGATGGATGGAAAGTAAAGCACTTGAGAAATGCTAAGCGCGATTTCCATTTTGTAATAAACGTCTTATTTACGTAACTTACTTTCATCACACATATTTTAATGCTAAATAAATTTATTAAAGTTCACGACCACAAATCATTTGTTGCAACTCATAATGTCGTTAAGCGCATGTTCAAGAGAATTTGCTCAAGAAAGTTCATGATGAATTCGTAAACCGTGTAAGGTTCAGTTTTTGTGTTCAGATTTTTTTTCTTTCTCAAGTGTTACGTACTTGTAAAGGGTAACTGAATGTATTTATTTACTAATAAATTTTAAATCTATTTCAATGTTCACTAGATGGGATCTCTGTTAAGAGCAAGGTGGGGTTTTTCCCCTCAATTCGTAAAACTGTGTGCCGCTAACTGGCTGCTAGTAATGCTGTTCTATATAGGCTTTGATTGCGCTCGTATTACAGTGGTAGTAGATTTGATGGCTTCCAAGTTTTATGTCCTATCTAAATGGTGGCTTGAAGGGTATCTAACGCGAGGTGACAACCATTAATGTCACCGTGGATTTATGACTTCCATTTATTTCGTTACACGATTTACTTTGGCAAATATTGTTTTATCTCGGCTTCATCCAGGATTTGAAATTTCAGTGTGGTTGATGAGGATTTGTTTTCCTCTAGAATTTGATTTCGATATCTGCTAAATTCAGTACTTCTTATTTTTTTCACTACAAATTTAGTTATCAAAAGTACAGATAATAGAACTGTTTCGGAAACAATTGAAATATTTGATATTATAGATTAAATTTGGTGTTGGGGAGTTTTACAGCATAGTCATATTTATCTTGTGGTTTACCATCTATCATGCTAACTTTTTTAACAAAATATTTGACTTCAACGAAATATTACATAATATATTTGATGGCAACTTTTTCATAATTTAATTTTATTGTATACTTACCCATGTATGATAAATATTTGTAACATAATAAGTTTGTATATTTTACTATGAAATCATGGTGAGGTTCTATTTGTAATATTTTGGAAGCTATTTTTGTTCATTACACAGTAGGTTGCAAAAATAATAATGATAGTCACCTTTCTTAATATTTTTTGTTTTAAATACATTTAATATTTTATTAAGGGGGTTAACAAATTTATAGTAATATTAATTTGTTCACCATTTTTCCCGCATTAATTTCGGGTAATTTCATTTTATTTCTTAAAAAACTTAATTTTTTAAAATTTACCTCAATGTCGAGCTCAATGTATGTATTATGGTAAAAAACGTTTGTTTTTTTTGTAAATAATACAAATGAATTTAATAAACCATTGATTTTATTTTAAAAACTGCAAAACCTAGTAGACTACTTTAGTTAAATACTTTTTATTTGCTTTACCGGGTGGTTCAAGGATTACCTCAGGAAAAAAGTCTGAGAAAAACTTTTCTGCTTTTTACAAACAGTTCATTCAGGCAAATAAAGGACATCGCAGGAATCATGAGCTCAGTAGTAAATAGAATTAGGTTAAATTTAGACCAAAGCATGCAACTTTCTATAAAAAAGGGGACTCTAAGAGCGGACTAAAAATAAAAGTTATTTTTACATAAAATAAAAAAATGTGAAATTATACCCAAAATAGTTCAACATTCTGGAATAGATTTATCTCAAAGAAATATGTAGCGTCGCCGCCTACGACGCTACGAAGAAGAAATTACTTTCTGTAGCCCGGTAGAGGGTTGAATTAAGACAAATTAACATGATAATTACTATTTTCACATTTAGGAATAATTTATTTAGGAAATTCATTAAATCTTGAATTTCTTCAGATTTCTTTGTCAGACGAAACAACTTTTGAAATACTTGCAGCCATGAATTGTTCAACGGCGATCTGTTAAGCAGTTTCATCTGATTGCATCGTTGAATGAATCGAGTACTGTGTTAAGACCATAGCCTGTAGTTAGTGAACAGCGCAAATCATGATGGGTGTCTTTGTATACAGAAATGTACTGCGAACTTGCTTCATTCATTAACTCCAAGAATGGTTTCCTGAAGGTGAGAATTTCACATTTATGCATAACTTTGCACCTGGCCACAAAATATTACTAGTCTCTTGGTAGCGTTATTATATTATTTCCATAAACTAATCTAACCAATCAAACTTCAGATTATTCCCATATTTTTAATAGGCAAGAAATATAATTATATTTTACGTATTAAGTTTGATTATTTTTCTTAATTCAACATGTAATCTGTTATTGCAAAACAAAGTAACATTTAATAAAAAGATTTCATATTTTACGGAATTTATGATTTTAAACTTATTGCTAGTAAGGAAAAATTGACGGTCCCTATTAATATTATTTAATTAATACATTTAAATTTTTTTTTTTTAATCATTTTTGTATATAATATAATTTTTTCAACACTTTAGAGACGATACATTATGAAATGATGTAAACATTAAGAAGGGATTTTAAAATGACATTTTCTTTATTGCTAAAAGTCAGTATGAATAGAGGACATTTCTCGATATAGTTTGAATCGAGAAGCGTTAATTCTGGTTTACATTACTTTTGACAAGGTCTCATCTAGTATACGTAGAATAGATCACTAATGAGAGCAAAAACTCAACCTTGCAATTGGTAAAGTTTCCATCTAGTAATCACGGAAATAAATTTAATATTGATTAGTAACTTTATATCCTTGCATTTTATTTCTTAACCTTTCATAATTTCCGTGCATGAAAATTTCATAATTTCTTTTATAGTTTCCGTGCATATTCTTGAAACTTTATAAAGCTTGCTCATTTTATATATAACCTAAATCGTTACTTATTCACCTTGACGGTATCTGGAGTCGTTAACATATTTCATCCATAGTGGCACACTATGAAGGCGATTAAAAGGCGAAGTTACATATATGCCTAAAGCTATTATTCGATATAGCTGCTAATGGGAGGGACGATATTGTCCTATAATATTGAACGGAATACTTTCATTTAAAATCAAAAATATTTAGTCGCATTGCTAAATCAGGATGCTGAGAAATATTTATTCACATTTATTGAAGTTAAACTCTAAAATCAAAGGTTAAAAAAATTTTTAAGCGCTTTTGATCACACGTAGGAAGTAAAAACTTCTAATTTTGAAATATATAAATAAATAAATATATATATGTATATATATATATATATATATATATATATATATATATATATATATATATATATGTATATGTATATATATATATATATATATATATATATATATATATATATATAATTACATTGATGTCCGATGGCGGATAGTATAATTCGGTGAATCAGGAGCAATGCGTTTATTATTTTAAAATACAATAATATACTCGTATTATTTTAAATTGCTCTCAAAGAACATTAAACACTACCTGTGATATTTGAAATATTGCACTGTTTATATACAATGACAATTACAATAAAACTATATTTATGTTAATTCTTTAATGTTTTACGTTTTAAGACAATTTAATGCAACACCCCGAAATAAACGACCTGGTCTAATTAAATCGGAAAAAGCCGACAATACAACGAAACTGGCCGAATGGATAATTAGTTGGAATGATAACATACGCTTATAAAAGTTAAACAATATGTTATTCAAAAGTAAAACGTAATTCTAGAAAGGATACACATAATTTTAGAGAGTGAATTAACTTGGCTGCCGAAGGAAAGCTGAGTTTACCCGATTGAGTGTCACCGACTCAAGCGAACGTCCCTAATCCGAGCGAACGTCACCGACCGGTGCGTACGCCTCAGCATCATTTACTCCTCGGAATAAGTTTTCGCTTCAAAATTTAGTGCGAGTTTCAAAGTTTAGTGTCTAAAGATTCACCTCAAAAATACAGGTTGCATTTGGCTAATATTCTATCACGTATGTATTGATTTTCTATCGAGTTAGTCAATGGCGTCCGACAGACATACTGACTAGCGGTAACGTCTGAAGAAGGATGCTCCTAAACTTATTGCGTTTCAATGGACATCTATATGTTAATAGTAAGAAATAATAGTTTTAGATCAATATTTTTGAATTAAATCTTCGAATTTACTTAATTTCTCGAAAGATTGATTCCAAATTTAAATCTTAATTAATACCGAAATAATCTTAATATTTTCGACCACGATTGTAACAAAGTGTGATTTGTCTATTATGAATGAAAATAACACATTTATTTACCCTGAATTACAAAATACATAACTAGCGAGAGACGAAAAATAACGTTAAATGCAAGAATTAAACCTGAACACGAGTTACGAATACATTATGTAGTTTCATGACTAAACTGCGTATAAGATGAACTCTGCTACGTTATGAGTTGCAACAAATTAAATTATGTGCATGAGATCTAATATAGTTATTTAGCACAAAAAATATGTATTTTAAATGTAAACTACATAAATGAGACGCTTAATACAGGTAGAATATTGGCTGCGCAATACATAGGAGTTTACATAGACTCTAGTAATTATTCTTATAGGTTTCACAAGTAAAACAACGAGTCCAAACTTTCCATGTTTATTACTAAAACTGAATACAGAAGTGTGTGCTTTATTATTAGAGGAAACAAACTCGGACGTCTCCATGGACAAACATTGTTTTAACGCAGCGTTGACATAACAGATTTATAAGGTTGTTTACGGCAGGCACAATGACGAAAGCCACCCTGGCTTTCGTTTATTTGGCCGGCAGGGCATGAGATCCTGAATGGAGCAGGATCGGCGAATGGATGATCGTTTGTCCGGCAATAAAACACACGTACGGTTGCCGGCAGAAGCCACTGCAAGTCTATAGATGTAACTTTATACCCGCATCGATAAATGCCGAGTTTTGAAGACTCTATGTTATTTATCAACAGACTGATTGAGGCAACAATTTATTTTACTCAAGGGAGAAGTCCTTTTTAGCAACATAAACATATTTTTTTTATTTTGGCCTACAGAAAAATATTAAGAATAAAATGATCCAAGATGGACAAATTATTTTGCACTCGTTTGAAAACGTAACAAATTAAAATTAGTAAGATATCAAGACTACAAGGTCTGATGAAATATTTATCCATGCCTACTTGTTACATAACACGATTTCAAATATTTTAAATGCTGTAATTTTAGCTAGAAGTGTAAACAGAAACGTTAAAGCAAATATAATGTCCCTTATTTTCAAGAAGCATCAGCTAGTTAGTAGGAGAACGTTTCTTCTAGTTATGCCACAAGCATTCTCGCTAGAAGGTCATGATTAATATTTTATTCAGGTTACAATTTTGGCATAGATGTTGCTTTCGATGATATCAGGAGTATGTTAAATAAAGATACACTTTCATTCTTTTACACAATTTTCAGTCCTATTCCTTAATATCCTTTCGTTGTTTTTAATTTTATAACTTCATTCTTCTTCACGGTTCCGAATCTTATATATCCATTTTTTTCCTCTTCATTAGTGCGGGGTTATTTAATACGTATATACATAAAGTATGTTACAAGTGCATTAAAATCTCATAAAATATTCTTAATGAAACTTTAACTCATACAGAAGTAGTGATGTGAACTGATGACTTTGAGGTTTGAGGTTTAGTGTCAGAATCTCTTAGATTCAGGCTAGGACATCGTGAATAGGACATCATTGTATTTTGTCCTTGTAATATAGTCAAACAATCTCTTAAAATTTGTGGTTAATAAGATAAATAGATATAATATTACATTACGTAGTTTCATTTAGTTGTGAATAAAAATGAAGTGATAATGAATTTCTACAAAATTAACGCCAAATATACTCCATAGTCAAACAATATAAAGAAACTTATGCGAAAAATATACGTGTAAATGAACAATGAAATACTTATTTCAACAATAGAAAAATACTGTTTAACTGAGAAAGAGAAATACTGTTTAAATCAGTGCAATTTAGAGATTAACTAGAAACAGTTAACAGCAAGAAATTGTATTTTCTGCAATTGCTTTATTTTCACTTCAAAGCAATTTATGAATACGAACGACGTTTTTTAGGATAGCGTAAGGGCACCGAGTGGCTTGGCCCTGCAAAACCATTATTTTATGTATTAACTAACGTAAGTTTACACTCATGTCAAAATGATAAAAATATTGCATCAGCATCTAGGCGGAGGATCAGTGAAGCTAAGGGAAGAAAGAAGTTATTTTCAAAAGTATTAGTTCATATGTATATATGTATATACGTAAGGGTGTGCGTTTTGAAAGTCTTATAAAATCTAAAGATAGAAAAGACTTTTCTATTCGATAATGATCTGTAGACCGATTCTGAGGTCATGCTTACAGGTCAGAAATCTGTTCCATACTAAAGTTGTGCCACGGAAAAGTCTAAACACATGTTCTGCAGAAACTAAAAAGAATCTAATTGGCTTGGACCGGAAAAATTTGCTATTCTTGTTGGACCATAGTTGTTACCTATTGTTTTAAACGATATGTAAAATGTGTTTCTGGAAGTAAAGGTAAAAATTTAATTTTTTTCCTCACACTATAACTTTATAGTACTTTTTATACTGGCAGACTGCACACGGGCAGTAGAGAAAATTAATAAATATAGCTGCTATGGTCAAGTTGTTTGACACGTCAAAGTTTTAAAGGTAGTTGTACTCTCTTAGAATTGATAACCAGAAATTATCACATATCTGCACACAATCTGCCATGATGCGAAATTGTTCAACCATTGTTGTGACACAGTATGATGTTTGTTGATTTAGTATTAAATTGTAACTGTGTCACATTTGCATTAGTATGATGAAATTTTGAAATGTGGAATGAGACATTTTTGAACCAAAAATATTGATATTCTTTGTTAATTTTGATTAATTTGTAAATTTTTTTTCCGTTTTCATATTTTGAACACTTTCTTCCATTTTCCAATTTTTTCTTATAGGTATTAATTAAAATATGTAATTATAAGTTAGATCGCAAATAATTTGCAATGTAATTTGCTGTCAAGAAGAATCTAATTTCATTATGATTATCATAAGTATAAAAAGATGAATAGTTGGTTCTTTAAGAAGTTGAAATTTTTAAGAAGTTGGATTTTTTTTATATTAGGTCAAGCTTTCCATACTTAATTCATATTAAATTTGAATATTTACTAACTCACAATAATTTGTTCTTTAAGCCATATAATCTCAATAAATAAAGCGTTGACTTTGACAATAATTTATTAACAGTTTTATGTCCTTTTATTTACAAATACAAAGTTATATAAGAAAGGAAATGTACAGATTCCCAAAATTAATATTTTCTTAAAAATGAAAAATTATGTTCGTTATTGAATTTTCATGATATATTTAATGCTTTTACATCACAATATTTTATGTTTATGCTAATTCAGTCCTGCCACTCGCATAAATAAGTTAGTTTTCTTACAAATTTTGCCACATGGCACATTAACTTTCTTGAAGTCTGGTAACTGTTTATTCAAAACAGCTGTTCATCGCTCAAACCATGGATAACTTTCATCAAGGTCTGTAATTTACAGTTGCATCGGCTTTTGCATTTGTGTTTTTATATTTATTTTAAATCTTTGCACAAATTTTAATATAATCTCTACCTATTTTTATTGTACTTCACAGTTTTTTATGCGGTTGCAGAATTCTGAAATTGCTTTATTTCTTTTTTCAACGTGTCTTTCTATCAATATTTTAAATGTTACGCTGTATATTAGGATATAAAAGGTATAGCTTTAATTTACGTAAAAATGAGTGATGTGAAAGAATCATTACTTTTGTATTTATTTCAGTTTAGGCAGCGTTGACTGCTATTTTTAAAATGGTTTTAGTTTTCGCAGATATTTATTGGTAATATAATTAAAAATAATTTGCTTTTTTAGAGTACATTTTCTGTACATAATGAAAGAGTTTTTCACATGAAATATGTTTCTTTTTCGCTGCATATCGCTTCGGTAATATCGCGCGGCGCCCGGTGTGCATGCGCTGTAAGACGCTCAATCTTTAGATTAACGTTGAAACAGTTTATCCCAATAAAACTATAGTATAATATATTTCAGAAACCCTTATGTGCCGGCTTAACATACTAATTTAACAAAAGAATTGAAGATGCATTTTTACTTCCTTGAAATCCGTTTAATAATTTACAAATGATAAATTTATTTGCTGTAATCACTTTTCTAACTCCGTAAAAAAAAGAAAATGTATGCCTTTAGGATGTAATACTGTTTGTCTTTTATCTATAACTTGATGCGGTTTTTTATAGATCTTAGGTAGTTTTATAAAGTATATATTATAATATCTACAAATACTTTAGTATAAACAAAAAAAGAATAATTAATACATAAATACATATCTACTTAGGATTACTATAGGATTGTTTATTCGTACTATAAGATTGTTTATATTTTAGTAAATTATATAAGTCAAAACGCAGTTTGTTTTTTTATCACAACTTTTTAAAAAACCCCTTTGGTCTGTACTCGGAGTTGACTACGTCTTCAGAGATGTGTTGATATTGAAACGAATTATATTCTTTTTAAAATCAATGTCCACGTACAATAATGTTTATTTAGTGTTAAAAATGATAGTAACTTGTTTACCATAAAAATTATCTGTTAAAAATGGGCAATATATGTGTCAAATTGTTACCAATTACATATTCAGACACAATACTAATTCTAAGGAGGATACTTTTTGACGTGAATACGTCTTTAAATTTGCTACCATACGGGGGCAATCCAAAAAACCTAATGATAACAAAATCGGGGGATACAGTTTGGCATTGCAGTTTCTATCTATCCTCAAATCTATCCTCTATATCAAAAATTAAATTATACCACTGGATAGCTAAAGGATCAAAGAATTCATTACTATAAGCGAGAATAGTGACGCATCGACCGCGATGGAGGGAAGGGAAAAGTGGAAGCGCCGCCATTTTGAGGTTATTTTGCTGCGTATCGAGATTTGCAATTCGTATAATTTTTGATTCGAAAAATCTACGATGTTCATTTAATTTTTAATCGTCAGCTGTTGTCAAAATCTATCGATTGTATATAAAACATTAATTTAAAGTAGTAACAGTGAATATAATAAGGTGTTAGAATAAAAAAATATTATCAAAAATATATAATGACGGCCTATACGCGTCGAAAAGCCAAAACTAAATACAGAGTTCGTATACGGCTGGAAAGGGCTTTTCAACAATCGAACAATCGAATGGTAATAATAAAAATAAAATATCATGTGACCGAGTCAAGCAGTGCCGAGAACGTAAAAGAATGAATGCGGCCGAGCGGATCAACGACGGTGCCAGTACATCTGCAGCTGGGGCGGTTAAAATTATGCAAGTGGACGATGAAATCGCTTCTACATCGGCAACGGACTTTATAGGCATAGATTGTATTCGATCGTCGATTATAAAGACACATTGGGCCGCAGCTAGTGCACGTTTCAATATAACCCGTTACATAGACGCATTCAAGTATAACACACGGCCGTGTCCATGACACAGCTACACCCCATTTTTTTGTTTGTTAAACATTTTGCTTTTACCAAATAAAGCATTATGGTAAACAAATACAGTTTACAGTACGAGGAGATATTAATTCATGTAAATTTATATTGACGTAATCATACTCCGATATCTGCGAGTGCAGAAATGAGCAAAAAATACGCAGAAAGCAAACATTAAAGAAAAATATTGGGTTTCGGAGGGCGTAATTACGACAACGTTGAAGCGGGTCAGCTTTTTCCGTTCATTATTTTTGTTTTTCGTTCAAAACAACGATTCTTTCATGTTTGGTTTGATTTTAGAGTAAATTGGTTTATTTTTATAAAGGAGTATATTTGTATCCCTTCGGTAAGAAATTAAAGTACTACATTAAATAAATATTAAAAAAAAATTTTGATCACAAAATATATAACTAAAAAGCATGTTTGTAGTTATTTAAAATGTTTAATATGCCCTTTGTTATTTCTGAATTTCGTGAGCCTTTATATAATTGGTGGAAAAAAATTAACAGAAATATTACTTTAGAAATATTACCTTCATGTATTTCAAACGTCAGATATTATAGTTATACCTATATAATGATTTTATGGCATGCTATGTACGTATGTACTGGTATTAATTCTTCTTACATAAGATAAAAATAATTAATATTAGTCTCAAGTTATAATAAACGAACTAATAAAAAATCTGACATTAACACTAAGGATCTTTCAATCTACGATTAAATTCACTTTGAAGGGAAATTTTGATTCAGCGTCAATTTAGTGAACCCAAGTTAGAAGTAGAAATAAGCGAGTATTTTTATAGCCTGCAGAATTAGTATTCGAGTCGTGCTCAATAAAATAAATAATACATGTTTTACTTAGATTTAAAAAAAGTTATGTACGTGAAATTTTAAATTGTGAAAATTTTATTTGGGAACCAAAAGGTTTTCCAGAGTCTTTTAAGACTGAGTTACGGAAATTTATGAATTTTGGAAGTTAGAACAAGGAAAAATAACTGCAATTTATTTTTGGGATATAAATTTATGGAATGTTGTTAATGAGTTTCACTTATAACAGAACATTGTAACCTTAAATATGTGTAATTATGGAGCAGAAGTAAATAAGTGTAGCTTAATAGAAATAATTTCCTTTTATGGATAAAGAAAACTTGCAAATAATGAACAAAAAATGTTCGGTTTTTAAACCTTCATATAATGTGATAACACTCGTTAGAATCGTTAAAGTATTACTAAATTTTTAAGTTGATAAGTTAAATTGTTATTAGTGAGTTTCATATTAAAGTTGAGTTAAAAGAATTTAATATTTTTTCTTTGGTAAGGGTCGATCTTTGTGGAAATTTATGGGGGATGTCTACGATCAGTACCAGACCTTTGCGGAGTAGGATGATGATAGTGATATGATGTTATATTCTTTTGCATATGCAAAAGAATAACTAATTTTACGAAGATATTAATTAAAAGATACTTACAGCTTTTGGTAAATTAGAATAATATTTAATTTAATTTTTCTCAATTAAATAAAACTACGTGATGTAGTATTATTTCTATTTTATTTCAATTCTTTGTCTCGACCTAGGTTCTCTTGTATGACAACGTCAGGTGGACAATTTGTATTAATCTTTAAAAATTGCCCACCTGAAAATATTGTCGTACAATGAAACCTAAGTCGTGGGAAAGAATTTATTTTATTTTTCCATTTTATCACGTGGGTTCAGTGATAAAATAGAAAATAAGCAGTTTAGTTGTGAATAAAAATTAAATTATAATCAATTTCTATAAAACTAAAGTCAAATATATTCAATATTAGAATATAATTTAATTTATTTGTAAGCATGTTAGATTTCATCACGTCAATTTGGTAAGCAGTAGTGGTGAATTAATTACAAAAGTAGGAAAAGAGAAAAATAAATCAGGGTTTTCCTACCAGAATATATAATTACAAAATTGTACATTTTGAAACCTTTCTTCATGCTAAATGCTTTATTAATTTTTATCGGGAACTGCCACAGAGCGAACCCGTCGGTTGCCACATAGAGACCATCCATACATACAACTTACGTAACCGTCATCACAAGCAAACGTATTTCAACGCATAAAAATTAACAGAATAATATATAGAGGTACTTCCAAAGTATTTTTTATGGCAATGTACAATAATTTGTCGATGATAGTTAATTTAAATTTTGAAACTGATTACTAAGTATATTAGTGTACTAGACATTGTAGAGTGGGGGAAATTTGTTAAATTAATATCTTATACGTATTGTAATTTTTCCTAAAAAAACAGTAATTTGATAGTCTCAAATGAATACGTGCACATATCAATATTCAAAGAAATAACTATAGAAATTTGTTGGACAAAGAAACTATAATTTTAAATTAAGTTTGACATATTAAAACATTGACAAATTCAATTACTATGACTAAGTGTCTTCAACTAGCGTATCGAAAAACATCTTATCTTATAATTACACCGTTCCATAGCAATGCCATCTACAATGACTAGACTGGAAACAAGTTAACATCAGACATTCAGCTATATGAAATTCCATCCTTGTAATTCGAGATCATACAATTTGTAAGCCTTTTATAAGATTTGGTTTTATCGAATAAAAATATTTAATTACACACACAAGTATATTTCTTTGAAAATTATAGTGAAGTGAGTAAAAAAAATAAAACTGAAAGATGTGTCTTTAAGACGTTTTACTACATTTATGAATCCGATGAATCCTTTATTCAAATAAATGAATTCAATAAGTTTCTCATAATATTATTGAAAAGAACTCATTAAGTCTACGTAAACGTTTAGAGGGATAGGATAAAGAAAAAGAAAAATATTCAAGGAAAATACCATCTGATTTGATGTTGTTAGCTGAGTTTCCATGATGATTAAAAATAAATGTTTATCAAAATTAAAAGAGTATCTAAAAATATTTTAGAAGATTTTAGGGGATTTTATATTACAGAATAATTGAATTAAAAGATGTGTCGATGTCATAATTTTGAATAAACGAATAGTGAAGATATTATAAAAGATCTTGTAATATCGTAACTACATTGTAATGATGGTTCTTTTGTCAATAAGTTCGTCAGATTTACATTTTCATCGTAATGAATAAGTAAATGTTTAAGCAGAGTGAATTTTAAAATATATTAACACATCTTTAAAAAAAATTACTATAATTGTTAAAATAAAAATTGAATATTAAAGATTTATACTATTTCCATATCCTGACGGCGATCACGATTCGATTCAATTTAAGTAAAATATTTGTTTATATAGTTATCCATCATAAAAATCCCATGACCAACTTACGGGTTACCCTAAAGCGATGGACATGTGGAAACATTAAAGTATAACTATTTACATTACACAAGATAACATAAGTAATAACTAATAAAACAGAAAAAAACAAAATCGTCATTCAAATTAAACATAAAACTAACTAATTATGAAATGTGAACTACCAAGCATTTCCATAACTACAATCCTAAAGCGGTCAATGGAGCAAAAAAAATATCAAGATTGACGCATCTCGCGACACAGGGTTGTTTAATATAAGTGCGTTAAAAATTGGTGATCGGTGAAGGATATTCGTGCGCGTTCTAGGCAGACGAAATAAACTATGACTCCGTCTTCTAACGTAACAATTAGGAGTATAAAGCGTTACCAAACCCAAGACCGAGGGGTTATCAACATAATTTTTGATAATTAAAACAAATGCATGAATAAGCAATTTCCGTCGGAGTTGAATTGAATTATGTCTTTCCATGCCCATTGTAAAGTCTAGAAGAAACAAATGAAGATAGTATTCGTATATTTTTTATATATAAATATGTAATAAACTTCTTTATTACTTTATCCAACATAAATATATAAGTTGCTTCATATGAAGACCAGATGACTGCATTAGTTAAATAATATTTCGGGCTAAAGAATTAAACAACCCTTCTTACAGATTTTAGTGATATAATCATGAAATGTTAGATAATACCCTTTCGAGCGCCATTCCATTTTACTCGTAATTCTGCATCGTGTAATATGCAACATGTAATCTTAAACTGCGTCCTATCCATTTTGGGATCCGGAACCTCACTTTTGTGGTATCGTCCCCTGTCTGTTTATAGGTCCCTTCATTGTGCTTCTCCAACTTGTAAACGTAATAAGATAGGAACTTGAAATTCAGCATTATTTGTGGTTAATTTGCCGAAAAATAGAAATTATATTTATACACATTATATTTTACAATTATATTTCTAGGGAGATCCGACACATTTAAAAGGGTTAAAATTTTGTTTTTGTTTTCTGAATAGGTATTGTTGAAATCCATTGCCATTGAAAGAAAATCGTCTTTGGCAAACGGGAGCCCTTACCGTTGAAAGATGGGTGTCGTTGTGTGTAGTAGAAATGAGTTTTTTTAATAACAATTTTCCATTGAAAAAACTACGACGGATGTATGATTAAAGTTGCTATTTTCCGACTTATTCTGGACTCATTTTGATTCTTATCTTAAAAAATTTTATTACGTGGTAATATGTATTCAGCTCTAAATTTATTATGCTTTGTATTTGAACAACAAATATTAAAAGCAATATATAATATTAAATAAAGGTATATTAAGTTTTATAGTGATCGAACTAAAGCACATTTCAGAAATTTCTGGTATTACATAAGCTCACATGTTAAAAAAACGAATACGTTCCTTGAAGTGTTTGTATCTGCCTGAGATGGAAGGAATCCTCATAGTGGGAGTTTTATTCATTCTATGATTTAGTAATTTTTTTAATTTTTAAAGAAACTGTAATCTATATTTTTTTTAAAATACAGTTCATCCTAAACTTTATTTTTTCAAGATATCTTAAAATATACAATTTTTTGAAATAATAAAACTCTAAGTAGTTTTATAAAGAAGATTAGAAAAAAAAATCTAAAAATCACTTCAATCGGACTATTAGTGTTGGAGGGCGCGTGTTTCGAGATAATTAATAGCATTTCGAGAAAAGCCGTTTCGAGAAAAACGCTATTGAAAGCAGTAACTTGAAGTGTTATTTATGTAAGTACTTTCATATATCGTCTACGTAATCATTGCCATTCTATTGCTATATAGTCTACATAGTCATTGCCATTGTATTGCTATTTCCTTTTCTTGTAGAAGCTACTCTTTGTCCATGACATGTCACTTTTACATGCTTTTATGCGTTACATCTTACAGTTATTTCACTTTTTATAAAAATGTAAGGTGCACATTAAACCTATATGAATGCCTAAATATTTACAAACCCTTCTTAATGGAAGTTCTACTCGTATTTGACAGGTTTTATTAATATTATGCTATCCCTTATTTTCCCGTAGAATAGTACAAATCATAGCGACTATGTATTCGTATATAGATTGTCAGCGATTCGTTAGCCAGTAAACGTTTATTCATAGTATTTGTGCAATTTGAATGAACGTTTTCACAAGATGTTTGTTACAGTATCATTTTATTAGAACGATAAAAAAAAATAGGGCTGCGGATTTTTTTTAATGAAAGAGGTGATACAGCCACTTACAGTGGAGACAAAAAATTACGCATGTTAACTGTACTTGACCAATTTAAAATAACATTACTGAGAAGTTAACCACAACAATCTGAACATTTACTAAGACATTGGCGTAGATCGCGTACTGTCTAAAAAATACAAAATTGCATACTTAAGGACTGAGCAGAAGTAAATGTTAAAATCTGGGAAACCGTAAGTAACTGGATCAAGACA
This sequence comes from Druceiella hillmani, assembly GCA_039881145.1. Lineage (NCBI taxonomy): Eukaryota > Metazoa > Arthropoda > Insecta > Lepidoptera > Hepialidae > Druceiella > Druceiella hillmani. The sequence continues at coordinate 22,167,529 of JAYKKI010000022.1, forward strand.
CGACAGGGTGACAACTATTTAAAAATCGATAAAGATGATAATATTCATCTTTACATTAAAAAATCTTGACAGTTTCTTTCGAACTTTCCACCAGCATTTGTAAATTCAAGTTCAAATTTAAATGTAACCCGAGCGTTGAACGGTAAATTTTTCAAGGTTGGGAAAGTTGTAGGAAATCTTAATAAAACTAAAAACTTATATGAACTTTGTGAAATATCTCTGATTCGGTCAAGGAACGAAAGTCGATTATGCATAAATACGTACAAGTGTTATTCAAGATACACAGGCCACGTCGATGAACTGAATCGATTTACTTTAAAAAACAGTTATATATGACAGAAATCACAACAATTGATAGTAACAGTCGATCAGTATTCATTACATTGAATGGGAAGTGGCCCAAAATTATTTTGTTGCAACCAGTAAATTAAGCTAAGGAATTGTATATTTTCATATTAGATCTGCCGCTTACAATAGTGAAAATAGTTATATATTAAATTAAATTTTTTTCCTTTTTTTCTCCCTCTTGGGTTATTAAGAAAGCTTTCTTTCAATAACATTGCAAGGAAAATGTTAATGTAGGTTTAGAGGCATGCCCTTGCATGCTCAAAATCAAAATAGACGCTACGTGTTGTCTGTACAATCTATGAAGTTTGTTATTCAATTGAGATTAACAAGTGAAGGCGATGCCTCATACACTTTTTGCTAGATGACTAAGAGTTATAATCTTTTGGTAAAATTTATTTTAACATGAAGTTCATTGATTATCTAAATGGAATATCTAATATATATAAATATATATATATATATATATATATATATATATATATATATACATATATGTGTGTGTGTATATAATATGCTTTATATTTTAATAAATTAGTATTTGAGTACACAGCAGTGATTTGGTTTGTTCATACGGGACAATATGAATAACATTGCCGGTTGCACCTGTACCACGTTATAACTACTACTGCAGACAATTAATTTAGCTAATTGATGTTTTACATAAATATAAATGGAACAAAAAGGAAAGAAAATTTAGTTAAATATAAAGAATTTTGTGATATAAAGAATGCCCTTTAAATCTGGACAACAACCCTCATTTTCCCCATATTTCTGTTAAATTTCCTACGCAGAAAATATTGTCATGGCCAAAGTTACATAAAATTCTTCGGAAAAATCCTTCCTTGTTTACTTTTAAAAAGCCTTAAGGGAGGACGCGGCCAGAATTAAAGTTCCACAATATTTACCGAGCGAGGATAACGGTCGGGGTCGAATGACGCCCACTCGACATTGTGAACCTACTTTTGTAACAAAGTTATGATAATAATGAATGAGTGACGTTGACAAGTTTTAATAAGTACCGCAGCGAGGCGGTGGCGAAAACCATAATCCCTAACTCAAGATTTAATCTCCTAAGGGATTATTATTCTAGACGATGAAGCGTTATCGCCATAGACAGGCATGATTACTTTCTATGTGAAGTTTATTAACCGTGTCATTACCAGTACATGTATATGGTACGAAACGTTATTAGTAATAGTTTTAAAATCAACTGTTCTCTATAATCCATGGGTAATTGCCTGTTAGTATCGCGGACATGAGTTACATTCGGTCATTTCATATTTTTTTATTTTTTTCAAATTTTGGGTATATTATGACAATTTGTTTTATTTGGTTACAAAAGTTAAAATAAATAAGCAAAAAAAATGTTGCAATACAATCAAAATGCGTAAAAATGAGGACAAATAGAGAATATTTTTATTTTACAACTTTTTGAACATTCTTCAAATTGTTACTTGGAAAGTTTCTGTAACTGAAATATAATGAATGACGAAAAAAAGCTGCAGTAGAATATGACAATTGCAGAAAAAGAAACAGTGCACTTAGTAAATTGAATATTCAAGATTAATCAATTTACTAAGTGTACTGTTTATTTTGCTGGAATTCGATTTTATTAGCAAAATGGTACAAAAAAAGCGTCGTTTATAAGCATAATTTTGTAGTATCATATTGTCACCATTCTGTTGTGATACAAAAAGAATTTTAGAAGTATTATATTGAAAACAGTATTTAGAGTGAGATACGATGCAATATCTACTATCAAGTGCTTAATGACTAATGTATCTATTAAGGGTATTTTTCTACATTATCTATCATGAAGAACTCAATTAATAAACGTATCTATTAAGGATATCGAGTGATAGTCGACGGAACGACGGGAAATATTGTTCAAACTATCACCGTGAAAATGTACATTAAGATTTCATATCTTAATAGATATCTCTCACTATCGTACTAGGAAATGAAGAAAAAATTTATTGATTTTTGCGCCAAGTTATATTGATAGATTCGATATAATTGTATTGTAGTGAATGGTAGTTTTCTTGAGTATGTGACATAATAAATTAAACTAAAACATTATTTTTCTAATTGTGAGAATTTATCTAGTGGCACGATGTTAGAAAAAAATTGATAGAAACGGAAAAAAATAGTAAATATTTACAGTATTTAACTACAACTTAGAATTTTGAACGGAGAAGGGAAAATGTAAAAAAAAGAAATTGTTTAATAAAATATACACGACATGTCTTAGTCATATGTATGACATTTTTTCCTTTGAAAATCACATATCGCTGTTCATAAATATTACTTGTAATTTTTTCAAAAAATTCTCATTATTTCTCCTTATTATAAATATATCTGATATATTTGATAGATTATTTTTAAAACATACATAAAATTCACAGGGAGTCATTTTACGGAATACATATTTTGTCCACGAATTCAGTCGCTTAGATTTTATTTAGTGTAATATGTTTTCTGGTTTCAAAAGATAAAACTGAATCTTTATCGGTCACATGTTTGTCTGCACGTCGGTCATGGCCATTTTGCTCAGAAACCACCAGAAGTAGAAAGCTTGTTAGCATGAACAGTGAAGGGATATTCATAGGAAGTATCATGTATGGTAATTAAAACATTGAAATGAAATTATTTTGCTCAATTTCCATCAATAATTTCAAGAGATATGCACTACTACAGTATTCTTCTCTGTGTGTATTCTGGTACTTAGCCGGTTCTACTATCTCTTTTTATTATTGAAAAAAACCAGTAAGCAATTACTCGTAACCGCTTTTACTTTTAATACATAAAATATGTTATTCATCGACGTAAAAACACTAATATAACATTCATTTGGGAAAGAATTCCTTTTTGAGAACTGAAGACTCATGTGCTCTCCATTTCATTAGACAAACTATAAAAAGCACGACGCTTCAGGACGTGACTGCGAATCGATCTGAAGCGGTCCACACATCCATTACGTCGCCATTGCACCAATCTATCTATCCTTGTAAATGTAAGTTTACAAAAACACTCATTTCACGACCTCGTACACGTCGAGTGAAATCGATGAGGAACCCGTCCGGCCTCCGCCAATAAAATATTTCAATCGACGTGTTTGATCGATGGTGGGTCCTGCATGCACAAGTCATTAGCGATGACGCTAATAGCATACGTCGACAGCTACCACTATTACGTCCCTAGAAGGATGACTACGGGGCGCAACAGCGCGTAGCTGCGTAGAAGCGTATGGCACAACAGCGCGTAGCTGACTTGTGTGTGTAATAAAATCGTCGCGGTGGAATTTATTGTTTGGGCACCTATGCTTTTTGTATTTCGATATTCATAGCGTACTTTTTCAATCATATTTTTTCATATCTAATATCTTTGTGCTATTTTTATTTTATTTTATTCTAATTATAAGCTATAAATAGCGCGAGTCGAATAATTACATTGAGTTTTCTTTCTTCCTCTGGTTATAGGAAAGATATTATTAATTACATTAAGTGGAAAGCGTAAGTTATAGCTTGCATTCTGACATATCTGATCAAATTAATTTTTTGAAGCATAGTTTTATACAGTGTGGGAGATAATATTCTACTTGAAAGATTAATTTTAGTGATCATTTTGTTCCATTTTAAAAACATTAAAACAAGTGTGTTATAGGAAAAGTTACTTGTCTAATATCATAAAAATGAAAATGAAAGTTTCATTACGATGTGCTAATACGTTCGATACATTCATAATAATTTTTAGTATTATTTATGAATGTATCGAACGTAATTTACTTACCTACTCACTTTGTTGAAAACACTAAAAGGTAGGCGAGAATAAATCAATCCAGGTTGCAGAGATATAATGTAGAAAATTTTCTTTTGGCAACAGGTGTATAGCAAGCGAGCTGATATATTTTTTCTTTTGGAACAGGCGTATATTAAGCAAGCTGTGTTTCACTAATGTATAAAACATTACACAAATACAAAATAAATGCTTTTTTGTTTTGAAATACACTTCATAGACTATTGAAGAACGAACATTTGAAATTACATAAAATTTACAAATCCAAACTCATTCGGTCAATCTGACATTTTAAAATTTTTGGTGACGAACTCTACTCTGGACGATTGTTTGACCACAGAGTATTATTTGTTTGATATTGACAGTATGAACGTAAACAATGAATCTTTTAATGTATTGGTAATATATAATTTAATGTATTTGTGGCAGATATTATATATACATTTTATATTTCTGCACTCCTTATCCATATAAATTGTAACAATGTCAAATCTTCCTCCGTGCGCGCAATATGCTTAAAAAGGTGTACAAAATTTTATTTTCAAGTACCTTGACTTTTTGAGAAAGATTATATTATTAGGTTTCTTTAAATAATTTAATTAGCGTCAAGAACTAATTTCATTGATTCATATTTATGAAAATGACATATATTGAAATGCAACATTTTTGTGATTCTTTTGACATTTTTAATGTTTGTTGTTGATTTAGAAGGTGGCGCTAAAATATTGATCTTCAGGAACGACAAGATAATTGAAACCCGAGGCTGATTTGGATCTCGCAACATTCACTAGGCTTCGGAAGTTTCAGATTCCTCTCTTGAAAGAGTTTTTTGTAATTCACGAGAGTTACCCGGCGTTGAATATCTTCAGATCAGTAAATGTTGATCAATTCAGGCATATGTTGTCATTATAATTATATTAAGAATGAACTAATGTTATAAAAATATAAATTTATAATGATATGGTTAATTGTTGATATAATTATCGGCTCTTCTAGCCGGTCATTGTTAATTAATATTTGATATTAGAAAAATATCGTCTAGTTTCAATTAAATATTATATTAGAGTAAATTTTGCACGAGGCGTTATGCATTTTACATCTCTCGCCTCACCTCACATGGCAATATTTATTATTGAAATTAATTATTGGAATAACTCGGCAGTTATTTGTTTGTTGATTGATGCTTTTTTTTAACTATGGATCTATGATCATACAAAAAATAATTTTTTTTCCGTCTTACATTTTTATGGATATTTTTTTAGCTCACAATGATAACGAATTTTAATACTTGACTATATGAACAAAAGGAAATTGGGTATTTTTTATTTTATTTACGGTGACTTTAATGAAAAAAAAAGTTATTAGAAGGTAATATAGGTCATTTTCATAAATATTTTAGCAAAAAGAGACAAATTTGTGTTCCCATAAAGTAATATAATTACTTTGTAGAAACGCAATATCTATATATACTTTATAAAAAAGGAGACAGCTAGCAGTGTAATATAAAAAAATACGAGACGGTGACAAGTGTTATATGCCCTGGACATAGTTCGGACTCGGGTTCAATTGTATTCCGTAGTTCGTCACATTCTAAATAATTTTTAATGCAAATTTTCCAATTTTGGTAGTTATGTCGACCAGTCAGCTTCTCAGTTTTCCCATTGATGATACCATTGAGAGATGCCATAATTGTATTGGCTATTGCTGTTAAAGTAAAAAAATGTGATCACACTTTGGCTAATGCCGCTCGTAAGTTTATATTCAAACAAATGCTAAATGTATTGTGTTACTTTGTCAGTAATGTTAGGCCTCTCCAGACCTATAACTTGTTAATTTCATAAATATTTTAGCAAAAAAAAAGACTTAGTGTTTTAATAAAGTAATTGTAAAAAAAGGACCTGGTTAGCAGTAAAACGTCAAAGAATACGAGACAGTGACAAGAGTCTTTTATTTTTTTCTTTTTGGTTTACAGGACAGCAAGAAGGCATAAATTTAATTAATTAGGCAAGTGTTGCTGGTGGTGTTGGATTGCAATTAATATTCTGTCATATATTTTATATTTGTAATATACGTAATTGATCCTTTTTGTGATTGTAAGCATTAGGGTTGCATAAAGATACTATGCCAAAACACACTCTGAAATTGAATATTCATCAAAAAAGCTAAGAGTGTGTATTTGGTGGTCCAGCGCGAGGTTTATTCTCTATAGCTTCATGAAACTTGATCAATTGGTTACAGCGGATATCTGCTGTAACCAGTTTGACCAAATAATAATGGCTTGCGATTAAACAACCGTGATTGATAAAAAGAGAAAGGTCAATTCTCTTGCGTGACAATGCTCGACCGCATGTGCAGAATTTACGTTGGCCAAACTATTGAATTTAGAAACATCCTGCACCCATTTCATTCTTAGGACCTGACGCCAATTGATTACTATTTTTTCAAGGCGTTGAATTAATTGAAAATATTTGATTCCCAGCAATCTGTGGAAAATGCTGTCATGATTTTTTCATCACTCAGCTCCTGAGAAAATAAATCAAACTTTCAATCTTAAATCGAACGTTTCATACTTAATGACCTTATATGAATATGATTTATATTGCAATTAACAACATCACTATTAATAATGCTAAATTTTTCATTTCGAAAACACATTTTCCTTGAATGTGCAACGTTTTAAGTAAATATGCAATGCGCGGATTAAACGTGTGATTCCTGTAAGTTATTCTTTATTTCGAAATAGATGTTGACCATGCACTTTTTTACATGATTCTAAATCAACGGAATTTACTTTGTAGTGATTGAGACAATTATTTATACAAAATATGGTATTGGGATTAGAATTGGAAACTGTTTCGTACTTGTTGTTGGCTGACTAGACCAAGAAAAATTTCTTAATTTCCCAAACTTTCTTTTTATGTACGTTTATCTAATGAATTATTTTATTAGGTCTAATGAATTTATTTCTATGATTCAATATGGAAATAAATTCATCAGACTTTAAGATATTGTAATAATATGAAAATTCATAGATTTAGATAGTTTATTTAGATTTGTCAATTGAGATCAAAACGGTTATGGTTTTCTATTAGTCATTGGAGGTTTCTATTACCATCCCTCCATTTTATTATCAGATTCTCTGTTATAATATACTCCTAATAACTCGCTAAATCATTCAAGGAGACAAGCTAAATGAGCCCAAACCTAATCGATTTACTATAAGCCATCGGGACTTACTAATGCCTATGACCACCACCACAAAATAGTCTCCGTTGCGATATATAGGACCAAAGGATTCACTGAGACGAGTCAAAAAAACTCGATGGATATATGGTTTTGCCATTGAAAAGTTCTTATGAGCAGTTCTCTACTTTGTCATCACATCAGCTCAATGGTATATAATTATATTGTTACCAGAATTACATAAGTTTGCAAAGTTTTAAATTGATACGATAATTACAAGTGAATGAAAGTTGAGTTGCTAGATTTGTTTACATATTCAGTTACATATCAGAGAAAGCTAATATAAACCTTTTAAAAAGAGTTAAAAAATATAGCATCGATTTTTGGTTTTGTGTACTTTTTTATATTTTTGTATATTCTTATTAATATAAATTAATCCATGATATTGTTTAGCTACAAATAACTACATTTAATTTCAATGCAGAACAATGACTTCATGAATCACTATAATTGTTATTTTTTATGGATGTTCGTTCGTAGAAAGTAAACATGTTATACTGAGGATGGACAAAGAAAGATAGCTCAAAAAATATTTCCCTAGCACCAAGTAGCATAAAAGGATTAAAAGAGAAGAAATTTTCTGAATTTCAATAAAAAGAACAAAAAATGGACGGCTCGGTAACAAATTAGCTAGAAACAGTAATGAAAGAATGCTATATCGTTAATACTAGATTACACAGGAATATAATTTATAGTTTCTATCAAAACCCATTTTCAAAAATAAGATAAATTTTGTTGTTTTAAATTTAATTTATGCTTATTCATATCGCATGCAATCCCACCAAACATGTCATCCATATCGACTGACGTTACCAATCCCCAAAATAGCGAGCCCTTAAAAGCATTTCCGCGTAGATGCTATTATCAGGCGAGTAAGCAGATCGCATTCGATGTGTCAAAATACGATTCATCAGTGCGTAAGAAGCTAGCTGCTGCGAGGATTACCGGCATTACTTGAGTAATTTGTACTGCCAGCACGATATCGAGACGACATAATGCTTACAAGGGTACTTACCCTTGTAAGCATTACTCTTCGACTGACTGATCTTTATTTCCTGTTATATTTTCCTTGTACTTGGAAACTTCGAGTGCCATGTAACGAGTATCTTCAACGATCTTTACAGACTTATTATTTATTTTGTATTACATATTTTTGCTGCTTATAAGTTATAGTACCAGAAACTTTAGGTTAGAATAAATGAAATTGAGTTTAGTGGTCCTCAATTTTGTTTCTCTACTTTAGTTTCTGCAGAAGTTAAATATCATTTTTCCCATTATCTGAAAATAAAATTATATTTTGTCTAAGTCGATTGATTCTGTTATAATTTTCGTTAGACTTGATCAGGGAAATTGAGAAAATTATTCGTGTTTAGTCAACAGTAGTGAATGCACGAATGTTTGAATGTTGTAATACATTAAGTTGGCGTAATTGAACTAAGAATGTTTGTTTGAATGTAAACAGTTTAGGAGGATTTGTACGTAAATAACTTATTTGTTAATATGTATAAAAATATAACAAACCGCATAATATCATTTAGTAATTTAATTGAAAGGAATGTTCTCCTTAATAATTTTCTTCATATATTCATTAAATGTTTTCTTAATTTTACAACACTATTTATGTATTATTATATTAAAGCATTCGTTAAGTTAAAGATAATAAGTATTTAATTCGCAGAAAACGCATTTATTGATGATGGTTGACTAAGCCTTGTTTTTATATACCACTTACATACTGTCTTACTTTCTTTGGAAGCCAGTCAAACATTAAAGGAAAGGTTATTCATTAAGTCGTAATTTCCTTTTCTTGAGTATCTCTTTATATTTCAGTGCGGTGGATGAGTGATTTCTTGAGTATCTTTTTATATTTTTACCTAATACGTACCAAATTACAGGACAATTTTGGACTCTTGTTCTGTGTGTAGTGAATTACGAAATTAGGTTCGAAAATAAGTCATGTTCATTTGCAGATCGTGTTTTAGAAACTTATTAAAATGAAAGAACGAATGGAAAGTTATTTTCGATATAAGAGTAAAAGTTATCTTACTTACATCATGACAATAAAACAAAACAGAAAACTGGTTAGAAATAAATGTTATTCAATTGTATCATGTCCATATTTGTACTTCCATAGACCTACACTATACTTCTATCACGCATTAAATTAGGAGCAATTACAGGAATTATTTTCTAATTTTCGCAAGGATTCCGTTTCAGCGAGATATTGGAGAGATATTTGTCGGTCTATTGGAACTTCTATAATGACGAATACAGTTGCTATTGTAGTAATATAAGCAATTTGTTTTATATTATTTGCATCATGATTTCAAACTAATACGGAAATATTTTCCTCCAAATATCTCACTATTAGAGCAACTACGCATTACAACAATTGCAACCTGCTAACGAAATACATTAGCAGGTTGTAATTCCAGCACAACTTTTAAATTAATTTAACCGAGGCTCGGGAAAGGTAAAGTTAGACTAAATACCGTTACATGAAATTTCATATCCTTTTTGTTTACTATATCATGTATACTTGTCGCAATGCAGGCATAGTGTGCTTCTTGAATTATTATTTGATCGCCATGTATTTTGTTACTTCCGTTGAAAGCGCTGTATTGCTTTTTGGAAGATCCTCCTTGTTATTTAACCTTTTTGGTCTCGTTTTTGTTGACATATTTGCTCATGGACGCTTCTGGCTTTGGCTTATATAAATCATGCAATCATTGCGACCGCGTAACTCCTCGACAGTTACCTTCAACGCCGCATCGAAATTATTATCTGCCATTGAAATACAGTTGCATGGTAGTGAGATAATTGATGTAAAATATTTGAATTCATAAAATATTACTTCATAAAATTTACGCCCGTTACATTAATTTTGTAAATTGATTCACCCTAGTTTTTCGCTCCCTCTTTTACTTTTGTCTCTTGAGTATGGTATGAAAAATTTAGTGAGTCTGAAAGAAAAATTTAGAATGTTGAAACAGAAGTTAAAACGGTTGTTTGGTTGATTTTTTCCCAATTTCCTTCAGCCTAGCTGTCTTTGTGTAACTTTTCTTCTAAAATACTTCAATGTCCATCGCAGTATTGTATCATTTACAAATTCAATATAGAAGATTTGAATTTTTTTTAACTTACTTTTCTAGATTCAGTTATAAAATCACTAATTGTTTAACACGCTTTTATTACGTCGACTTGTATGTAACTAATTATGTAATGAAATTTCATGCACTTCTAATCGTTGCCTGATAATGAAAAGTATCATTTACATCTTCGATATAGAAGATTCGAAATTTATCTAACTTACTGCTCTAGATTCAGTTGTAAAATCACTAATTTTTTAAAACGCTTTTATTGAGTCGATTTGTATGTAGCTAATTACGCAATGAAATATGCGATACTAAATTTCATGCCCTTCTAATTATGCCTTGAAACTTTTATGTATAGTTCCAATGACAATACAATAATTTCCTAAAATTATTTTTTTCCTAATTTTTATATCAAATTTTCCTCTACTTTCACATGTATGAAATATTTAAGATCTTTCACACGTATTAAGAACTGATGTCAATACAATAGCTTCATTCAAATAAAAAAAATGTTTAAAAAAATACTAAAAAATAACGAAATTTTTAATTGAATTTTTACCCATTTTTAAACATCCCAATTATTTAAAATTTTGCACACGTTTCAAGAATCGATGGAAATAAAATAATTTCATGAAATTATAAAAAAATTGCAGTCTTGAAAAAAAAAATTAAAAACTAATTAATAGATTATAAAATAATTACCGTACGTGTTTTTTCTGTCTACTCAGTGCGGTCTTTAGTGTAAACCATGTTTGTTATTGAGTATAATATTTGATTTTAAAAGCGTGGGGGTCTTAATAAATGATTTTGCTTCTCAAATTAATATTAAATTAATGTGAATTCTTAACATTTTTGTTAGATATCAAAACTCAAATTTTGTACTCAATAATAAACATGGTTTACACTAAAGTCTTTACTAAGAAGATAGAGAAAACAGGTTCTATAATTATTTTTTTGCTTTTTAATGCACAATTTTAAAAAAAAAGTGTTTTTAGTTTTTAATTCTGAATTTTTTAAAATTTGACAATAAGATTCAATAATAAATGATAAGCATTTTTTTCTTTTGTATTCACACAAAAGAAAAAATGCGTTTTTTTTATTACATTAACATGTAATAAAAAAATTTCGAAAATCACACTGATGATGCACGACTAGAAAATTAGTAAGAAACACCATAAACGCGAAAGTTTAAATTTATAGATTTTTGTTACTCTGTAACTCCATAAAATGCCACATCCATAAATTGTAGCTTGGTTTAATATATAGGCTACTTTTTATCCGAATCTAAAATAGTTCTTGAGGGATAGATCGATGTTTTATGATGATAGATAGGTCACCGATCCATCATACAAAAAGCGGGAAGGGCAGACTAAGCGGTATTTTTATCTCACTTTCTCATGTAGTGGTGCCTGTCTCTCTTTCTCTGTTGATCGTTCAAGATGGATGGAAAATAAAGCACTTGAGAAATGCTCAGCGCGATTTCCATTTTGTAATAAACGTCTTATTTACGTAACTTACTTTCATCACGCATATTTTAATGCTAAATAAATATATTAAAGTTCACGACCACAAATAATTTGTTGCAACTTTTAATGTCGTTAAGTGCATGTTCAAGAGAATTTGCTCAAGAAAGTTCATAATGAATTCGTAAACCGTGTAAGGTTCAGTTTTTGTGTTCAGATTTTTTTCTTTCTCAAGTGTTACGTACTTGTAAAGGGTAACTGAATGTATTTATTTACTAATAAATTTTAAATCTATTTCCATGTTCACTAGATCGGATCTCTGTTAAGAGCAAGGTGGGGTTTTTCCCCTCAGTTCGTAAAACTGTGTGCCGCTAACTGGCTGCTAGTAATGCTGTTCTATATAGGCTTTGATTGCGCTCGTATTACAGCGGTAGTAGATTTGATGGCTTCCAAGTTTTATGTCCAATCTAAATGGTGGCTTGAAGGGTATCTAACGCGAGTTGACAACCATTAATGTCACCGTGGATTTATGACTTTCATTTATTTCGTTACACGATTTACTTTGGCAAATATTGTTTTATCTCGGCTTCGTCCAGGATTTGAAATTTCAGTGTGGTTGATGTGGATTTGTTTTCCTCTCGAATTTGATTTTGATATTTGCTAACTTCAGTATTTCTTATTTTTTTCATTACACATTTAGTTATCAAAAGTACAGATAATAGCACTCTTTCGGAAACAATTGAAATATTTGATATTATAGATTAAATTTGGTTTTGGGGAGTTCTACAGCATAGTCATATTTATCTGCCTCACTTCAAGTAGAAGCTTCAAAGGTCTTGTGGTTTACCATCTATGATGCTAACTTTTTTAACAAAATATTTGACTTCAACGAAATATTATATTTGATGGCAACTTTTTCATAATTTAATTTTATTGTATACTTACCAATGTATGATAAATATTTGCAACATAATAAGTTTGTATATTTTACTCTGAAATCATGGTTAGGTTCTATTTGTAATATTTTGGAAGCTATTTTTGTTTATTCTACTGTTGGTTGCAAAAATAATAATGAACGTCACCTTTCTTAATATTTTTTGTTTTAAACCCAATTATAATTAATTATATTACAAATTTAGAGCAATATTAATTTGTTCACCATTTTTTCCCGCATTCATTTCAGGTAATTTTATTTCTTAAAAAACCTAATTTTTTAAAATTTAACTCAATGTCGAGCTCAATGTACGTATTATGGTAACAAACGTTTGGTATTTTTGTTAATAATACATATGCATTTAGTAAACTATTGATTTTGTTTGGCTATTATTTATTTAAAAAATTGCAAAACCGATGACTGTTTTAGTTAAATACTTTTTATTTGCTTTACCGGATGGTTCAAGGTTTACCATAGGAAAAAAGTCCGAGAAAAACCTTTCTGCTTCTTACAAACAGTTCATACAGGCAAATAAAGGATGCCACAGGAATCTTGAACTCAGTAGTAAATAGAATTAGATTAAACTTAGACCAAAGCATGCAACTTTCTATAAAGAAAAAGGGGAAACAAGGCCAAAAACCACCACTAAGTACGACTAAAAATAAAAGTTATTTGTACATAAAATAAAAAAAAATGTGAAATTATACCCAAAATAGTTCAACATTCTGGAACAGATGTATCTCTAAGAAATATGTAGCGTCTTCTTATAGAAAAAGGATCAACAACTCACCGCCTACGACGCTACGAAGAAGAAATTACTTTCTATAGCCCAGCAGCACTGCCGTAGAGGGTTGAATTAAGACAAATTAACATGATAATTACTATTTTCACATTTATGAATAATTGGTTTAGGAAATTAATTAAATCTTGAATTTCTTCAGATTTATTAGTCAGACGAAACAAATTTTGAAGCACTTGCAGCCAAGAATCGTTCAACAGCCATCTGATAAGTAGTTTCATTTGATTACATCGTTGAATGAGTCAAGTACATTGTTAAGACCATGGCTTGTAGTTAGTGATTAGCGCAAATGATGATGGATGTCTTTGTATACAAAAATTTACTGCGAACTTGCTTCATTCATTAACTCCAAGAATGGCTTCCTGAAGGTGAGGATTTCACATTTATGCGTAACTTTGCACGTGGTCACAAAATGTCAGTAGTCTCTTGGTAGCGTTATTATATTATTACCATAGCCTAATCTATCCTAACCGATTAAAATTAAGATAATTCCCATATTTTTAATAGGCACAAATATCATTATATTATGCGTGTTAAGTGTAATTATTTTTTTTTAACTCAACAAGTAATCTGTTATTGTTTTAAAATAGTAAAACAAAGTAACATTTAATAAAAAATGTTGCGCATGTTACTGAATTATTGATTTAGAATTTACTGCTGGCAAGAAAAAGTCGACGGTCCCTATTGATACTCATATTATTCAATATAACAGTATGCGTGGAAGCTATCATTTGTGTATATAATATAATTTTTTCAATACTTTAGAGATGACACATTATGAAATGATATAAACATTATGAAAGGTTTTCAAAATAGCGTATTCTTTATTGCTAAATAACGTTATGAATATATGACATTTTTTTAATATTATTTAAATCAAGAAGCGCTTTAAGATCACCTGAAATTAATTATAGACATGATAATTGTAGCACAATTTAATGATAATTTTGCAGTGTTTTTTGGATCCCTATTTGTTTTCAGGAGCCAACATCTGGTTTTTTTTTCAAGACATCGTCTTCTCCGATGATACTGTTTTTATATGGGATTAATAGTTTTAAGAACGACTTGGCAGCAAAGAATGTCGTGATTTTTTTTCACATTCTAGAACAGATGTACTAAAACAAGGAATCCTTACAATTTCGTAACTTCCATCCATTTGTCCGTTCGTCTAAAATTTTAGACCTATGAAAATTAAATTTTATAAGTATATAATGGAAATCTCAATTAATGCGTAGCAAAATATTATATTTTTATATACCTTCTCATTTAATTTTTGCACGTCTCCTGAGTGAGAGTATTATTCGAATAAAGAGTAATTATAACAGGGAATAAATTTTATATTTCTTTTCTAATTAAATTAGCATTTCATTCGCTGTTGTTTTAAATCTTAAACCCCGCTTGTTAAATATTAAGTTCGTTCATTGTATACTCCTCTCTTCTACTTTTTGAACGGTGCATATGAAAAATATCTGCTCTTTTTATATAATTAGACCAGTTAAAAAAATTATTTCGGTTAATTTGCTTCAATAATGTCAAGAAATTTAAACGAATATAGAACAATATTATGTTGTGTGTTCTTATGACATGTACTCATACATTGTTAATTTTTGAAATCACATAAAATAATTTTATAGTTTTTTTGGAATGTGCTGGAATTTCCTTTTTGAATTTTATATGTGGACAATTCGTTTTAAAAAATAAACGTACTTTGGTAAGCATATGATTAAAATAGATTTAGCGGATTTATATATCTAGCATATAGGGAAGGAAATTAGAATGATCCCATATGAATCTTTTGTCAAAAATAAGAGAAGTATAAGCTGCCCTAAGATATTAGGTAAATTTTAAAGATATATTGTATGTGAATGTTTTCAACAAAACCTAAATTAGATTGATTTAATAGAATTTACTGAAGTACTACATAATTTACTAAAGTTTTCAATATAGCAGTGTACGTTGTAAAAAATTTATTTTAAGAAGTATTATATTCAAAATTTAATTCGAGGTAAAAGTTTGGTTACGCTAATTTCCTTTAGAAAAATCAAAATGACTTTCCAAAAATATACACTGTTGATTCCATAGTTTTATATATCTTAATGAAAATTCAAATATAAAAAAAACTTAAACTACTACACATTTTTCAGGATATTTAATTTCCACAATAGTACATGTTTATATTTTCTTTAGAAACCTTGAATTGATGGTATTAGTGGACATATCGAATTTTTTAAAATTATTTTAATTAAATCTAAAGTACGCGTTTTTCTAGAGTTTAGTCCCTATTCATTAATTCTGGTTTACGTTAATATTGGCACAGATCTCATTTTATATACGTAGAAGAGATTATTAGCGAGAGCAAAAACACAACTTTAAAATTGGTAAAGTTGCCATCTAGTGAACCACTATAACTGCTCTTAGTCTAGGGGTATGATTTTCACTTTGGGTATGATAGGTACCGGGTTCAAATCCCGCATGATCCCAACTACATTTATATAATTTTTTTAACGTTTAACGTATTAAGAAAGTTTAATACAATACCCGAGCTGGTCGAATCAAGTCGGAAAGAACCCACAATACAAAGAAACTGGCTGAATGGGCAATCAGTTGGAAAAATAGCATACGCATATTATATTAATTACACTTAAATAAAATGTTATTCAAAAGTAAAACGCAATTCTTTAAAGCATGAACATCATATTAGATAATGAAATCATTTGATTGATGCCTAGAGAAAACCAAGCTTACCCGAATGAACGTCACCGACCCGTGCGTATGCCTCAGCTTCGTTCACTCCTCGGAATAAAATTTCACTTCAAAGTTTAGTGTCAGTTTTAAAGTTTAGTGCCTAAAGATTCACTTAAAAATACAAGTAAATCATTGGTATGCGTTTGGCTAACATTCTATCACGTATGTACCGATTACCTTGCATTTGGCTCACATTCTATCACGTATGAATCGATTTTATATAGCACTAGTCAGTAGCGTCTGACGAGCATGCTAGTCAATAACGTTTGAAGAAGGATACTCTAAATTTATTGCATTTCAATGGTCATCAAATTTGCGTGTTAATAGTAGGAATAATATTGAATCATATTTTCGAATTGAATTAATTTCTCGAAAGGTTAATACGAATATAAATCTTAATTAATACCGCGATAATCTTAATATATAACAAAGTGCATTTATTATCACATTTATCTGTCCTAAAGATGTGTTTTACAAAATACATAATGACCAAGAGACTAAAAATAATATTAAATGCAAAAATTAAACCTGAACACGAGTTACGAATACATTATGAAGTTTTATGAGTAATCTGCGTATAAGATAAACTTTGGTACGTTATGAATTGTAGTAAATTAATTTGTGTGCATGAGCTCTAATGTATTTACTTAGCACAAAAAGATATGTGTTTTAAATGTGAACTACGTAAATGAGACGCTTAATACAGGTAGAATATTGGCTAATTATTATGCAGAATCTCGTGGTTATTTTTATATGTCTCACGAGTGAAACAACGAGTTTAAACTGAACATGTTTATTACTAAAACTGAATGCAGAAGTGTGTGCTTTATTATTAGCGGAAACAAACTCGGACTTCTCCATGGATAAATAATATTTTAACGCAGCGTTGACATAACAGAGTTATAAGGCATGCAGGCACAAAGGCCTAAAAAGGATGGCTTTCGTCCATTTGGCCGGTGGAGCGCGAGACCGTAAATGGAGCAGGATCGGCGGACCGATGATCGTCGGTCAGGGAGTAAAACACACGTCCGGTTGCCGGCAGACGCCGCTGCAGCTCTAACCATGGAACTTTATATCCGCATCGATAAATCCCGAATTATGAAGATGCTGTGTTATTTATCAACAAACCGGTTGAGCCAAAAATTGATTTCATTTAAGGCAGAAGTAATTTTTAGCAATATAAACATAATTTTATATTGTGGACTGTAAAAAAATATAAAGAATGAAATGATCCAGGATGGAAATTTATTTTGCACTCATTTAAACACATAACAAATTAAAATTAGTAAGACATCAAGAATACAAGGTCTGATAAAATAATGCATGGCTACTTGCTATGTAACAAGATTTCACATCTTTTAAATGCTATAATTCTAGCTAGAAGCGTAGACAGAAATGTGAAAGCAAATAATAGCATATCCCTTATTTTCAAGAAGCGTAAGTCAGTAAGGAGGAGAATGTTTCTTCTGGCTATTCCTCAGGTATTCTCGTCAGAAGTTCCCGATGAATGTTTTATTAGGATACATTTTGGCATAGATGTTTGCTATTTTCTATGATAACAGGAATATGTTAATTAAAGATATACTTGCATTCCCTTACATAATTTTCAGTCTCATTCATTAATACCTTTTTCGTTCTTTTTCATAACTCCTGCTCTTATATATCTAAATACTTTTCATTAATGGGGTTATTTAATATGTATATATATTAAAAATTACTTAATACACAAGTCATTTTTAACATATACAGCTGTAGTGATTTTAGCTGATGACTTTGACGTTTGAGCTTTTAGTGTTGGGATCTTTTAGATTTGGGCCAATGTTATTATTTGGGCATCATTATATTTTGTTTCTGTAATATAGTCCAAGAATTTCTTCAAATTACCCCCTGACGATGTTGTCATACAACGAAACTTTGGTAGCGGTTAATAATTTAAATAAAGTACATTTAATATTACACATTATGAATATAAATTAAGTGATGATGAATTTCTGCGAAATTAACGCCAAATATATTAAATAGTTAAACAGAATAAAGAAACTAATCGTGTAAATAAATTATGAAATGCTTATTTCAGCCAAGAAATACTGCTTAAATCAGTGCAATTTAGAAATTGACTAGAAAAAATTAACAGCAAGAAAGTGTATTTTTTTTGCATGTTTATTTTCACTTGAAAGCAATTTATGAATACGAATGACGTGTCCTGGAATGGCACAGAGGCACCGCGTCGGCGTGGTTCAGTTAGCCCTACAAAATCTTACTTTATATATTAACTAACGTAAATGTCAAAATGTCAAAATGATAAAAGTATTTCATCAGCATCTAGATGGAGGATTAGTGAAGCTAAGGGAAGAATGAAGTTATTTTCAAGTGAAATTTTTGTAGATAAGCACGAATCACACAGTAGTCCATATGTATGTACATACGTATGTGTATACTGTTTGAAACTCTTATAAAATCTAAATATAGGAGAGATCTCTATTCAATAGTGCTCTGCAGATCGAACAAAATGCTGTTCTGAGAGCAGAAATCCGTTCCACCCTTGAGTGGTGCCACGGAAGTCTAAACACATGTTTTGCAAAAACTAAAAAGGAAATAATTGGCTTGGAATCGGACAAATTGCTAGTTATTCTTGTTGGTACCTACGGTTTTAAACGATATGTAAAATATATTTCTGAAGGTAAAGGTAAAAAATTTAATTTTTTTCCCTACACTATAAAGTTATTGGCAGGCTGCGGACGTGCAGTAGAGAAAAAATGATTAAAATAGTTGCCATGGTTAGGTTGTTTGACACGTCAAATTTTGGAGATTATTATACTCTCTTAGAACATATAATCATAAATTATCACATATCTGCAAACAATCTGGTACCCACGATGCGACATTGTTCAATCATGGTTGCGACACAATATGATGTTTGTTGATTTAGTATTAAAGTGTAATCGTATCATATTTGCATTAGTATGATGAAAGTTTTGTTGGGCTGAATTTTATAAACAGTCTGAATTCCTGTGGAATGAGATATTTTTATACGAAAAATATTGATATTCGTTTGTTAATTCTCATTTTTTTAATTCTTTCTGTTTTTTTATTCTATACTTCTTGTATTTTTCAATTTTTTTATTATGATATGCAATTATAAGTTTAATCGTAAAAAAATTGCAATGTCATCACATGTTTAATATAATTATTACACATTTAACAAGACTGATGGTTAATTTTTTAAGAAGTTTTAATTTTCAAAGATAATTTTGAGTAGGATTTTTGTGCATATTGGTTCAAGTTTTCCATACTTAATTCATCTTTTATTGCAAATATCTATCAAATCACATTTATTGGTCCCTTTAAGCCATATTAACTCAATAAAAACTGCCTTGACTTTGACAATAATTTATACAAGATTTTTTATTCTCCTGTCTGCAAAGTTAAATGACCAAAATTAATATTTTTTAAAAATTAAAAATATTTCTCGTCATTGACTTTTATGAGCTATTTAATGCTTTTAAATTATCATATTTTATATTTATGCTAATTCAGTCCAGCCACACTCATAAAAAAAGTAAATTTTCATTCTAACTTTGCTACATGGCTTGTTATCTCTTTGTTACAGCCGATTTCATTTTACTTTAAGTTTCTTGAAGTCCTGGTAAATGTTTATTAAAAATGGCTGTTAATCGCTCAAAACACGGGTAACGTTAATCGAGACTTGTTTTTTACTTTTATTTTTATCGTACTTCACTGTTCTTTATGTCGTTTTAAAATTTTGAAATAGTTTCATTTTCTTTTTTAATATTGACAACAAGTGTCAATATTTTAAATGTTACTTTCTGTCTTAGGTTATACGTTTACTTTTAGTGTATTTATCATAGATTTATTAAAAATGAGTGATGTTAAAGAATTATTACCTTTATATTTATTTTAGTTTGGGCTGGATTGGTAAGATAATTAAAAAAAATATTTTTCTTTTGAGTGCATTTTCTGTATATAATGAAACAATTTTTGTTATGAAATGTGTTTGTTTTTCGCTGCATGTCACTTAGGCGGCTCCCGGTGTGCATGTGTAAGCGAGACGCTTAACCCTTAAATTAATGTCGAAACAGTTTATCTCAGTAAAACGATAGTATCTGCGAAAAGAAATGATTGATTGCAGTAGTTTTATTTTGTTTTCAGAAACCTTTATGTGCCGGCTTAATATACTAATTTAACAAAAGAATATAAGAAGCATTTTAGATTTTCCTGAAATCCGTTTAATAATTTGCAAATGATAAATTTATTTGCTGTAATCACTTTTCTAACCCCGTAAAAAAGGGAAATGTATGCCTTTAGGATGTAATACTATTTGTATTTTATTTATAACTTGATTCGGTTTTTTATAAATCTTAGGTAATTTTATAAAGTACATATTATATTATCTGCAAATACTTTAGTATAAACAAAAAAAGAATAATTAATGCATAAATACATATCTACTGAAGTAAGTTTCGAAGTACATTTTTATTTTTGTTTAAGAGAATAAAAATTGTTTATATTTTAGTAAATTATATAAGTCAAAACGCAATTTATTTTTTTATTACAACTTTTTAAAAAACCCTTTCGGTCTGTACTCGAAGTTGAATACATCCTCAGAGATGTGTTGATATTGAAAGGAATTATATTCTTTTTAAAATCACTGTCCACGTATAACAATGTTAATATAGTATTAAAAATGATAGTAACTTCTTTACCATAACAATTATCTATTAAAAATGGGCTTAAATATATGTGAAATCGTTACCAATTACATATTTACACACAAAATGCTAATTCTAATGAGGATACTTTAGACGTGAATATGTCTTTAAATTTGCTACCATACGGGGGCAATCCAAAAAACTTAATGATAAAAAAATCGGGGGAAACAGTTTGGCATTGCAGTTTCGAATCTATCCTCTACATCAAAAAATATACCACTGGATAGCTAAAGGATCAAATAATTCATTACTCTAAGCGAGAACAGTGACGCATCGCGCGCAGTGGAGGGGAAGTGCCGCCACTTTGAGGTTATTTTGCTGGGTATCGAGATTTGCAATTAGTATAACTTTTGATTTGGAAAAGCTACGATGTTCGTTTAAGTTTTAATCGTCAGCTGTTGTCAAAATCTATCGATTGTATATAAAACATTAGTTTAAAGTAGTGACAGTGAATATAATAAGGTATTAGAATAAAAAAAAATATTATCAAAAATATATAATGTCGGCCTATACGCGTCGAAAAGCCAAAGTCAAATACATAGATCGTATAAGGCTGGAAAGGGCTTCTCAAGAACAATCGAATGGTAATAATAAAACACCATATGACCGAGTCAAGCAGTGCCGGGAACATAAAAGTATGAATGCGGCCGAGCGGATCGACGATGGTGCCAGTACATCTGCAGCTGGGGCGGTTGAAATTATGCAAGTGGATGATGAAATTGCTTCTACATCGACAACGAACTGTATATGCATATATTGTATTCGATCGTCGATTATCAAGACACATTGGGCCGCAGCTAGTGCACGTTTCAATATAACCCGTTACATAGACGTATTCAAGTATAACACACGGCCGTGTCCATGACACAGCTACACCCCATTTTTTTGTTTGTTAAACATTTTGCTTTTACCAAATAAAGCATTATGGTAAACAAATACAGTTTACAGTACGAGGAGATATTAATTCATGTAAATTTATATTGACGTAATCATACTCCGATATCTGCGAGTGCAGAAATGAGCAAAAAATACGCAGAAAGCAAACATTAAAGAAAAATATTGGGTTTCGGAGGGCGTAATTACGACAACGTTGAAGCGGGTCAGCTTTTTCCGTTCATTATTTTTGTTTTCCGTTCAAAACAACGATTCTTTCATGTTTGGTTTGATTTTAGAGTAAATTGGTTTATTTTTATAAAGGAGTATATTCGTATTCGTATCGGTAAGAAATTAAAGTACTACATTAAATAAATATTAAAAAAAATTTTTGATCACAAAATATATAACTAAAATGCATGTTTGTAGTTATTTAAAGCGTTTAATATGTCTTTTGTTATTTCTGAATTGGTGGAAAAAAATTAACAGAAATATTACTTTAGAAATATTACCTTCATGTATTTCAAACGTCAGATATTATAGTTATACCTATATAATGATTTTATGGCATGCTATGTACGTATGTACTAGTATTAATTCTTCTTACATAAGATAAGAATAATTAATATTAGTCCCAAGTTATAATAAACGAACTAATAAAAAATCTGACATTAACACTAAGGATCTTTAATTCTACGATTAAATTCACTTTGAAGGGAAATTTTGATTCAGTGTCAATTTAGTGAACCCAAGTTAGAAGTAGAAATAAGCGAATATTTTTATAGCCCGCAGAATTAGTATTCGAGTCGTGCTCAATAAAATAAATAATACATGTTTTATTTAGATTTAAAAAAAAATTGTGTACGTGAAATTTTAAATTGTGAAAATTTTATTTGAGAACCAAAAGGTTTTCCAGAGTCTTTTAAGACTGAGTTACGGAAGTTTATGAATTTTGGAAGTTAGAACAAGGAAAAATAACTGCAATTTATTTTTGGACATAAATTTATGGAATGTTGTTAATGATTTTCACTTATAACAGAACATTGTAACCTTAAATGTGTGTACTTAGGGAGCAGAAGTAAATAAGTGTAGCTTATTAGAAATCATTTCCTTTTATGGATAAAGAAAACTTGCAAATAATGAACAAATAATGTTCGGTTTTTAAATCTTCATATAATGTGATAACACTCGTTAGAATCGTTAAAGTATTACTAAATTTTTCAGTTGATAAATTAACTTGTTAATAGTGAGTTTCATATTAAAGTTGAGTTAAAAGAATTTAATATTTTGTCTTTGGCAAGAGTCGATCTTTGTGGAAATTTATGGGGGATGTCTAAATTCAGCACTGGACGTCTGTGGAGTAGGATGATGATAGTGATATGATACGTATGCAAAAGAATAACTAATTTTACGAAGATATTAATTAAAAATTTAAAGGTACTTAAAGCTTTTGGTAAATTAGAATAATATTTAATTTAATTTTTCTCTATTAAATGAAACTACGTTTCGAAGTATTATTTCTACTTTATTTAAATTTTTTGTCCCGACCTAGGTTCTCTTGTATAACAACGTCAGGTGGACAATTTGTATAAATCTTTAAAAATTTCCCACCTGAAAATATTGTCGTACAATGATACCTATGTCGTGGGAAAGAATTTATTTTATTTTACTATTTTACCACGTAGTTTCAGTGATAAAATAGAAAATAAGCAGTTTAGTTGTGAATAAAAATTAAACTATAATCAATTTCTATAAAACTAAAGCCAAATATATTCAATATTAAAATATAATTTAATTTATTTGTAAGCATGTTAGATTTCATCACGTCAATTTGGTAAGCCGTGGTTGTGACTTAATTACAAAAGTAGGAAAAGAGAAAAATAAATCAGGTTTTTCTTACCAGAATATATAATTATAAAATTGTACATTTTGAAACCTTTCCTCGTGCTAAATGCTTTATTAATTTTTATCGGGAACTACCACAGAGCGGACCGTCGGCTGCCACATAGAGATCATCCATACATACAACTTACGTAACCGTCATCACAAGCAAACCTATTTCAACGCATAAATATTAACAGAATAATATATAGAGGTACTTCCAAAGTACTTTTTATGGCAAAATACAATAATTTGTCGATGATAGTTAATTTAAATTTTGAAACTGATTACTAAGTATATTAGTGTACTAGATATTGTAAAGTGGGCGAAATTTGTAGCACGTGAGTGTATATAATATTTTTTCGGAATTAATATCTTATACGTGCTGTAATTTTTACTAAAAAAACAGTAATTTGACAGACTCAAATGAATACATGCACATATCAATATTCAAAGAAATAAATATAGGAATTTGTTAAACAAAGAAACTATAATTTTAAATTAAGTTTGTCATGTTAAAACATTGACAAATGCAATTACTAGGACTAAGTGTCTTCAACTAGCATATCGAAAAACCTCTTATAATTACACCGTTCCATAGCAATGCCATCTACAATGACTAGACTGGAGACAAGCTAACATCACACATTCAGCTATATGAAATTCCATCCTTGTAATTCGAGATCATACAATTTGTCTTTTTTTTTATTTGTCTTAATCTTGCCTTTTCCGTTATAAAATTTGGTTTTATCGAATAAAAATATTTAATTACACACACAAGCATATTTCTTTGAAAATTATAGTGAAGTGAGTGAAATAAAACTGAAAGATTCAATAAGTTTCTCATAATATTATTGAAAAGAACTCATTAAGTCTACGTAAACGTTTAGAGGGATAGGATAAAGAACTTTTTCTTATAATATTAAAGGAAAATATCATCTGATTTCATGTTGTTAGCTGATTTTCCATGATGATTAAAAATAAATGTTTATCAAAATTAAAAGAGTATCTAAAAATATTTTAAAAGATTTTAGGGGATTTTATATTACAGAATAATTGAATTAAAAGATGTGTCGATGTCATCATTTTGAATAAACGAATAGTGAAGATATTAAATAAGATCTTGTAATATCGTAACTACATTGTAATGATGGTTCTTTTGTCAATAAGTTCGTCAGATTTACATTTTCATCGTAATGAATAAATAAATGTTTTAAGCAGAGTGAATTTTAAAATATATTAACTCATTTTTAAAAAACATTACTATAATTGTTGAAATAAGAATTGAATATTAAAGATTTATACTATTTCCATATCCTGACGGTGATCACGATTTGATTCAATTTAAGTAAAAGATTTGCTTATATATTTATCCATCATAAAAACCCCATGTCCAATTTACGGGTTACCCTAAAGCGATGGACATGTGGAAACATTAAAGTATAACTATTTACATTACACAAGATAACATAAGTAATAACTAATAAAACAGAAAAAAACAAAATCGTCATTCAAATTAAACATAAAACTAATTGTGAAATGTGAACTACCAAGCATTTCCATAACTACAATCCTAAAGCGGTCAATGGAGAAAAAAATATCAAGATTGACGCATCTCGCGACACAGGGTTGTTTAATATAAGTGCGTTAAAAATTGGTGATCGCTGAAGGATATTCGTGCGCGTTCTAGGCAGACGAAATAAACTATGACTCCGTCTTCTAACGTAACAATTAGGAGTATAAAGCGTTACCAAACCCAAGACCGAGGGGTTATCAACATAATTTTTGATAATTAAAAAAAATGCATGAATAAGCAATTTCCGTCGGAGTTCAATTGAATTATGTCTTTCCATGCCCATTGTAAAGTCTAGAAGAAACAAATGAAGATAGTATTCGTATATTTTTTATATACAAAAATGTAATAAACTTCTTTATTACTTTATCCAACATAAATATATCAGTTGCTTCATATGGAGACCAGATGACTGCATTAGTTAAATTATTATTTAACTAAAGAATTAAACAACCCTTCTTACAGATTTTAGTGATATAATCATGAAATGTTAGATAATACCCTTTCGAGCGCCATTCCATTTTACTCGTAATTCTGCATCGTGTAATATGCAACATGTAATCTTAAACTGCGTCCTATCCATTTTAGGATCCGGAACCTCACTTTTGTGGTATCGTCCCCTGTCTGTTTATAGGTCCCTTCATTGTGCTTCTCCAACTTATAAACGTAATAAGATAGGAACTTGAAATTCAGCATTATTTGTGTTTAATTTGTCGAAAAATAGAAATTATATTTATATACATTATATTTTACAATTATATTTCTAGGGAGATCCGACACATATAAAAGACTTAAAATTTTGTTTTTCTTCTGAATAGGTATTGTTGAAAGAATCCATTGCCATTGCAAGAAAATCGTCTTTGGCAAACGGGAGCCCTTACCGTTGAAAGATGGGTGTCGTTGAGTGTAGTGGAAATGAGTTTTTTTAATAAAAATTTTCCATTGAAAAAACTACGACGGATGTATGAATAAAGTTGCTATTTTCCGACTTATTATGGACTCATTTTGATTCTTATCTTAAAAAATGTTATTACGTGATAATATGTATTCAGCTCTAAATTTATTATGCTTTGTATTTGAACAACAAATATTAAAAGCAATATATAATATTAAATAAAGGTATATTAAGTTATATAGTGATCAAACTAAAGCACATTTCAGAAATTTCTGGTATTATTACATAAGCTCACATGTTAAAAAAACGAATATATTCCTTGAAGTATTTGTATCTGCCTGAGATGGAAGGAATCCTCATAGTGGGAGTTTTATTTATTCTATGATTTAGTAATTTTTTTAATTTTTGAAGAAACTGTAATCTATTTTGTAAAAAAAATACAGTTCATCCTAAACTTTATTTTTTCAAGATATCTTAAAATATACAATTTTTTGAAATAATAAAACTCTAAGTAGTTTTATAAAGAAGATTAGAAAAAAAAATCTAAAAATCACTTCAATCGGACTATTAGTGTTGGAGGGCGCGTGTTTCGAGATAATTAATAGCATTTCGAGAAAAGCCATTTCGAGAAAAACGCTATTGAAAGCAGTAACTTGAAGTGTTATTTATGTAAGTACTTTCATATATCGTCTACGTAATCATTGCCATTCTGTTGCTATATAGTCTACATAGTCATTGCTATTGTATTACTATTTCCTTTTCTTGTAGAAGCTACTCTTTGTCCTTGACAAACTTTTACATGCTTTTGTGCGTTACATCTTACAGTTATTTCACTTTTTATAAAAATTTAAGGTGCACATTAAACCTATACGAATGCCTAAATATTTACAGACCCTTCTTAATGGAAGTTCTACTCGTATTTCCCGTAGAATAGTATAAATCATAGCGACTATGTATTCGTATATAGATTGTCAGCGATTCGTTAGCCAGTAAACGTTTATTCATAGTATTTGTGCAATTTGAATGAACGTTTTCACAAGATGTTTGTTACAGTATCATTTTATTAGAACGATAAAAAAAAAATAGGGCTGCGGATTTTTTTTAATGAAAGAGGTGATACAGCCACTTACAGTGGAGACAAAAAATTGCGCATGTTAACTGTACTTGACCAATTTAAAATAACATTACTGAGAAGTTAACCACAACAATCTGAATATTTACTAAGACATTGGAGTAGATCGCGTACTGTCTAAAAAATACAAAATTGCATACTTAAGGACTGAGCAGAAGTAAATGTCAAAATCTTGGAAACCGTAAGTAACTGGATCAAGACACGACAGGGTGACAACTATTTAAAAATCGAAAAAGATGATAATATTCATCTTTACATTAAAAAATCTTGACAGTTTCTTTCGAACTTTCCACCAGCATTTGTAAATTCAAGTTCAAATTTAAATGTAACCCGAGCGTTGAACAGTAAATTTTTCAATATTGGGAAAGTTGTAGGAAATCTTAATAAAACTAAAAACTTATATGAACTTTGTGAAATATCTCTGATTTGGTCAAGGAACGAAAGTCGATTATGCATAAATACGTACAAGTGTTATTCAAGATACACAGGCCACGTCGATGAACTGAATCGATTTACTTTAAAAAACAGTTATATATGACAGAAATCACAACAATTGATAGTAACAGTCGATCAGTATTCATTACATTGAATGGAAGTGGCCCAAAATTATTTTGTTGCAACCAGTAAATTAAGATAAGGAATTGTATATTTTCATATCAGATCTGCCGCTTACAACAGTGAAAATAGTAGGAGAAAAATATAATTTTTTTCCTTTTTTTCTCCCTCTTGGGTTATTAAGAAAGCTTTCTTTCAATAACATTGCAAGGAAAATGTTTATGTAGGTTTAGAGGCATGCCCTTGCATGCTCAAAATCAAAATAGACGATGCTACGTGTTGTCTGTACAATCTATGAAGTTTGTTATTCTATTGAGATTAACAAGTGAAGGCGATGCCTCATACACTTCTTGCTAGATGACTAAGAGGTATAATCTTTTGGTAAAATTTATTTTCACATGAAGTTCATTGATTATCTAAATGGAATATCTAATATATATATATATATATATATATATATATATATATATATATATATATATATGTATGTATATAATATGCTTTATATTTTAATAAATTAGTATTTGAGTACACAGCAGTGATTTGGTTTGTTCATACGGGACAATATGAATAACATTGCCGGTTGCACCTGTACCACGTTATAACTACTACTGCAGACAACTAATTTAGCTAATTGATGTTTTACATAAATATAAATGGAACAAAAAGGAAAGAAAATTTAATTAAATATAAAGAATTTTGTGATATAAAGAACCCCCTTTAAATCTGGACAACAACCCTCATTTTCCCCCTATTTCTGTTAAATTTCCTACGCAGAAAATATTGTCATGGCCAAAGTTACATAAAATTCTTCGGAAAAATCCTTCCTTGTTTACTTTTAAAAAGCCTTAAGGGAGGACGCGGCCAGAATTAAAGTTCCACAATATTTACCGAGCGAGGATAACGGTCGGGGTCGAATGACGCCCACTCGACATTGTGAACCTACTTTTGTAACAAAGTTATGATAATAATGAATGAGTGACGTTGACAAGTTTTAATAAGTACCGCAGCGAGGCGGTGGCGAAAACCATAATCCCTAACTCAAGATTTAATCTCCTAAGGGATTATTATTCTAGACGATGAAGCGTTATCGTCATGGACAGGCATGATTACTTTCTATGTGAAGTTTATTAACCGTGTCATTACCAGTACATGTATATGGTACGAAACGTTATTAGTAATAGTTTTAAAATCAACTGTTCTCTATAATCCATGGGTAATTGTCTGTTCGTATCGCGGATATGAGTTACATACGGTCATTTTATATTTCTTCATTTTTTTTAAATTTCGGGTATATTATGACAATTTGTTTTATTTGGTTACAAAAGTTAAAATAAATAAGCAAAAAAAATGTTGCAATACGAACGAGGAATATTTTTATTTTACAACTTTTTGAACATTCTTCAAATTGTTACTTGGAAAGTTTCTGTAACTGAAATATAATGAATGACGAAAAAAAGCTGAAGTAGAATATGAGAATTGCGGAAAAAGAAACAGTGCACTTAGTAAATTGAATATTCCCGATTAATCAATTTACTAAGTGTACTGTTTATTTTGCTGGAATTCGATTTTATTAGCAAAATGGTACAAAAAAAGCGTCGTTTATAAGCATCATTTTGTAGTATCATATTGTCACCATTCTGTTGTGATATAAAAAGAGTTAAGAAGTATGAATTGAAGACAGTATTTAGAGTGAGATACGATGCAATATCTACTATCAAGTGCTTAATGAGTAAATGTGTCTATTAATGATATTTTTCTACATTATCTATCATGAAGAACTCAATTAATAAACGTATCTATTAAGGATATCGAGTGATAGTCGACGGAACGACGGGAAATATTGTTCAAACTATCACCGTGAAAATGTACATTAAGATTTCATTTCTTAATAGATATCTCTCACTATCGTACTAGGAAATGAAAAAAAAAATTATTGATTTTTGCGCCAAGTTATATTGATAGTTTCGATATAATTGTATTGTATTGGATGGTAGTATTCTTGAGTATATGACATAATAAATTAAACTAAAACATTATTTTTCTAATTGTGAGAATTTATCTAGTGGCACGATGGGAGAAAAAAATTTATAGAAATGGAAAAAAATAGTAAATAGTTACAGTATTTAACTACAACATAGAATTTTGAACGGAGAAGGGAAAGTGTAAAAAAAACAAAATTGTTTAATAAAATATACACGACATTTCTTAGTCACATGTATGACATTTTTTCCTTTGAAAATTACATATCGCTGTTCATAATTATTATTTGTAATTTCTTCAGAAAATTCTCCTTATTATAAATATATCTGATATATTTGATATATTCTTTGTAAAACATACATAAAAAGCACAGGGAGTCATTTTACGGAATACATATTTTGTCCGCGAATTCAGTCGCTTAGATTTTATTTAGTGTAATATGTTTTCAGGTTTCAAAACATAAAACAGAACCTTTATCGGTCACATGTTTGTCTGGACGTGGGTCACAGCAATTTTGCTCAGAAACCACCAGAAGTAGAAAACTTGTTAGCATGAACAGTGAAGGGATATTCATAGGAAGTATCATGTATGGTAATTAAAACATTGAAATGAAATTATTTTGCTCAATTTCCATTAATTTCAAGAGATGCACTACTACAGTATTCTTCTCTGTGTGTATTCTGGTACTTAGCCAGTTCTACTACCTCTTTTTATTATTGAAAAAACCAGTAAGTAATTACTCGTAACCGCTTTTACTTTTAATACATAAAATATATTATTCGTCGACGTAAAAACACTAATATAACATTAATTTGGGAAAGAATTCCTTTTTAAGAACTGAAGACTCATGTGCTCTCCATTTCATTAGACAAACTATAAAAAGCACGACGCTTCAGGACGTGACTGCGAATCGATCTGATGCGGTCCACACATCCATTACGTCGCCATTGCACCAATCTATCTATCCTTGTAAATGTAAGTTTACAAAAACACTCATTTCGCGACCTCGTACACGTCGAGTGAAATCGATGAGGAACCCGTCCGGCCTCCGCCAATAAAATATTTCAATCGACGTGTTTGATCGATGGTGGGTCCTGCATGCACAAGTCATTAGCAATGACGCTAATAGCAGACGTCGACAGCTACCACTATTACGTCCCTAGAAGGGTGACTACGGGGCGCAACAGCGCGTAGCTGCGTAGAAGCGTATGGCACAACAGCGCGTAGCTGACTTGTGTGTGTAATAAAATCGTCGCGGTGGAATTTGTTGTTTGGGCACCTATGCTTTTTGTATTTCGATATTCATAGCGTACTTTTTCAATCATATTTTTTCATATCTAATATCTTTTATTTTATTTTATTCTAATATAAACTATAAATAGCGCGAGTCGAATAATTACATTGACTTTTCTTTCTTCCTCTGGTTATAGGAAAGATATTATTAATTACATTAAGTGGAAAGCGTAACTTATAGCTTGCATTCTGACATATCTGATCGTATTAATTTTTTGAAGCATAGTTTTATACAGTGTGGGAGATAATATTCTACTTGAAAGATTAATTTTAGTGATTATTTTATTCCATTTTAAAAACATTAAAACAAGTGTGTTATAGGAAAAGTTACTTGTCTAATATCATAAAAATGAAAATGAAAGTTTCATTACGATGTGCTAACACGTTCGATACATTCATAATAATATTTAATATTATTTATGAATGTATCGAACGTAATTTACTTACCTACTCACTTTGTTGAAAACACTAATAGGTAGGCGAGAATAAATCAATTCAGATTGCAGATATATAATGTAGAAAATTTTCTTTTTGCAACAGGTGTATAGCAAGCGAGCTGATATATTTTTTCTTTTGGAACAGGCGTATATTAAGCAAGCTGTGTTTCACTAATGTATAAAACATTACACAAATACAAAATAAACGCTTTTTTGTTTTGAAATACACTTCATAGACTATTGAAGAACGAACATTTGAAATTACATAAAATTTACAAATCCAAACTCATTCGGTCAATCTGACATT
Organism: Druceiella hillmani; assembly: GCA_039881145.1. Taxonomy (NCBI): domain Eukaryota; kingdom Metazoa; phylum Arthropoda; class Insecta; order Lepidoptera; family Hepialidae; genus Druceiella; species Druceiella hillmani. The sequence continues at coordinate 22,199,610 of JAYKKI010000022.1, forward strand.
TTAAAATTTTTGGTGACGAACTCTACTCTGGACGATTGTTTTACCACAGAGTATTATGTGTTTGATATTGACAGTATGAATGTAAACAATGAATCTTTTAATGTATTGGTAATATATAAATTAATGTATTTGTGACAGATATTACATGTAAATTTTATCTTTCTGCCCTCCTTATTCATATAAATTGTAACAATGTCAAATTCTCCTTCGTGCGCACAATATACTTAAAATGTTACACAAAATTTTCTTTTCAAGTATTATTACCTTGACTTTTTGAGAAATATTATATTATTAGTTTTCTATAAATAATTTAATTAGCGTCAAAAAATAATTTCATTAATTCATATTCATAAAAATGAAATATATTGCAATCCAACATTAATCTGATTCTTTTGACATTTTTAATGTTTGTTGTTGATTTAGAAGGTGGCGCTAAAATATTGATCTTCAGGAACGACAAGATAATTGAAACCCGAGGCTGATATGGATCTCGCAACATTCACTAGGCTTCGGAAGTTTCAGACTCCTCTCTTGAAAGAGTTTTTTGTAATTCACGAGAGTTACCCGGCGTTGAATATCTTCAGGTCAGTAAATGTTGATCAATTCAGGCATATGTTGTCATTATAATTATATTAAGGATGAACTAATGTTATAAAAATATAAATTTATAATGATATGGTTAATTGTTGATATAATTATAGCCTCTTTTAGCCGATCATGGTTAATTAATATTTGATATTAGAAAAATATCTTCTAGTTACAATTAAATATTATTTTAGGATAAATTTTCTATGAGGTGTTATGCGTTTTGGCCACGTTTATTATTGAAATTAATTATTGGAACAACTCACCAGTTATTTGTTTGTTGATTAATGCTTTTTTTAAACTATGGATCTATAATCATATAGAAAATAATTTTTTTCCTTCTTACATTTTTATAGATATTTTTTTTACAATGGTAACGAATTTTAATTCTTGCCTATATGAAAAAAAAGAAAATTGGGTATTTTTTATTTTATCTACGGTGACTTTAATGAAAAAAAGATATTAGAAGCTAATATAGGTCATTTTCATAAATACTTTAGCAAACAAAGAAAAACTTAGTGTTCCCATAAAGTAATATAACTACTTTGTGGAAATGCAATATCTATATAATTACTTTATAAAAAAGAAGCCAGCTAGCAGTGTAACATGAAAAAATACGAGACAGTGATAAGTGTTATATACCCTGGACATAGTTCGGACTCGGTTCAATTGTATTCCGTAGTTCGTCACGTTCCAAATAATTTTTAATGCAAACTTTCTAACTTTGGTAGTTATGTCGACCAGTCAGCTTCTCAGTTTTCCCATTGAGAGATGCCATAATTGCATTGGCTATTGCTGTTTAAGGAAAGAAATGTGACTACACTTTGGCTAATGCCGCTCGTAAGTTTATATTCAAACAAATAGTAAATGTATTGTGTTACTTTCTTAGTAATTTTAGGCCTCTCCGGATCTATAACTTGTTACTTTCATAAATTTTTTAGCAAAAAGCAAGACTTAGTGTTTTAATAAAGTAATTATAGAAAAAAAGGACCTGGTTAGCAGTAAAACATCAAAGAATACGAGACAGTGACAAGAGTCTTTTATTTTTTTTCTTTTTGGTTTACAGGACAGCAATAAGGCATAAATTTAATTAATTAGGCAAGAGTCGCTGGTGGTGTTGGGTTGCAATTAATATTCTGTCATATATTTTATATTTATAATATACGTAATTGATCCTTGTTGTGATTGTAAGCATTAGGGTTGGATAAAGATAATGTGCCGAAACATACTCTGAAACTGAATATTCATAAAAAAAGCTGAGGTTGTGTATATCTTCATAAAACTTGATCAATTGGTTACAGCGGATATCTGCTGTAACCAGTTTGGCCAAATAATAATGGAGCTTGCGATTAAACAACCGTGATTTATAAAAAGAGATAGGTCAACTCTCTTGCATGACAATGCTTGATCACATGTGCAGAGTTTACGTTGGCCAAACCACTGAATTTGGAAACACCCTACACCCATTTTATTCTTAGGACCTGACGCTAACTGATTGCTATATTTTCAAGGCCTTGAATTACTTCTTCGAGAGGAAGATATTTGATTCCCAGCAATCTATGGAAAATGCTGTCATGATTTTTCATCACTCAACTCCTGCGAAAATAAATAAAACTTTCAATATTAAATCAAACGTTTCATACTTAATGATCTTATTCTTAATATTGTAATTAACAACATCACCATTAATAATGTTAAATTTTTCGTTTCCAAAACACATTTTCCTTGAATTGTTTCTGTTACCATCTCTCCATTTTATTATCAGACCCTCTCAGTTATAATATACTCCTAATAACTTACTAAATCATCCAAGGAGACAATGAGCTAAATGAGCTCAAACCCAATTGATTTACTATACGCAATCGAGACTTACTAATGCCTATGACCATCTCTCCCCACCACCATCAAATTGTATTAATTGCGATATATAGGACCAAAGGATTCACTGAGACAAGTCAAAAGAGCTCGATGGGTATATGGTTAGCCATTGAGAATTTCCTATGAGCAGTTCCCTACTCCGTCATCACATCAGCTCATTGGTATATAAATATATTGTCATCAGAATTACATAAGTTTGCAAAGTTTCAAATTGATACGATAATTACAAGTGAATGAAAGTTGACTTGCCAGATTTGTTTACATATTTAGTTACATATCAGAGAAAGCTAATATAAATCTCTTAAATACGGTTTTTGGTTTCGTGTATTTTCTTATATTTTTGTGTCTTCTAATTAATGTACACTAATCTACAAGACCGTTTAGCCGCAAAATAACTATATAGCCACAAATAATAAATAACTATATATAACAGAATTATGATTTCATGAACCAGTATAATTATTATATTTTTATAGATGTTCGTTCGTAGAAGGTAAATATGTTATACTGAGGATGGACAAAGAAATATAGCTCAAAAGACATTTCCCTCGCACCAAGTTGCATAGAAGGAATTTTAAAACAGAAGAAGTTTGTTAAAAAGAACCGAAAAGTGAACGGCTCGGTAACAAATTAACTGGAAACAGTAATGAAAGAATGCTATATCGTTAATGCTAGATTCTGTAGGAACATAATTTATAGTTCATGTCACAGCTTTAGGCTATCATTTCGGATGAAATCTCATAAAATATATCGCCCATATCAACTGTTATTATCAATCCCCAAAATAGCGAGCCCTTAAAAGCATTTCCGCGTAGATGCTATTATCAGGCGAGTTAGCAGATCGCATTCGATGTGCCAAAATACGATTCATCAGTGCGTGAAAAGCTAGCTGCTGCGAGGATTACCGGCATTACTTGAGTAATTTGTACTGCCAGCACGATGTTGAGACGACGTAATGCTTACAAGGGTACTTACCCTTGTAAGCATTACTCTTCGACTCACTGATCTTTATTTCCTGTTATATTTTCCTGGTACTTAGAAACTTCGAGTGCCCTGTAACGAGTATCGTCAACGATGTTTACAGACTTATTATATATTTTGTATTACATATTTTTGCTGCTTAGAAGTTATAATACCAGAAACTGTAGGTTAGAATAAATGAAATTAAGATTAGTGGTCCTCAATTTTGTTTCTCTACTTTAGTTTCTGTAGAAGTTAAATATTTGTTATTATTCGTGTTATGTGAAAAAAAATTATACTTTGTCTACGTCGATTGATTGTGTTATAATTTGAGTTAGACTTGATCAGGAAAATTAAGAAAATAATTCGTTTAGTCAACAGTAGTGATGGACGACGAATTTTTGAATGTCGTGATACATAAAGTTGGAGCAATTGACGTAAGAATGTATGTTTGAACATAAACGGTTTATGAGGATTTGGTTTAAGGATTCTAGAGGGAATAAAAAATTACAATCAAAAATAAATATTAAAAAAGTACTTTACAACCTACAAATGCCTAGTTTTAGATGTTTATAGTTTTAAAGCGAAAATAAAAACATGTCAATATGTTGTTATTTTCGCTTTACCTTTAATAATGCACTCTTTATCCTTTATGTCATTTGTCATAAAACGCAACTCTATGTCATCTATAACGATTCAGAAATTTCTGAATTTTTTTCAAGAAATGTATTTTTTGAGGATTATTCTGGCACGGTTCTCATTTTTAAGTAAATTTTTTTAAATTATATTTTGGTGACCAAAATATGTCATAATAATATCGGTGTTTTATGAGATAGGCGAGTTTAGTAGAAACTCAAATTTTGTTTAAAAATTACTTTAGTTCTTTTTTTAGTAATAACTATTGTTTAAGTTTTGTGTGATTCTACAGTACCCATTTCAACCTATACTAATTCATTTAAAACGGGTCAGCAGAGAATCTTACCTTGTGAGATATACACGTGTTTATGCAAACCATGTTACTTTTTTGTGAGATCATGTCGAACCTAAACACCCTCAACAAACACCTATCTAATTTATTTCATACATTCTAATAGTTTTGACGAAAATATTTTTCGGCCCCTCTAATATTTTAAAGTAAAAAAATAATTTTTTATTAAAAATATTGCATAACAAGCTATATTTTGAATTACGTCGGAGAGCACAGGTTTTTATTGTTTTTGATAAACATTAGTTTCTGCTACATTACGTCTGTGATATTTAAAACCAAGCATTTGTAATTAAATATCTCAACAGCCACGAGTAGGAACTCCGGTAATGAAGACAGGTTAAGATTAATTTTATTATTCTCATTATTATAAACAGTCGTATCGTTATCGTTCTTTTATCTCTGATCACATAAGATAAATTCTCGTCCAGGGGCTTTATACTCTTTTAATTTATTATATTAACATTTTTTATGGTACGCATTTACTATCAAATTCCACGAGTTTAATTCAATGTATTCGTGCGTCGACATGCTTCTTCAACATCATTCCGTGATCCCTGTGTCAACATTTTTTTTTAAGCACAGAACGCTACGAGTGTACATTCATTGTATTTGTTTTTTGTAAAGACTAATCGGTGCCCGGGATTCGGCTGTTCCGCCCACGCGCATTGTCATATAATGCGAGTTAGAGAAAGCTATTTATTATCCCCGAATAACGTACAGTTGAATTCCGAAGCAGTTTCATGTTTGTTGCCACAAGAATTTGAAACGATCTTCCTCCACCCCTTAAAATATATACATCCGCGTGTTCCTTTTAAAGATCTATACATAGGTTGTTGGCTTTTTGTAGAATAATTATAAATTTAATAAGAGTAATAAATAATTCAAGTTTTTTAATTGCATTTACTTTAGTTGTTGTGTGCCCATATACTTTATATACATAGTGTAATATGAAAATATATATATTTAATACATCTATCCCTATGTTGTCGGTGCTTGCTCTATAATAGCCCTTTCGGGGATGTTTTTGGCAAAGCTGCATGCTGCAGAGTTTTGGGTAATAAAGTAATTAATTTAGTTTTGTGGATAATAAAATAAATAATTTAATTTTGACAAGATAATTAATTGTTTTGTTATTTTTTTAGCTTTCTATAGAATATTATCTGTTTTGTAGTTGCTTTTATATCTGAATAAAAAATATATTGTTATTTTATTCCCCATTATTTCAGTTCATGCCGGTATTATTTTATAAATTCAGAATACGACTTATGCTATGTTTTCTGTTCTTAGTTATAGGTTGTTTATGGATACGGAAATTGAAATTAGGATCGGGTGTATCAAATAATGGGTTCTTGTATCTGGGTATAGATTTCTTGGTGTAATTGTCGTTATTATTATTACTACATATATTCTGCATAAATTTTGGTCAGTGAAGTACAAACTGACAGAATATAATATGAGATAATTATAAAATAATATTTTTGAGAGAAAATTTAAAGGCGTTCTTGAAAATATATGCATATATATACATATATATATATATATATATATATATATACATATATATATATATATATATATATATATATATACATATATATATATATATGCTACATTGTGTGGTAGCAAAGCAAGTAAAGTGTATTTTCGTCGTAGAGATTGTATTGTTATTTTCCACAAGACAAAATAAGCTCATGTTAATATACAAGTCGTTCATCAACTAAATATTCCACAACTTTACGATCGTGTAATTGTTTTATGTATGTAACCTTTACAATGAGAACTCATAAACATCTTTCCATAAAACATTTTACGACGCATTAGAAAACACGTGACTAGCTCAGTTTGACCAATCGTAGTGCTGTCAAGGAAGTGCGCCTTTAAGGACTGTATAAACAGCTGCTCATTAATGAGACGATTTTCACTCGATTTGGCTCGTTCGTTAAACTAGGAGGTCTAATTACGGGATATGGTTTGAGTCGTTTGATGTATTGATGTCGTTTGCTAGCTCTCCGATTTCACTTCAAGCAAACATATTTCATAGCAAACCGAGTGTTTAAACATTTCCAAAATTGTCTTTACTATAATTTTTCTTTATAATATTTGGAATAAAATTTATGATTTTCAGAATTAGATGAATAAAAAATGGCTTTGTTTCTAAGTAGGATATATACAAGAACAAGTGCCGGAGGCTTTTTGCAAAATTTATATTTCAAAATTATGATAGAAAAATATATTTCATCATATTAAATTGAAGATTGTTTACAGTTTACTTACGAGTAGATCAATTGTGTCATAATTTAATTATACTCTTTCTTACTATTGACGTAATGTGAAACAAAAGAACTTAGTTGATTTTTAACGAGTGATAAAAAGCCTTGGCCTTGCTCATGCACCATAATTTATTTGGACTCGAATTTCATATTTTTCCGAAAAGTGAAACAGTAATGTTTAACTAAAAAGGAAAACAGTATTCTTAGTATATTACCCGTGTGCCCGCCTGCCCGTATTTTACATCCATTTATCTCAGAAACTGCTTGATATAAACACTATTGACAGTTTAAAAAGTAATAAAAGAAATTATCCGCATATGTATCAACAATTAACACTCAAAAATTTTAGTTATTGAGACATATGCGGGTAATACATACAAATTTCAGGGAGATCACTTAAGTAATCGAAGAAATAACTGAATTTTATAATTATTTAATATTCTAAGATAAGGAAAAAGTCATAAAAACGTTTTTTTCTTAATTTTAGGTAGTGCATCTTTATATATATGCTATTAAAATATGCAAAACACTTGTTCCCCATCCTTTTCAAAAGATACTGAATACAAAGTCATTAAAATAGGTAAGGGTGAAGTTTTTAAAAGCCTACGAAAAGGTTGTAGGAAGCTATGCTACTATTCTATATGCCGTAATTTTAAATATTCAGATATACACGATAATATATGCGTCTGCCCCACATTTTAGTATATAAGGTATTATTGACTATTTATTGGGATAAGAAGTTCATTTAATTGATGACTTATAATAAATAAAGTAATTTGACTTCAACTTACTTAATCAGTGGCTTTTTTTAGTTCTCTGTTACATTAATTAATATTTTGTAATTAAATTGCAAAAAAAACTAAGCGGTTGTTGGACAGATTTTGTGAGTAGTCAATTCTGCATTGAGTCAGAAAGGTTATTAGGGCCTTAGGCCGGGCCTAACTAGGCTGTGGTTGGGCGGGCGGACTCGGTGCCGCCCGTTGTGCCAAGCAAGAGTCTGGGTTTTTGCCACCTCTTCGCTGGCTGATGACTTGAAGGGGTGGATTTTTCCCAGACTGGGTTAAATCGTAAGACCAGAAGGTCAAATACCCGTTATGTGCTGTACACGGGCATTTTTTTTAAACATTTTTTTTATTTTTTTTTTTTTTATTTTTTTTTTTTTGAATATTGAATATATTTGGCGTTAATTTTGTAGATGTATTATTCGCAATTAAATGAAACTACGTGATGTAGTATTATTTCTACTATCTTTAATTTCTTTACCACGACCTAGGTTTCGTTGTATTACAACATCTTCAGGTGGGATATTAGCAAAGATTAACTCTTAGGAACAACCAACAGCATTTATATGTTTCAAACACAATAGCGGATGACTACTTTGTGCGGATTTTTCCATTGTTTATGTTAGTGAGTTTATTGCAGGGGCGCAGACTAGGTTTTATTATATTACAGAGACTTATACAATATACCAGTATTCTAGTTGGGGTAATAAATTCAATTGTTGTTATTATGTGAAATTATACAATGCAAACTTTAGGGTGTATGTAATAAAATTAAATGGAAGTTATTGTCGGTAATATATTGCAAAGGCAAGAGTATTTGAAAGTAAGGCCAAGGTAATATACTAATTCTACATATCTTATTATCGGTAATATATTTATACAAAAGCAAGGGTATTTGAAAGTAAGGACAAGGTAATACACTAATTCTACATATCTCCGGTTTTGTGTATTCATATATTTATTTATTTATTTCTTTTAATTTTTTTTTTTTTTTTTTGTTTTTATTATATATACGTATATTTATATGTGTATTAATGCTGAAACAATTTCCAGGGTACTGTAGTGTCAATGTTTTATATTTATATTATATCTAGAAGATATTAAGAATAGGTGATGATATTATATTTAGTTGTTCATTTAATATATTGACCTTGATATCTTTTTTATGTCTGTTTATTTCTAATGTTTCTAGGATATTAAGTTTATTGCCTTTTGTATTTATTTGTAATATATATGGGGCATTATCAGTATGGGGGTGATGGTTATTTTCAATGAGATGTTTAGCAAAGTGAGATGTGTCTAGTTTATTATTACGCCAGCTGGCGATGTGTTCTTTATATCTTGTATTAAAATCTCTTCCTGTTTGACCTATGTATACACTATTACAATCGTTACATTTAAGTTTATAGATACCACTCTTTTTAAGTTTATCTATTTTTTCTTTATTATTAATAAGGGTTTTACCCAAGTTATTTAAGGTACTATACGTACATATTATATTATTTATATTTTTATTATTAGTTAAGAGTTTTCCTAATTTGAGTGATACATTACCTATGTATGGGATAGATTTATAGTAAATATTATTCTTATTTGGTGCGACCGGGTATATTTCTTGTATTAGTATTTTTCTTAATTTATTATGGTACAGTTTTGTGACAATTGATGGGTCATAATTATTATTTGTTGCGATTAGTTTCATAGTTTTTATTTCTTTACGTAGGTTAGGTTTTTCAAGAGGGATGGTTAAAGCTCTGTGAATCATGGAATGAAATGCTGCTAACTTATGGGACCAAGGGTGTTGAGATTGACCATTAATTATGGAGTCTGTAAATGTGTCTTTTCTAAATATACTAAATTTATGTTCATTATTTTTGCGTTCTATTGTTATATCTAAAAAATTAAGTTTATTATCAGACTCTACTTCTAAAGTGAATTTGATATTATTGTGTAGGGAGTTAGCAAAGTTAACAAACTGGTCTAACTGTCGCTGTGTACCTTTCCAGCAGATAAGGATGTCGTCAACGTATCTATAATAGTATAATATATTGGTCGCTAATTTACTGTTTAAGAGGCTGGTTTCTAGATGATTCATAAATAACTCGGCTAAAAGGGGACTGAGGGGGGAGCCCATTGCAAGGCCATTAACTTGTTGAAAAAAATTGTTATCGAATAGAAAATAATTTTGGTCTGTGCATAGTTTAAAGAGATCTCTAATTTCCGATGCTTCAATGGGATTTAATTTTTTCCTTTCTAGGATATCTGAAATGATATTTAGGCAATCTTTTGGTGGTATATTAGAAAATAAGTTTACTACGTCGAGTGATACTAGTTTACAATTGGGTGTTAGATGTATATTTTTAATTTTATTACAGAGATCAACAGAGTTTTTAATGGTATGTTTAGGTGCAAATCCGGTTTTATTACGGAAGATCTTATTCAGGTGAAAAGCTAATTTTTTTGTGGGTGCGTTTGTGTATGAGACAACAGGTCGTATGGGTATATTTGGTTTATGAATTTTAGGTTGTCCATATAGTATTGGGGGTCTAGGGTTCATTTCTATAACTTTATGTTTCGCGAATTCGTTAGGAAATATGATGTTACAGGTTTTAATTAATTGTTTTACGTTATCTGCAAATGTCGTGGTGGGGTCCCTTTGTAGTTTTGTGAAGTCATCTGGTTTAAGGAAATCGTACACTTTATTTTTATATTCATTTTGGTCTAGAATAACTATAGTGTTGCCTTTATCTGCTTTAGATATGGTGAGTTTATCTTCATTAATTTTAATTTGTAGATTACGTTGAGTCAAAATTTCATCATTAATGTGTGTCTTGGTTTTAGAGTATTCTTTACATATTATATTAGCAGCTTTGTGTTTAGTAAGTGCGTCCTGGTTACTGAATGCAATGATGGTATCTACTACTAGTGATTCTATGTTTTTTCTTGATGGTGCGGTAGGAATATTATATTTAAATCCTTTACTTAAAAGTTCTAGCTCTTTATTATTAAATGTTGATTGTGAAAGGTTTACTATTCTGGGATAAAACGTTTGTTTGGGTGTGACTTTTGGTTTCTGGGTTTTGGCTTTCAGTTTTTTAATTTTGTTAATTTGTTTTTGTGTTATGTTTTTTATTATGGCACTGACATCATTTCTAATTTTATAGTCTAAAGTATCAAATTCTATAGGGTGAAGGAGATATGTTAGAGAAGAGTGTATTACCTTTAGACAGAGGTTTATGTTGTCTCGTTTGATGGTAGATTCCCGAATTTCTTCCTTCAGCCAGGTGGTGACGGCTTTAGTTGTTGCTTTCTGGGCTGCTCGAGTTGTTCCACTAATCTTTACGTTCACGTGACTGGGTGTTAGATTACACTTTATACACGTTTTGTTAAACCATATGCTTTGTATCGCCTTCCGAAATTTAATTCGGAGTCGACGGTACAATATCGCCAATGTAGCCACATCGGCTGTTTTCAAATATTGAATATATTTGGCGTTAATTTTGTAGAAATTCATTATTCGCAATTAAATGAAACTACGTGATGTAGTATTATTTCTACTATCTTTAATTTCTTTACCACGACCTAGGTTTCGTTGTATTACAACATCTTCAGGTGGGATATTAGCAAAGATTAACTCTTAGGAACAACCAACAGCATTTATATGTTTCAAACACAATAGCGGATGACTACTTTGTGCGGATTTTTCCATTGTTTATGTTAGTGAGTTTATTGCAGGGGCGCAGACTAGGTTTTATTATATTACAGAGACTTATACAATATACCAGTATTCTAGTTGGGGTAATAAATTCAATTGTTGTTATTATGTGAAATTATACAATGCAAACTTTAGGGTGTATGTAATAAAATTAAATGGAAGTTATTGTCGGTAATATATTGCAAAGGCAAGAGTATTTGAAAGTAAGGCCAAGGTAATATACTAATTCTACATATCTTATTATCGGTAATATATTTATACAAAAGCAAGGGTATTTGAAAGTAAGGACAAGGTAATACACTAATTCTACATATCTCCGGTTTTGTGTATTCATATATTTATTTATTTATTTCTTTTAATTTTTTTTTTTTTTTTTTGTTTTTATTATATATACGTATATTTATATGTGTATTAATGCTGAAACAATTTCCAGGGTACTGTAGTGTCAATGTTTTATATTTATATTATATCTAGAAGATATTAAGAATAGGTGATGATATTATATTTAGTTGTTCATTTAATATATTGACCTTGATATCTTTTTTATGTCTGTTTATTTCTAATGTTTCTAGGATATTAAGTTTATTGCCTTTTGTATTTATTTGTAATATATATGGGGCATTATCAGTATGGGGGTGATGGTTATTTTCAATGAGATGTTTAGCAAAGTGAGATGTGTCTGGTTTATTATTACGCCAGCTGGCGATGTGTTCTTTATATCTTGTATTAAAATCTCTTCCTGTTTGACCTATGTATACACTATTACAATCGTTACATTTAAGTTTATAGATACCACTCTTTTTAAGTTTATCTATTTTTTCTTTATTATTAATAAGGGTTTTACCCAAGTTATTTAAGGTACTATACGTACATATTATATTATTTATATTTTTATTATTAGTTAAGAGTTTTCCTAATTTGAGTGATACATTACCTATGTATGGGATAGATTTATAGTAAATATTATTCTTATTTGGTGCGACCGGGTATATTTCTTGTATTAGTATTTTTCTTAATTTATTATGGTACAGTTTTGTGACAATTGATGGGTCATAATTATTATTTGTTGCGATTAGTTTCATAGTTTTTATTTCTTTACGTAGGTTAGGTTTTTCAAGAGGGATGGTTAAAGCTCTGTGAATCATGGAATGAAATGCTGCTAACTTATGGGACCAAGGGTGTTGAGATTGACCATTAATTATGGAGTCTGTAAATGTGTCTTTTCTAAATATACTAAATTTATGTTCATTATTTTTGCGTTCTATTGTTATATCTAAAAAATTAAGTTTATTATCAGACTCTACTTCTAAAGTGAATTTGATATTATTGTGTAGGGAGTTAGCAAAGTTAACAAACTGGTCTAACTGTCGCTGTGTACCTTTCCAGCAGATAAGGATGTCGTCAACGTATCTATAATAATTAATAACATTTAATTTTATTACATACACCCTAAAGTTTGCATTGTATAATTTCACATAATAACAACAATTGAATTTATTACCCCAACTAGAATACTGGTATATTGTATAAGTCTCTGTAATATAATAAAACCTAGTCTGCGCCCCTGCAATAAACTCACTAACATAAACAATGGAAAAATCCGCACAAAGTAGTCATCCGCTATTGTGTTTGAAACATATAAATGCTGTTGGTTGTTCCTAAGAGTTAATCTTTGCTAATATCCCACCTGAAGATGTTGTAATACAATGAAACCTAGGTCGTGGTAAAGAAATTAAAGATAGTAGAAATAATACTACATCACGTAGTTTTTTTTTTTTATTTTTTTTTTTTTTTAAACAATACCATTAATTTTTGTCCAACTTTCTGTAAATTATAATATATTTTTCCAATATTCATTTATCTTTCACCTGTGAATCCTCATCTGTTTTGTTCATTGTTCTCCATTTAATCTTTCTTTTGTGTAATTGATCTATTTTTAGTCTAAGACGAGGAGAATATGTATAAGTTTATTGTAAGAATATGTTATTTGGAATACACTTCTTTCTTAATACTTGTAGCTTTCAATGGGACCAAAGAAAGTTGTGGTTTCGATGCTTCGACTGGTGTAAATGATTGTCGTTGGATGTTCTACATAACACCCAACAGCAATCATTTACAGCTTGCTACTTCAACGCGGCCTCTAATTTAACTTATGCTATTGCATTTTAAATGTCAATATAATATAATTTTTGACTAACTTTAAATGCCAAATCTATCTAATATACAATGCGCACCACGTGGGGCATAGAACAGGGCCGTGTTATTTCAATGCATTCCACATTGGTCGAAATACAAAGTTACATTGAATTTTTTCAAGTCTACTTTTCTACTTCAATTTTTTATTTAGTTAGACGGATTATGTTATTCGGGTGTAATAAATAGGTTAAATATAAATGAAATTAGGTTTTTCTTGTTATTTAATCATTATGAGACATGAAAATTATTGTATAAAAAAGAAATGTTAAATTACAAATATGTAAATATAAAACTGATAATTTAGAACTATATGGTTCGGTAAATAGACAATATGGATTTAGATTTTTTTCTTGCAACGTCTGCATATAAAGTTTAGTGTTGTTGTTATTGCTCGAGTGGGGGTATTTATAAGAAGCTTGCTCTTTGATTGTAACTGCGATGACGTTTCTGTGTTGGCTAGTTCCAGGGAGGTTTTGAATTTTTACAAACCGTTTTGAGTACCTTATATTTTTTGGGAAAATATTTTCTTTGGCCGATATGTATTCACCAAAATTTTGAAAATAGCTAGGTTACGCACTACTCTACCTAGACTTTACGTAGTAACTTTCGTGAAGTGAGAAGGTAAGTACGTGAAATGTGGAGAAAAACTTCGAACGAAAAGGTTATGGGTATGAATACACAACAAACTCAATATGACAAATGTAAGAGTGCGGGATGTGCGTATCGATAATCCCCCTAAGCTTAAGAATATATTCGCATATTATATGTGTGCAATATTCGGAATGTTTATGTTAAACTCTAATTCTTTTTTCGGAAAGTTTACGTTTTTTGTTGAGGAATTTAAGCTAGTTTAAAAAGAATATCATAATACCTCAAAACAAAGCATACTTTCAAGCATATCTTTATTATTTACATATCTTTATTATTTATACTTTCAAGCATAGCTTTTCTCGTCGATCGAATAATTTTTGAGAGAGTTGCAATAAAATGATTCAAAAACATTGTCTGTGACAGTTTCCACAAGAAACATCTTATAGAAGGATGCAAAGCTATGGGAGTAGCGGCGATGACTTTATAATTTAATTTGATGTACGACGTTTAGATGTAATGATTAGGTTTTAGGATAGGGTTTAAGATTTATAATTTTAGGATAATAATGAAATGTATCCATTTAACCCGTTATCACAAGATTAAAAATAGAGTTATAAAGTGTAGATGTCAAAATAGCAAAAGGACGATGCCATTTTTACTCATTAGCACTTCAGCCATCATTAAAGGGATTGACATTTTCCTAACGTTAAATTGAAGGTGAAAAATTATTATAATGTCGGTCGGAATCAGCGTGAAAAAAAAAATATCTGTATCTATACGCAATAAAATAAATATATACTTCTTCAATATCTTTTTGGTTACATAGAGATTTAAAATTCAATTCAGAATAGCATTCTAATTTATTTTCAAAAATTATTAAGACTATTCATAACTAGGTTTCGCCTACGAAATTATCTCCATGGATTTCTAACATAAAAATCAATTTTTAAAGAAATCTCTCTTAAACAATAATTCAACGTTAAACAATTATATGTCACATGTTGTAATGGAATTGCTTATATTTAACTCGTGAAGATATTTTGCTACCGCATTTTAATTAATTACTTGAAATGCTGTCTGTTCACTAAGATATGATGTTAAACCTTTCGCTTGTCTCCATAAATATTACAGAAAAAATAAATTGAAATTGAGCAATAGTATTACTTCTTAAGTAAATAACAAACTAATGGACGTCATCTCGTCGTCTAACTCTATATCTAGAGAAAAGATTTCGCCATTAAATTTAGATATTAAAGTTTTATAATTTTTTATGTAATACATTCATTATATTTGTTTCGTTATTTACAGATAAATAAAGTGAATTGAGTGAGAACACGTTTATGTCTAAGCCATGAAATGACTGAACAATTGACTGTTTTGTGTTTATGTAATTATTAAACGGATTGAATACTCCAAGTATGAGTATGCACATTGTTGTTTACAACAATTATTTTATGACGCAATGGTGAACAAGATGATACAAGGGTCAATAACACAAGTTTATGCTGACGAGGAAGCACTTTATATATAACAACCTATTTAATAATACACGTATACAGTGTATTTAAATTTTTGCATATTTTAAAATATCCTTTAACCTGATGTCAGTTAATATTCCGAAAAAGATATTCATGTGTTTTTTATAATTAACCCTCAAAAACGGTGCCCCCAACACGATATAAAACCAAAAAATTTTGTACTTTATTTGACTAGTACGGAATTATCATACAAATATTTTAAATGTTGGTAGTTAACGTGATCTACTTTACAATGCCAAATTTCTACGTCGAAACATTTCTGAAAAAAATCAGCTGTGGCAAACCAACAGACAGATAGGTTAGTGAACTTGTAAAGGTACAATTTTTTATCTTTATATATGGAATCATAATAATTATGATTAATACCTATTTTTTATTTATTTTGTTAAATTGCCAAGATACAATTTCAAGCGATTTGTGTATCAACATAAAAATGGAATCCATTTTAGTTGATCCATCAACGTTACTTCAACGTTAGTGCAAGGGTTAGACGTTTTGCAGTACGCGAACACCAAGTGTTGTGCATTATTATAAAAGCAATCGGACGTCGCGAACACATTATTCTGTATTGAAGTTTAGGCGATACGAGTTAATATTCTGCAGAAAGAAAATTTTGTTGTTTTTTTTATTATGAAGGTTCCGTTTATGATCGTATCATTTTACTTCTATAAACGTTGTCAATTGTATATTTAGTGTGATGTCGAAATAAAATTTAGTATACTGAATGTTATTTTTGCAATAAAATATAGTCTCTAGAACACTAAGTCGCATAAAAGTGTCTCCGTCTTGACGGTGTTCACGATTCACACCAATATACGCTTCGTTAACGGGCAAGCGGTTGAAACCGTGTTTGAATTATTGGCATTACACGCATAATTTGTTCCATCCGTGTCACTGCTGAGAGGGTTTTACACACACACATATATATATATATATATATATATATATATATATATACATATATATATATATATATATATATATGTATATATATATATATATATATATATATATATATATATATATAGTTAAATATATATATCACTCGAATTTTTCCATTATCACAACACGTTCCAAGAGTTTCGGCCTTTCACTTAAGGCATCACATTACGGACAATTTCTGCTTATATTTTCAAAAATAACGATACAATAATTTTTGCATACTTTTTCGTGCATTATATTGTGAATACGATATGGTCATTATTGCTGACGTTCATGAATGATTTTTTGTTGCTTGATGAATGAATTTTAAACCAACACTGAATCACCACGATAGCTTCAGGATGTACCTGTAGTATTATATATAAAACCATTAAACACATCGTATGTGAAACGAGTGTATGTATGGTATTATATATATTACCATTGAATACCTCGAACGTGAAGTAAGTGAAAATCAGACTGCCTGGAAGAGGAGTCAAAAGACGATGATGAATTTATATCTGGCAAAAACAAACTTATAGCATCAAGTACTTCAATACATTTTCTTACCCTTAGTCTTGAGTACCCACAACGGTTTAATAATATTTTTTCGTTAAAACTTTGAATATTCTTTTTACCTCTGATTTGATTTCATATTTTACCATTAAGGGGCCCACGTGGCCCACTTCCTCATAAGTGGATATAAAAGTCAGTCAGAAAGTATTTCTTTTATATATCCCTAGATAGAATATTATATTTGTATAAAGTATTGCTATAATATGACAGAGTTTTTGCTGTCCTTTGGTGTTACATATGAGCAGATTTTTAGCTTTGCTTTGCTAAGCGTATTTGCTTACTTTTTAGAGTACTTTAATTTATATATATATATATATATATATATATATATATATATATATATAGCTTATCAAGGTATACCGAAGTATATATTTTTATAAGAATTTATTTTTTTATACAAATTTTTAACTTTCATGTGACCTCGTTAGGTTTTTAATTTTAGATAATCTTTCTTTATTGACGGTCCATATTATATAAAGAAAGTTCCCCCAAATATAATGTTCGGAAAACCGATTGTCGAGACTGGCGTTGATGTATAAGTTTGTCAATTTTCACCACACTTAGTCTCATATATTCTATAATTTTAGGTATATATGCGTGTACCTTTGCAAGTTTGCTTCACATAGCGACCTCAACTCATATGTAGGTGAAGTTATTTAAAAAAAATTACATGTTTCTCTCTATGAATATTAATTTGAGGTGAAGACTTTTTCGTCCTCATTCTAAATTGACGTTATCGTTGGAATTTGTGATGTGTAAGTAATATTTTTTTTGTGTTTCCTTTAAGTCATTAGATGGTTTATTATTTAATTTGACATCAAATTAATTTAATATTATCACAAAGATAATTATATTATTTGTTTTTAATAATGATTTATTTTTTCTTCGGACGTGAATCCTTCAGGGCATAATTAATTGTTATCCTTTCAATTTTCAGCTAAATACTTGTTTCATAATAACTATAGAAATGATTTTTTTATTTTCGGTAAAGCCTTAGACTATGCAAAAGAAAATAAGAGTTTTACAATGAAACACTTTCTGCTGTACACTCAGCCGCGCACAGGTATTGCGGATTATTCGTTGATCGGAATCAAAAGTTCTATCACTGTTTTTATTAACTTTTGAATTTCTAAATTTAACGCAGTAATTTCTGTGAAGGAAAACAGATACGCAATGTACAGCAAACCATATCACAGGTATTCAAACGGTTAATTCTTAATTAACTGTAAAGACGCATTTTGAGTTTTTATCCGACAATATTATATTTGTATATATTATGTACTTAAATCAATTGTTCTATAAAGAAACTGTTTTATTAGTGTTTTAGCTGTTATAATTTATGTTTTTTTTTAACTGAAAATAAATTATAACGCTTATAAGGTAAAGCTATTCAGATACTCAAAAGTATCTAATGGCTATAGAGTAATAACAAATTGGATATAAACGTTTGTGGCTTCTGATCCGGTCGTATCTTTGTTTCATTTATTACAATAAAAGCATGTGTATTAGAATGAAGCAAAATATGTCCTTAAGACGTAATTTAAACAATGTAAGTGAATCTCCAATAGATATTTTTGACGTGACACCGTCTTACTCCGCAAGTTAGGCTAGCATGTTCAAAAAGTGTGCGTTACGAAAATCACTTTGTTTATCATCAGTTGTTTTTCGGAAATTGTAAGTAATATATGTAATATCTTTTATATCCTTGTGTATTTATAACCTAAACTAGATGGTACAACAATAAAAAAATAATTACATATAAATACGGTGTTCCGAAAAAAATGTCGGAGAAAGGAAGATGTTATTCGTTGACTGAAAAATAGTTCATTGTCGTCAAAATAAAATTTAAAAGAAGACTTTTTCAGAGAATTTAAAATAGTATTATTATAAATATGTCTGTATTTTTTCATAGATATGATACTTGCACACGTCACTGGGCACACGGGTTAATGATCTCGAAGCCGCCGTGCGAGACATTGTATACAAAGTAATTTATTCGTAGCGTGTATTTCGTTTAATTGATTAGTTAAATAACATGGAATGTAATTATGAAAAACTTAATAAATAATATTATCATTATGTAGTCATTTATTTTGTAATTTCGTGGAAATCACTCAAACCATGACTCTTTCACCTTTATAAAGTGTTACACAAGAAAAGACATTTCAGTAACAATTATTTCACAAAATATTTTATTAATTTAATGTTCATGTAAAATTACTTAACTTTTTTGTTAGGAAGTCTTAAAGGAGATGTTCAAAGTTTCCCTTTGGTTTAAAATACAACCGGGCTCTCCTTATAATTGAATTAGCAACATTATACACCACTTGAGCGTTTCTCTTGATTTTATTAAACCTGTCGATAATCGTTTGTCGTAAAGTTTATTCTTCCGGGCACTTAGTGATAATACATCGGATTTAATGCGACTCCAAAGAATGAAATCGAGTGGTGTTAAATCTGGATATCTTAGAGGACCTATCCAATAATGAAAATATTGTTCGTCTAAATACTTACGTACCCGAATACCGAAATGAGGGTGTGCTCCATCGTGTTGCCACCACATATTTCCGATGAAGCTCAAAGGGACATTTGAACTTCATTACGCAAAAATACAAATAATTGTGCAATGTCACTCTGGTAGGTAGGAAAAACGGACCTACGAGCTAATAATCCAAAATTTCCGCCCATACGTTTAAATGATATCTGCGCTGAAAACTTCCCGGTCATTTTAAGTATAATCTACGACTCCAGTATTGTTCCTTATGCAAAATGTGTTAATGTGCTTTCGTAAGCGTAAATATGCTTTCATCTGACTATAAACTACGTCAAACAAATGTTGGTGAATCGTCATTCATGCGAATGACCCACTGGTAAAAATCATGAAGATGGGCAAAATCTTGTTCGTATAGAGGAACGTATGTTGTCCATCTTCTCTTAGCGTTTAACCAATAATCATTTTCGGTAAGCTAAGAGACATTGCTGTCGAACGTATGTTGTGAGTAGGATTTTCGGCAAACATATCGTCAGCAACGTGACATCTTCTATCAACTGAGCGTTCCCTATCAAACGAGAGCATTACCTGACCAGTACTATAAATCCGACTGTTTATTTGGTTTTCTGGCGCGATATATTCGCCTAGCGAGCATTGGGAATACCACATAGTAGACATTATATATTATCTAAACAATAATTAACAAATACAAACGCTAATGCACCTAAGCAGATCAGCATGTCATAATATTACGAATTGGAATACCACACAGTAGACATTATATATTATCAAAACAATAATTAAACAAAAAAAACGCTAATACTCCAGAAAACCGGAATACGCTGAATGTAAAAACGACACAATCCATTCAAAGCGCGGCGTTTAGCTGATTGTTGTTTGTAGGGCATAAGTAATATTTTTTTCACCAAACACCATATTTCTCAAACCGGGGGTCGCGTTTATTATTAAAGGTGTCGTAATCTGTCTAAAAAGAAGACCAACATACAAAACATGCATTTATTAAAATTTTATGAATAAAGAATTTTATGAATGAAGTGTTATAAAAGTGAATATTAACAGGTAATAACTACATGAAAAAAATGCGTTTAATTTGATGTATGATCAAAAAATCGATGTATAATTATCGATTACTAATAGCAAAAACAAAACTAAACAAATACAAAATTATTCTTTAAAAATTACAACTCTATATTTTTTCTTGAAATCAACGATCTATTTCCATAACTTTATGAACTAAATGTTGCACAGTATGAAGACAGCTTCTTACAATAGTTTTGTGTAACGTTTAAAGCTACATTCCGTATAGGTAATAAGACAATTTATTATTACCTTTTCTAAATTTTTTTTCCTAGAATTCCTTCCGAATACGGTATAATCATTCATATTGTAGGGTAAAGCAGTTTTGAAACATTTGGTCATTTTTTTGTTTCGTACGTCGGCTTTCTTTTGAGACAATGAATCGTTTCTTACTGGTTGGTATAATCGGAAGATAAACCTTAGTCAATCCAATCTACTCCACGTGGACTATTAGCTAATAGGAATCATTAACGGTATTATAATGCCCCACCCCTTCCTATCATGCATCTTTTTAAAGTAATCTCTTAGTACAGACGGGGCGTTACTGAAAACACCCGTGTGTGGCCACATAATTGACACACGGAAAGCTTTTAAGTAGTAAAATAAACTACATAATTAAAATGTAAAAATTTAGTACCTTCATCTGTTACACTATTTAAATGAATTTGAATGATTTATTTTATCGATGTTATAGTTTACAATGTATAAACGAGAAGTTAATTAGAGATAATTATTTTTACTCGTTTTATAGTTTAGGCTTTAATTTTATTGTATCTGTCGATCGACCTATGAAGATATTTTACGCTAAAGGGTTTGCAAAATTTTAATACGATTAATAGAAATACTCAAATGTGATCAACTCGATAATTAGGAGGGTGCTATTGTACTATAAAAAAAGTTAATATTACATTAAACTGAAGTAATTTTTCAGTGTATATTAAGTAAATACAATTTAATTGAAATATTTTTTCTGTGCAATATTTTCCAAACTATTTAAGCATGTGATAAGTAATTTCCGCATACTGCAAAATGAGTGAGTACATTAGAATTTATTTATTATGGTTTTAATAGTAATTTTTCATGTTATTTAACAAGTAAATTAAATTCCATATATAGGTACGTAATGGCGCGGGTTTTGCCGAAATATTAATATCAGCTGTTCGGTACATTGAATAATAGAGTATATGTAAGGGTTGCGTACGGCTAGGGTGAGCTTGTGTGCGTGCGGTTAGCGGTATTAGGTGTGTTAACGAGTTATGTGTAAATAGTGTGGGTGTGTGTGTGTATAATACAGAAACCAGTCAGTATTAAAATAATATTAAAAAAAGAATAAAAATGCAGGATGTGCAATTTTGGCTTCAAGAACGGGATTGAAATTGTTATATATCAATGTTGTGTTATCCAATTTTGAAATTAGATATTATAATTTGTTCTTATATAATACTTGCTATGTGACTTATGTAATAAAGTGTTAAGTATGTAATTTTTTAAACAAACTGAATAATGAATAACATGGTATATTTTTTCATAAAAGTATCTTTATATTGCCTTTTATTACTTCCTTTATACGCACTGTACTACTTTTTTGAAAATCTTCGTCTGTTTTGGTCACATACATTTTCGCATTTTGATCGCACACATTCTTATGGGCGCTTCTAGGTTTTGCCCATATGTACTATGCAGCCACTGCGAACTCATAGCTCGTCGTCCTCTAAGTAAGCAGCTAAGTCTCCTTAAATCCTGCGTCAAAATTAAGACCTACCAATGTAACAAAGTTACTATAGCAGTGGGGTATTTGGTGAAAAATATTTGTGTTCTTGATAATACTACTTCATAACAATTTGGGTGTGCAGAATTAATTTTGTAAATTGATTTTTCCAATATATTTGAAATATTATATTAAAACAAAATCCAGCACGATGATTTTCCCTTCTTTTGCTTTCTTCTTTGAATACAGCAATCAAAATTATTTTCTTTGTTGATCTCTTTCTCGACATCTTTTAGCGCAATATATCTGCCACAATGTTGTATTATTTGCACATGAAATATAAAAGATTCGATATTTACCTTACTTATTTTTTAGGGTTTATCAATAAAACCACTAATATTTGTTCTCAGCCTAAAATATAGGAATTAAAGAAAGAAATTAAATTACGTAGGGTGTTAATACTTCAGGCTGTTTAAGATTCCGCATTTGCAGACTTGTTAACTTGATGGAGCCTAACATAGATGTTTTGCTTTTATTCAATAATTCGATAGTTTTATTTTACCAATTGCTAGCTCTTATATTATAAGGGCAAAATTTAACGTAAGTAAGCGATCATAAAATTAGTGAGGTGCTAGTTTAAAAAGCATCTTAAGTGTCAATTGAATTTATATTTAAAATGTTACATTTACAATTTGAATTAATAATAGCCGACATTCGGTTTTTACATCTATCTCTTAATATAGAATATATAAATAAATACACACAAATAGTGCACGTTTAACTCAAAGAAAAGGAAGTGAATTTCGTGTGAATATCTCAAATAGTAGAGAAGAGACAAATATTTTGTTGCATTTGTACTGATTAATGTATGCAGTAAAGAAATTTCGGGTCAGGTTACTACTTGATCACCCATCCATCATGCAAGACTAGCAGAGAGTGATAACGCTATAAAAAAAAAGAAACGACAAGGACAGGTTAAGTGGTATTTTTAACATATTTTCTCGAATAGCCGTGTCTCGGTTTACTGGTTATATAAGATAGATTTTTATTTCTACGAACGTCTTATTTACGTAACTCACTTTTATCATATATTTTTTGTACTAAATAAATATATTAGTTCTCAAATAGTTACACATATATTATGTTGAATCTAATTGATTTGTATAATATATATCGTAACGAATTTGTACACAAAACGTCACGGCGGATTGTTAACTCGTATTCAGGTTTAATTTTTGTGTTTGCAGTGATTTTTGTGTTTCAATAAAAAAAAAAAAACAATTGCGGAATAAATAAATATAATTACTTACTAATGAGTATTGAATCTATTTCCATGTTCACTATATTGGATCTAGTAAACCGAGAGCAAAGTGAAGTTTTCGCCCTAAGCTCATAAAACTCTCTTGGGCTACCTGGCTGCCAGCATTGCAATCCTGTACGGCGTTCGATTGCGTTCTTGTTACTGTAGTTGAGGATTTGATGGACTCCAAGTTTTATGTCCAATCCAAACGGTTGCTTGGAGGGTGTCTAATGCGAGGTGACAAGCATTAACGTCGCTGTCGATTTATGACTTTCATTTTTTTTGCAACACGATTTACTTTCTTGAGTATATTTTGTCCACGAAGCTTCGTGCAGTATTGGAAGTTTTAGAGTAGCATATGAGGATTGATTTGCGTCTAGAATTTATATAATATTATAGATATTTCATAAGTACAAGTGACGCTTTCGAGAAAATTTCTGAATTTTGAACAAAACAGTCCGGCACGAATGAAAATTTTACTGTTGATTAAAAAGATTGTACTTAATAAAATACAATTCGCTCATAATTATTTTGTTATCAAAAACTAATTTGAAAAATACTTCTCATATTAACTGAGTTTTTGCCATGAATTGCACATTATAATTTTTACGACTTAATTGCAATTCTTAGTGAAATTAGAACTAAATATGCAAATCAAGTAAGATTTAAAGAAATATACTACCGAAAATACTACTTAAAATTGTAAAATAATTAGATAAGACTTCAGGGATATACTGAAAAATATGCCTCGCAAAAGATGCGTAATTCCACATTTGAATTAAAAAAATATTTGAGAAATTTGCCTCCCTTAATATTTCCATACAAACATTTCTTGGCTATTGAGATGTGTAATATACTTTATTACGATCCCCAATTTAAGGTTACTTCGTCAAGTAGTTTTTTAAGTAAACCGGCCGTTAACGAACAAGCGCGTGATTAATCTTTTAAGGTTTTCATTTTTTCTTTTGAAGTACCTACCACTAATGATATAAAAACGTTAATTTTTTAATCCTGTACCGTTTATTGAATGTTGATTCATTAAGAAGAACGTTTTAATTATTACAGTTAAATATAAAATATATGTTATTCAAGTGCTTAAATTCTGGTCACTCAAATAAAATAGAAGTGGATATATCGACCCTTGCTGTTAATTCTTGTAGATCTCAAAGTTAAAGCGATGAGTATAAAGTGAAAATGTTTATTTCTCAAACTGCATACAGAAGTGTATGCTCCACTGATAGTGCTTTCTTTACAAAACTTGAAACTCTTGTGTCTCAATGGACATATATTGTTTTGTTGCAACGTTGACAAAACTGAATTATGAGACAATTTATGGCTGGGATAATGGCGTAAAAAGGATAGATTTAAGTATATTTTTTTGGTATTTCAGCTAAACTTCAAGATATTTTATTGCAAAGTTAAGATACATTCTCCTATTTGATATTTCTCTTCACATTTTTCCCTGTACTTCAGATTGTGACTGGACGTTTTATAGGTCTAATGATATAATTTTTCTATTCCCGGACTTGTATCTAGATTAAAGATCTACTAGTTTTAATTTGTCACTGGAAAATACAAAAAAAATTGTGAAAATAAAAATTATCTCTACAAGTTGATAGCACTCAAGGCCCTCAAGAGCTGTTGAAGATCCAACCTTTATACACTATTATTCTTGGCGTAAACTACCTTATAATTTTGTTTTATCAATGCTGCGCTAAAACAATATTTGTCTGTAGAGATATAACAAATTCAGGTTTCGTGTATCAAGCAGAGAAACAGTAGAGAAACAATTTTTTATCTAGTTTAAGTAATACATATTTCACTTCATATCCATTGCTTTAGTTTTGAGACCTACAAGAATTAACGGCAAAAGTCGATACATCTAACTTCACATTATTTGAATGGTCAGAATTTAATCTCTCGAATAAGGTATATTTGAAATTTAACTGTAATAATTGAACCGTACTTCTCAATGAATCAACATTCAATAAACTATTCAAGATTATGAAATTAACGATTTTATATCTTTAGTGGTTGATACTTCAAAAACAAGAATGATAATCGTATAAGGTCAATCATATGCTCGTTCATTCGGTAACAACCGTTTTTTTAGAAACCGCTTGACGAAGAAACTTTAAATTTGGGATTTTCAGAAAGTATATTATGCCACTCTCAGTAATATTTAGTTAGAAATTTAAGGAGATAAATTTTTCGAGTTTCACTTTTCTTAATTTTTATACCGA
Organism: Druceiella hillmani; assembly: GCA_039881145.1. Taxonomy (NCBI): domain Eukaryota; kingdom Metazoa; phylum Arthropoda; class Insecta; order Lepidoptera; family Hepialidae; genus Druceiella; species Druceiella hillmani. The sequence goes on from JAYKKI010000022.1 coordinate 22,225,450, forward strand.
ACTGCAACCCTTTTGTGAAGAATAGTTATACAGATCTCAAAAATTTAGTGTATCTTTAGTATATCCCTGAATTTTGTATCCCTAATTTAATACAGTATATTCAGAGATTTGTTTAAAAATATAAAATAAACATCCCCTTCTCCTTATATCCGAAAGTACTGAAGTGACAAGGAAAAACAAGATTTTTCAAAGTAAAAACTAAGGTTGCAAGAAAACTATAAGAATAATTCTAGTTTTCTATATGTTTTGAAATTTTGACTCTCTTCCTAATTATATTATATATTATTAAATATTTATTGCGCTGGTAAATCTATGGTAGTGGTGACTTATTACAAATATAGTAAGTTAGTCTCAAACGTGATGCGGAACTCCTGATGCGCGAGCCAGACTCACACTAAGCCGGTTTTTTTATTGAAATTAACATAACCTGTATTTTACTTCAAATTAAGTCGAACAAATCAGTTTTCTAAAAAAAAACTTATTTGCAATATGTAGTATTATATTGAGTATATTACTAAATCATTTTAGGCTTAAGTAAATCTAATTTTTGCTTTGTTAAGAAGGTCTTCATAAGTACACTTTCCAAAATTACTTAACATACTATGATAACTCGTACCTCTACAATTTAAGAATTTCTTCGCAACTTTTTCAAAAAAGTGAGATATGCCACCATTTTCATCTGTGACCATACAGACTAATAAAGTTTTCATCAAAACACAGTTTTTTAGATATTAATTTGTCCGTTCATAAATCTTAAAATGTGCTATTCAAATATCAAATACAGCACATTCCAAGAAAAAAAAGTTTCATATGTTAATTTGAAATGAAATGTATTTGTATATTTCCCCTGTTCAAAAGAAAAAAAATAAAACAACCAACTATGAAAGAAAAATAATACGCGCAAAGCACTACTCCGTTAATTTTCATATTTCTGAAATACAATAGAAATGATATTTAATCAAATGTAACTGCCTAAATTTTTCCCATTTTTAAAACTCATAATTGAATAATTAGAAGAAAAACATCATTATTTTACAAGCATGGCTTGTGAAAAGTAAAACTATAAATAAAACCCAAATTTAATTTATAAAGACCTATTAACTCTTACCACTTAAAGGTACTACGAAAAAACAAAAAAAATGTGCTGTCGTTTACTGGAGCTTATTGCTCTGAGCAAAAGAGCTAAAATTATGCACGTGCACGAAAAATTAAATGCAATTGATTCAATTTTTAAGAGCAATGGAAAATATTCCATGTAACAAGCTGAGTTCAGGGGCTAATTATTACATGGCATTTTAGTCCAAATGACAACCGCATCTCTCGCGAGTAGGGTCGCACTGCACCATAACAATTATTAAAACTCAATGCTGGCAAGTTGTATTCTAAATAATATTTACCTCGTAACTCTATAAGTGCATAAAAAATGGTGTATATTTCAATATACACCACACACACACACACATACACACACACATATATATATATATATATATATATATATATATATATATATATATATATTTATATATATATAAACAAATTTAATAAAAAATTGCGCTCGTGATTATTTTCATTAAAAAAAATCGATTCATATAGTTGCTCGCTTGCTGTGAAGAAACGTCTATTGTTTGATTGTCTACATCGATGGCCGTCAAACATCAAATTTACAACCTCTATTTGAAACATATTTTTTGCTTATTTACGTTTTTATATTTTCATTTTCTTAAAAATACTATTGTTTTTCTATGCTAATAAAATTTAAAAATAAAAATGTAAAAATAAAAATATACCTCGTGAAAAATATTATTATATAATTATTATAAAATTTATACCTTTTAACTCGTGTTTCTATTTGCATATTCAGTGCTTAGTATTACTAAAATACCAATAAATAGCAAATGTTAAAACGTAAAATTCATCGCAAAAACACAATTAATTATTTCAAATTAGTTTTTATGATAAAATAATCGCGATAGGAATTTATTTTTATTAAATACATTGTTTAAGATATATATTCACTCATTTAATAATCAATCATCAGTAAAATTTGCATTTGTTCTAAACAGCATTTTTCCAAACTCAGAAATTTTCCTGATGTGCTTCAACTTACGAAATAATTTTGTGATGAGTAAATAAAAAAACTGCCAAGTTTAAAAGATATTCTAATCAAATTCTAGATGGAGGCCTATTCTCATTTCCAACTCTGATGCTTCAAACCCTAGACGAAGCCGAGCCAATGCAATATTTACGAAAGTGAATCGTCTAACGAAAAAAAGGTCGTAAATCCACTGCGTCGTTAAAGTTTGTTATCTCGAATTAGGTATCTACTAACCAGCGTATGAAACTTAGAGGCCATAAAATCCATTACTACAGTAAAAAGAACGCAATCATAGGTCGTGCAATGCTAGCAGCCAGGTGGGCTACCTGTTTCACGGACTAAGGGCAGAAACTTCACCTTGCTCTCGGCATCGGTGAAATCTAATGAACGTGGAAATAGATTCAAAATTCAATACCAAGTACGACACTATTAGAGAAATTAAGATACAAAAACCGCTTTGTCTGTCCTTATTTTCTTAAAACGACATCTCTCTCCCTCTGCTGGTCTTGCATGATGGATAGCTGATCAAGTAGGAATCTGATGTTCATTATAATACATTGATATCACAAGGAGAGTTCAAGAAGTTCGCGGAATGGGGTGAAAGGGAGGTAAAAAAACGTGGTGTTATTTTTCCTTCCAAATATGTTTTTCCTTAATCCTAATACATTTCTCAGCTCCGGCGACTAATTTATTTTCACCTCAAAAAAGTTGTCTCTTTGTCTTAAAAATAAGCTGAAATTACAGACTTGACCTCTTCATTACTCATATTTTTTTCCACGAAACTTCTCTCTCATTTTTGGGAAGAACTAATGGTTCTAAGTCAATCCTGGGTTGTAAGGTGGGGGTGACAATATTTGAAAACCGTAGTGCTGAGGGGCAGCCATGGCTCTTGTGTACAGGTGCACTGTCGTGCAAAAGTAGTACCCTTTTCGTTAATTATATTATATTAACCTTTTCTCCTTCAATGCTTATATATATATATATATATATATATATATATATATATATATATATATATATATATGAATACTCTCTCCTCATGGAAACACTATTACCCTTACCTTTGAAGTCAATGAGCGGAACCCATTCTGTGTCCAAGATATTTTGTAAGGTGGTACCCTTTTTATTTCATTATGTGGACTTTTGTTTGGATTCAGACTCGTAATGATGAATCCAGTTGTTGTCATCCGTAACAATTAGGTGGATTACCTAATTTATATATCCGCGACATCGCTTTAAAATTTGATCTTTAGCCTCCTGCAGAGTTATTTATATGTTAATTCAAGCTACGATCTTTTCGTGAGCTATTTCATATAGATTCCTCTAAAAATTACGGAGTTACAGAGCAACAAATATCTATCCATGCAAACATTTTCATTTATAGTACATCTTAATTATTGTTATAAATAACTTTCAATTGGTTCTAATGCGTAGAAAAAAATATGATAAAAATATATTAATCCAATGTTTATTTATCGATTTACCGTATAATTTATTGTTTGAGTTATTTAACAGCTTGAAATATTAAAACTGTATGAAATAATTTTTTTTAAATTTTAAGGTAAGGGTAAAAAATTAGTAATTTCATAGACAAAATCTAGAAAAGTATATCAGGTAAATTTTGAATCTTCCATGTTTCATGTTTAAAGAATAAAACACAGTAACAGTATAAAGATAGTTCAGAAAGACGGTCAGTTTTATAGTTGGGCTAAAAGAAGTCGAGAGAAACAAAGACAAATGTTTGGACTTCTGCGTACTAAGAGGAAAGCAAAGAGGTAAATTCATTATGCTGAATGGATTATTTCATACTTACTTATTAGAACAATCAATTTACAAAATTAATTCCGCACATGCAAATGTCCATGAAGTAGTATTTTTGGTAACACAAATATTTTACACCAGATGTTTCACTGCTAAAGCAATTGTATTTCATTGCCAGGTTATAGTTCCGACGTTGCTTCTAAGGAGACTTTTGATGAGCTACGAGGTCGCAGTGGCTGCACGCCGACAGAGGCTCTACGCCTTATGATCAGATCAACACACCACGGCAACGTCAACATTATGAAGTCGAAAATAACTTCCTATTTATTTTGGTTTCCCTAATAATTTTCCAAAAACACATTTTGCAAATTACCAAAACACATCTTTGTGTCAAATTTCGTAACTCGTGGCATATTAATAAAACAGTTCAAAATGTATCATCCGGTAAAGAAATAATCCTATTAATTTGATACTCTAAAACGTAACGTAAAAAAATCGTATAAATACAAAAATACTCCAGATGTTTTCCAAACAAAACTTTGGGTTCCATATTATAACAGAATGTGAATACAATAAAACGTATAAATAGTGATGTATAACTAAATTTATTTCTATAAAATAAATTTTAAAAAACATTAGGAAGTGTTTTTTTTATTGGTTCAATTTATTAAATAAGTAATGTTTTACATTTGAATTAACAAGAAATAAGAGACGTATAGTAGTGAGATTCGAACTCGGACCATGTGACGGGCTGAGACAGCTATTTTTATATATACATATACATGTTGTTAGTAAAATTTCCCTGGTTATTTTTCTTTATGGAAATGCCAGTGCGCGCTCATATTTTGAGAAATAGTATGTCCTGTCAAGGCACAAACCTTGATTAAACAAAATTTTCCAGATCGTGCATCCTCCTTGTCAGTTAATATTCTTAAATACCATAAAAAAAGGATATTATAAAAAAACATAAATAAATATTTATCTTATTAATATAATTAAGATAAAAATAATAAGTACGTACATTCATAATAAAACAAGACTTATGTAAAAACATCGTTAAGTTAAACTTTAATCCAAAGCTGGAAAAATAAAATGTAAATATTTACATCTCTGAAAATTGTACCTAAGTTAACTTGAGCTTTTTTGACGTGAGTGATTTTAGTCAAAAAGGGTAATTAAAGAGCTTAAACACTAACTACTCCATTTTCTTAAGCGAAAGTTCTACCATCATACTACTTACTCGTCACGTTATTTCAAATATATTATAATCAACTCTCACTTGAAAGACTGTCAATATTAAATGAGTTATATGATTAATGGAATGAATTTGATATAGCAAAATTTTCCATGATTTATTAGAGATTAGAACAAAGAAGAGCTGGAAAGTTAAATTACAGTTCATAAAAGTTTCCGATTTACGAGCAAATATTGAAGTTACTTCGACACTTCAGCAACCGCCCTTTCGTAATGAAAGTAAGCATAGTTTATATCACGCTACGATGTATTAACCCTAAACTTTTTCTATTCACAGCACCCAAATTTGATCGAAATTTGCAAATGGCAGTTAGTTCGGGTAAAGTTAATAATAAATAAATTTGAACTTCAAATTCACTATAAACCTATTTTCTTCGTATCTACTTTCTTGCCAAAGTAAAGCAAAAAAACTAAAATATTCAACATTTCTTCCATATTTTCATTTCACTATTTTCTCTTCTGGTATCCCGTTTGCAATAAAACCTTTTGCGTTCGATAAACACAAAGAGCACATATTTTTGCAAAATTAAATGAACTTCAGTTGTTTACAGATACTAAGAGTCGGTAAGTGAAACGGAACAAATTTCATCAAATCTCCAAAAACGGCTGTTGACTAATTTCTAAAATCGACAATTTATAAAACTTGTCTATTTTAATTTAAAAGTATATTTTGTTTTGTACTTTATGGATGTTTCATAAACAATAACCACTTTAAAGATAGCATTTATATTAATCAACAATTTGATAAGAACCCTGTGTACATATGCATCTATAAGGAATTATATAGGAAGGATGAAATTACCAAAAAAAATCCAATAAAGCTGCAATTAATTTAAAGAAGTCAATTAAATCTGTAAAAAAGTTTTAAATTCTTTTTTCATTGCTTTATTTACGACAAAATTATTAAATATTTATCTCATTAACACTATGAAATGATAATTCTTTAAACATTAAAAAATCCCATCCATTATTCAAGTAACCTTAATAATGACAATGAAATTAATAATATTAAAAATAATACGTTTTCAGAGGTACATCCATTTTTGTTAGTAAATAATTTCAGTCATTTTCTGAAGTGCCGTTGCAACAAATTTTAGCAATGTACATACATTATTAAATCAAAATTAAAGTCTTGCACAATTATATTGGTATATCCCATTGCTTATTTACGAGTGACCAGATTATTTTAATATAACCTCAGTTCTATAAAACTTACCAAGGACTTATCTGCAGAGATAAAATAATAAATGCATCTGACGTCATTTTTAAGTGCTCCTTTTCCTACATTTCCATATAAGTTTGTATTATTAATGAAAACAAATATTTCAAATAGAATATTATAAAGATAGATTATAAAGGATGGCAGATATGAAAAACTAATTTTTTCAACAATTTCTTGCGAATTTCCTCGATGGAAGTAACGCCTTTGAGGACATTCTGATATAATGGGTGAATTTATGAATTTTTGTTTTTTTTCTTCTAACTGGTCATATAATATTTGCATTCCATTATTTTTGAGAGCACGCACGCGTGTGTGTACGTGCGTGCGTGCGTGTATGTATGTGTATGTCTGTGTGCGTATGTGTGTGTTTATATATATAAATATTGAAATTGAAAACAGTACAAGAATTGAGACACAAAATTTTGTAGTTATAAACTTTGTAATTACAAATTACAAATGGAACAAAAGTTTGTAATTATAAATTCCGGTAATATCTATAAGTGATAAGGAATTCAATTATACCTAACAGTATAGTCTTTTTACGGGCATTATTTCATAAACCATGAAATTTTTACTAACCACTAAAACGTAGTAAATATATCCTTGGAAAAATTTTGCAATGAAGTCATAAAACGTGTTCATGCGAAATTAATTCCAAGAGCCAACAAAATAAAGTCAACACGTAAACCAATCCTAAACATGTCCTAGCTTTAGTAATTAAATAATTTAACGATTTTAGTTAGACCAAGGAAACTTATCCTTTCAATATCTCTTCCAAGAAAATCGTCCTCATAGAAGACGCCTTGTCTTCTTGACAGCAGCACCGATGACTATCTACGATTGCGTCATAAAACAATTGCTCTAAACAATTTTATACGCTCAATTTCTAGGGTGAAATATGTAAAATATTTACGCGGTTTTAAAACTGTGAGAAAGTAAATCGGTGAAGGTTTAAAATTTTGTAATTGACCAAGTAAATTTTTCGGGTACCACAAATATTTTTAATGAGGTTACATGTTTTGAATGAAGCTTTCGTTTGTTTTCTTCACCAAAATACAATATTTCCTGTACGTTCTGTTTTAAAAACCCCACATAAGTGCTTTAACTGTATATTTTTTTTATCATTACTACTTGTAATTAGAGTGATACAAGATAGTTAAAAGTGAAACGTTAATACCTTTGAATGGAATCCATAATTTTTTTGACAATACGGAAATAATGTAGCACTAGATTTGTTCTACCCTATAGGCAAGAGTGCGCTCTCCAATGTATTTTATCATATGATCGAATAAAACTTGTTTTAGGAATACAAGCAAAATTCTAAAACAAAAAAAAACAAGTTTTTATCATTTTGCCAAAGTTAAAAGTTTTTATCATTTTGCAAAGGTTTTTTTAGATCACAGTTATGTGAAAAAGGTTTTTTTAGATGATTTTGATGAATACTGAAGATACCGTTTCATCAAAATAAAGAAAAATTTCTAAACATTAAACCACTACTCTTTTTACCATTAGATTATAAAGTATTTTTTTAATAATTTTTTGATTGATTACTGAGTTTGTTATTTTTGTAATCCATGAGCCGAATTATTTTCCATTATTTACAATAAGACTTTTCTTTTACCGGTCACATTTACTTCACGTATTGTTTCCACCAATTTGCACTATTCTATTTATCATTCATGTTAAGAATTGTATTGTCTAAAATATTTCAAATTTACAATACGTACCTACCCCATATTGTAAAACTTTCTTGGTAAATTTTATTTGTGAAGAAAAGGGAGCAGTAGCATGTACTGGACCTAATATCTGTATAGACCGAAAGGCCACCATAAACATGTGTTGTCTTACATTATGTATTGTCTTCGCTAGTTTCGCTGTCCATTAGGTGCAATAAAAGATTACAAAGGATTGAGCATCCCGAAAGTGGGCCAAGTAGCGGCCCCACTATGATAGTTGAAGAGTTTTTTAGCCAATGAGATAATTTTATCTTAAGCACACATGTTTTTTGTAAATCTAACAAAATTTGTAAATTATACTTCGACTTTGGCAGTCAAGCATTTGATATCATTTTAATAAACATCACATATTCAAAATCTGTGCCAAATAATTCATTTTTTTGTGACCATCTTAATAAAATAAGTTGTAACAGTCCAATAATAATTAGATATTGTTATTTCACCTCTACTTGTAAAATTTAACTTTCTTCAAAAATTCAGCCCATAAAAATTCATTTACTTTACTTGGTTAAGAAAAAAAAATAGTTTTTTAAGTCCTATTCAAAAATGTTAATAGTTATTGGTATGCAAACCAATTTGACCAGTCAATTGTGAGTATAAAAATAAAAATGCTCCTTGTTGGGTTGTAAAATACTGGCGCTTAAAGCCATAAAATCAGTACTCAAATCGTCAATGTAAAACCACGAAAATAAAATAATATGTTAATTTATCCAGGTAATATTGATAAAATAATAATTTTATGCCAATTCAAAATTGTTCAGATCAAAATTTCAGCAGAGTGAAATGTCAAATAGGATACAAATAAAAACTAAATAAATAGCACCAACACGCCACTTGATGTTTTCAAATAGAAGGAAAATAAAACAGGAAGAAATCTGATCAAAGTGCCTACAAGAGTACTCATCTCCTCGACATTGGGCTGGCAGTACAAATTACGCGAGTAATGCCGGTAATCCGCACAGAAGCCGTCTCACAGATCGGAAATGGACGCATCGACGCGATCAACTTTTAAAATAATTTTCAAATACCGAGATGCATTTGTAGGAGAGAGATGCTATATTGCGGACTGATAATGGCAGCCGTTGTAGGGAAAATATTTTATGATATGGCGTGCGATATGGAAATCAGTATTTATCATGCATTTCTTTTTTATTCCCAAAAGTTAACCTGAATATATCATAATCTAAAATGTGGAGAAATCCATGTTTATTTTGATAATTAAAAAATAGAAGGGCAGTGTCTAAGGCATCCCATATTAGTTATATGGTAATTTCTCGATTCTCAATCATTTTCCAGATCTAATATTTTTCCTTTTTTTTTAACTGGTTTAGGAGAAATATTGCCTTTTTTAAATTTTCTTTAAGATGGTTGAAAGAGAGAAAATGTCATTTGACTTATTTTTTCCTTTTCTGTCCCTAATAACTCTATTCCATATTATAACACTATATCATATAAATGCATTTTAAAACTCTCCTAGTAATAGATTTGTGGATATTTTAATGTCATTGATAATTACTATAAATCAATCGTACAGTAGATAAAATCTAGCAGTAATAATAAGAAGCAAGAAATAAATATTACACAATAAAGCCTATTTCTTTCTTGGTTTTGCCTTTACCCATTATTATTTTACATTAGTTCTCAATATGGAGGCTAACACAGAAAATATATTGAAATTATATCTACGGCAGTTTATCGGGAAATAATATTGAATTAAAAACAGATGAAACTAGAAATAACCAAAAAAGAGATAAATTCTGTACTTTGCATTTTAGTTCTACTTAAAAGATTCAGTTAAAAAAAAAACAACCGTTATTTTAACCTTGTTTGTATTCTCTGCCATGACAAAGCGACTCTAAGTCTTCGTCAACTTCCGCCTTAGATATTTTCTCTCAATACCCCGGCCAGGAAAGTATATATGAGGGACTCAATAGAATAAAGCAAAGAAGTTCCGATTGACTACCAAAAACACTTAAAATAAATCTGGAATGGTCATATGCTGAGAAGGGAATAAATCCATACCCCAAATAAGCTTTGGATTAAAACTCTCAGGGGAATAGGAAACGTGGCTGTCTCAAGCAGAACTGGCGGGGTACTAAAAAGCTTCGGCAAGGCCTAGAGTGAAGTGATTCATCGTGCACAGGATTGTTCAGCGAGACGAAGTACCTTAGGTACCCTTTGCCCAAGCAAAGGGTCATATTGCATAAAAAGAAGTACTAGGTATGTTTGTCATCATATAATTTATGATCAAATAGTCCGTCTTGCTTAGTTATATAAACTGTCTTACTTCCTTATTGTATAAAAATATATAAATACTTAAACAATTTTCATCGAACTTTTAGATAAATTTTAATTATATACGCTACTATTCCGTCAGTAATTCGGAGACTATCTTTTCCCGAACAAAACAATTGAAACATGTTTTAAATCGTTGAACGCGTTCACTCATTACAAGTCATCGAAACGAATTAGCCACGCTTTCTAATGTCAAGTTGCATACACAAAGCCGTAGCCACTGGTGAAAGTCGCAACGGTCCGCGAAAGAACATAACCCAATGATATTGCATTTCAAAGCCATCTGGTTTGACCGTATGTGTAACTAGCCATTATATATATATATATATATATATATATATATATATATATAATGGCTAGTTACACATACGGTATATATATATATATATATATATATATATATATATATATATATATGCATATATATACGGTATATTGTGAGCTGTCTTTCTCTTTACAAAAATGACTACGGTATATTTAGAGTTTGAAAAGTTGTTAAAGCAAGTGATATAATTTCCGATTGCAATCAAAAAATAATTCGCAATAGTAGCACGCGAATATTGTTGTGTGTACCTCAGAAAAGACGCGCTTCTCAGTGTTTTATTTAAAACATAGGCCGCGTTGAAGTAACAAGCTGTCAGTGATTGCTATTGGCTGTTATATAGAACAACAGCACTAGTTGAACCATCGGAACTATAATTTTCTTTGCCCCGATTGAAAGCTATATAGAGTTTGAAAGAAGAAAATTGAAAACATATATTTATATAGTTATCTCCGTCTTAGTTTAAGAATAGATAATTTACAGAAAGAACGATAAAATGGAGAACAAATGACATTGTGATGTGCAGAAAAATGTACGCTATGTGCATTATCACCTAGATATACTTGCCAGAAATTCGGACCAAAAATTAATAGTATTGTTTACCTCAAATACCAAGGATATCATAGCATAAAATAAGCCATTATTTACACCTGAAGTTAATCCTTTCTAATTAAAATCATAATTGACTGTTGCGAAAAAACTCGATCAAACAGCTGCTTTGATTTTTACAATTTAATTTTAAAATATTAAACATAAAACTGCAAAAAGTCACTGATTAAGTAAATTAAAGTGAAATTATTTTATATATTATAAGTCATAATTTACATGGACTTCTTATTTTAATAAATATTCAATAATACTTTATATACTTAAAGGCAGGGGAACGTATACATTATCGTGTATATCTGAATATAAACAATTATTGCATCTAGAATCGTCGCCATAGTTTTCCTTCTAGGAAATCTTGCTTTAAAGAGTTTCTTGCTTTGCGTAAGTTTCTAAAAATTCTGTTCTTTTCAATGAAGTTGTATTGAGTAGTTTTGGAAAAATAACTTTCAAACAATTCACTTCTTGAAAAGACTAGATACTTTTTGGAATCGTGGTTAATATCACAAGTTGCTTTTCATGATAGATAACATAGATTACGATAAAAACAACATTACTTAAAAAGGTAGAAATGTTATCTATTAATTTGTATTTACATTAATATCAAAAGTATTCTATATTCCTATATCATAATCCATTTTTCTTTTTGCTTTAAAACTTAAAAATATCTAAGACTGGGCATTTGTAGATTGTCATTGTTACTTTTTAGCACTTATTTTCTGTTATAACTTTTAATTCCCTAAACAATCATTAAACAAAATTCTTATAAATCCCTTATATGCAAACAAGCCTTCCCACTTGATTTACGCTTACTTTATGTATTAAAATAATCAAACACTCGCCGTCGGTTCACTACCGTTGTCTAAAAACGTCTAGCTAAAATTAAAAGAAAGGATATCCAATCATCTTAGGCAAAATATTATTTTTTTATACAATAGGAACGAAAAAACAAACTAAATTTCTACAGAAAAAAAACAAAATCGAAGAACTCCGACTTTAATCTAATTTATTCTAACCTAAATATTATCGTATTACAACTTATCAAAGTACCTAACACAAAATGCACAAAAAATCTGTAAACATCGTTCACAATACTCACATTTACAGGGCACTCGAAGTTTCCAAATGCAAGGAAAATATCACAGGAAATAAATTCAGTCGAAGAATAATGGTTACAAGGGTATTTATCGTCTCGACATCGTGCTGGCAGTACAAATTACTCAAGTAATGCCGGTAATCCTCGCAGCAGCTAGCTTCTTACGCACTGATGAATCGTATTTTGGCACATCAAATGCGATCTGCTGACTTGTCTGACAATAGCATCTACTCGGAAATGCTTTTAGGGCTTCGCTATTTAGGGGATTGGTAATGTCAGTCGATATGGGCGATATATTTCATGAGATTGCATCCGATATTTATTCATATAGGCTTCCCTAAATATACAGATATATTTTATTTTTGAAAACGGGTTGTGATATAAACTATAAATTATGAACAAACAGTGAAAAAAAGTGATATCTCGCTTTAACGATATTTAATTTTTTTCACTGTCTGTTCTTAATTCCAGTTAATTTCTTCCAAGCCTGCCACTTCCCTGTTTTTTTTTGATGAATTATAGAAAATACCTCTTCTTTTAAATTCCTTTTATGTTCCTTAGTGGGAGCGAAATCGTGTTCAAGCTATCTTTCTTTGTTCATCCTTAATATATATTTTTTTCCTTCTACGAACGAACATCCATAAAAAATAATAATTATAATGGTTCACGAAGTCATAATTCTGCACTGGAGTGAAAATGTAGTTACCTATAGTTGGACAACCTAGTTAATTAGCATAAATTAAGTACAACACAAAATTAAACATTAATGCAATATTATTTGAATTTATTTTTAAAAGACTTTTCTTAGCTTCACTGATATGTAAACAAATCTATTAAGCACACTTTCATTCATTTCTACTCATCATGTCAATTTGTAAAACACAAATAAACTTTGCAAATTTATGTCATTCTGATGACAATATAATTATATGGTACCAACCAGTTGATGACGAGATCGACGGAGAAGGGATCTGATTGTAGGAACTTCACAATGACTAACAATAAATTCATCGAGTTTGAACCAGTTTGATTTATCACAGTGAGCCCTTTGGTCATATATTGCAACTGAGGGAACCTGATAATGGTGGAGAGAGATGGTCATAGGTTTTTCTAAATGGCCGATAATAACCCGATCGATTTTGGGCTCCTTTATAATATTATGCTAGTAATATATTATAACCGAGAGGGTCTGATAATGGAAGGGGGAAATAGTAATAGAAACCTCCCAATGACTAACAGTAACCTCTTACAGTTTTGAATTCATTTGATAAGTCTCACTTAGTTTCATAAAACTAAAATAGTTTTTTATGGTAATATCTTAAAATCTCATTAATTTATTTCCATATAAAATAATAGATAAACATACATAAAAAACAAACGCTGAGAATTAAGACCTTTTTCTTTGGCTAGCCGGATAATAATTCTTTTGAAACAGTTTCCCATACGAAATCTGATACAAGCTTCTACTACATTTTGAGTGTACATTTTGGTGAATTAGAAGCATGTAAGCAATGTTAATTTATATATATATATATATATATATATATATATATATATGTACACACATGTTAGTAACATATTATAACCGGGAAGGTTATAAGTGGGAAACAAATGTTTTTCTTTCCAAGACTCAAGGTTTTGAAAGATGTCAATCAGTTGGTCAAGTTTCATGAATCAATACAGGATAATTCCCGCGCTGAACCATCAAATAGCTTTTCTGATAAGTATTAAATTTGGGAATGTATTTTTAAAACTCATCTAAAAGCATTCCATTATACCTTCTAAATCAATGTAAAAACGATTCGCCTTTATGTCGCGACAACAAAGAAAGGCAAGCTTTGAAACGATTTCTATATTGCATGCTTGTCTATTTTGTGCAGAATCTATCTACCTAGTTTCTTAATCTTACCAATTTGTTTTAAATGGTCAAATTGTTTTGCGATAGTGAATTAATCATGGGGCCCTTGCTCTCAAGTCTTCCGCCTATTTCATAGTGAAGATCAAGATCGCCAGATCAGAATTTTTCAAGCAGTTCAAGTCCTGCACATTCTTAACTATATCCTTGCTAAACATCTCGTTGGTATTCCAAGTTGCTGTCTGCTCTGAATTATTTCTGCGAAGAAACTCATGTGGTAAAATAACACAAGTTAATTCCTATAAAATTTTATGTGTTAAAGGCATTTCAATGTATAACCTGAAATGAAACATAAGTTTGTCAGGCTGACTTACTTTTTCGTGAAATTTTAAGTATTTCAAGAATCAAACTTAATATTCGTGGTTATGGGACTGGTTAACGGTCGTTAGTAAAAGGCTGGAATGTACAAAAGGTAGAGGCGATTTTGTATACGATTACACAGTAGAACACCATACCGCGGTGGTACAATTCTGATTTTCTCTTTAGGTGGGTGCGGATGAAATGAAAATGAAAATTGTTTCAAAGCTCCTCACGTATTAGTAAATTATAGTGTAGATAAATGAAAAATAATTACATAAATTATAAACAGAAGATATATGTTAAAATATTAAGTGCAACCTAACGCCGCCAGCGATACCTGCCTCACTAACTAAATTATCTATATTTTATTGTTGGCCTGTAAACCAAAAAGAAATAAAAAAATCACTGTCTCGTATTCTTTGACGATTATCTATATTTTATTGTTGGCCTGTAAACCAAAAAGAAATAAAAAAATCACTGTCTCCTATTCTTTGACGATTATCTATATTTTATTGTTGGCCTGTAAACCAAGAATACAAAAATAAAGGACACTAATTACTGTCTCGTATTCTTTGACGTTTGACTCATAGTCTTTCTTTTTTAGCAAAAAGATTTATAGGATATTAATAAGGCTATTAATGGATTATGTGTCGAGAGAGATCAAAAATTAGTGTTTTACCAAAAAAGTAATAACTTGAAAGCGGTATTGGCCATAGCGTGGTCACATTTCTTTTCTTTAAAAGCAATAGTAAATAGACTAGTATATTATTTTATTTCTTATATCAATGAGAACAATAGAGAAATCGACTTGTAGAGATAATTAGCAAAATTTGTATTAAAATAATATTTGAAACTATAAACTTATATTACTTCCTAAGGCCAGGCCCATAGTAACTAGAAAATGCCCACTAAAACGGTGCTAAATGGCGAAATTAGCACTGTTTCGTTTCAGTTGACATTTTAATTCTCGCGAATACGTTTATCATGAAAATGATTAAAAAACTGTCTACATAACAGTTTGAGAATTAAAAAAAATTATGAAGTATCTTATTATAAGTTACTAATCGTTTTTAGTAAATATTTTTTATTATGTACTGAAAAAAATAGTTTTACTTTAAATGACTATGAATTTCAAAGTTATGGCTTTGTAAGGACTAGTTTTTATATATTATTTTTTGAATATTAATTTTCCTTTGCTTTGATTTTTGAAAACTACTGAAGAGTAAGGTACCGGAAAAACCAATAAACCTTGGAAGCAAAACAAATTAATTCTTTTCTATCTGTCTGCTACCTAAAAAAAATACTAAATACCTAAAATTTGAAATGAAAATATAAAACGTTCATGGATTTGAGTTATTCAGTGATTAACGTATAGTAAAAAAGTGTACTTTAAGTAGTCGAATAGTAAAGTCTAGAAAGGAATGACAAATTGTGTAAAGCAATATATTAAAAAAAGAATTTCTTCAGCACACCAGGATGGTGACAAAAGGTAGATGAAGTAGTGCAAGAGGATTTTGCAGACCAAAAAAAAATAATAGTATCTTATCTCTTATATATATATATATATATATATATATATATATATATATATATATATATATATAAATAAAGTTGTAAGGTCTGTAAGTTTTTTGTAAGATAAATTCTATGTTTTTAATTTTATTCTTTTCATCGCTGATGATGTACACATTGGTTATTGCATAATCGTCATACCAGCGCCAGCAAGTATTAGAACGACATAAAAATCTTGGGGTAAAAATTAAAATAAGATAAAATTTATTATTAACTTTACTTATACCGATTATCTAAATATATTATTTCTAAAAGGTGTTTTTTGGTCGAGCGGCTCGATCTCTTTAACTAATGCACCAAAAAAAATAAAAGAATACCCACTTAAAGCTTATATTTTCTTCTTTGGGCGAAAAATATAAAAAAATTCGAAAAAAATGTTTTTGTTAATAAAAAAATTTATTTTTATAACAATTGGCATGAGCGCCATCTGTGGGCGACACATCAAATATCTTAGCCAAATTGTATACTTGGAACACGCTAGATGGCGATATAGTGCGAAGACTTCGCACGGGTCAGCTAGTATTTAGATATTATAGTTACCCTTATGTTCTTAAAGTAACAAAATTATTATATTTGAATGCACGTTTGTTCAATCTTATTTTTTCACTTATATTGTCGAATGCGCAATTTTAATATTAATTTTAGTATAGTCATTTTTCATAACAGACTGGTTTATTATAAATCACGGTATTGTCAATCTCAATTTTTTTATTAGTAATTATATAATATAAGTTGTAATTATCTTCACGCTCTATAAAATATTAATTAAAATATAGCAATACTGTATCAAAATCTATTAATAAACGTGGATATTGTGATTCAAATATAGACTACGATGGGTCTTTGGTGTTATGAAATAAATTTTCAAATTGATAAATTTTCATAAAATATACGAAAAAAGTAACAATAGTTCATTTCATTACACAAAAACAATGTTGACAATTGATTCATAATAATAATCCAGGTGACTGAATCGATAGTTAAATGTAGTTTTTTTATTATATTAATAAGCGGCCATTGATACATCAACTTTATATTTGGAACCATCATTATATAAGAATTAGGTAACAAAATATATTTAATAAAAAATTTAATACATTTTCTTTGACAATAGTACATCTGTATCGGAATAATACCTTTCGTCACACAATAATTTTTCAAAATGAGGGATATACTAGCTGAGGTAGAATGCATAGATTTTCACATCACACAAGATGGCATTTTGAGTTATTAATGTGAAAAAAAATAGTCAAATAAAGTAATTTAGAGGCAACCTCTCAATAGAGGGAATAAATCCAAACTGATTGCCACAAAATGAAGTAAATATAATTATTGAAGTAAAGATAATTAAGTTAATTAAATATTAGTGATATATCTCTTAGTATAGTGTAATTTTACCTACCAATTATATTTGCGGTTTGTTATTATTACATTTTTTATTACGCCACATAAATTTCAAGTAATTTAAACATTATTACATCAATACATACATAAAAAAATAAAGAACTTGTATTTTTAACGTTGGTTAAAATAACATAATAACTTTTCAATTTAGCTAAATGTTACTTTGACCGTATCTTGATAATGACATCAATCTTTGGAACACGAGGAAATATGGGATGTAACTGAACCGGGTCGGAACTATGTTGAGGATATATGACACTTGTCACTGCCTCGTATTTATTGAATTTTCACTGCTAGTCTGAGCCTTTTTCCAAAATGACTATTAAAATACTAAGTCTACTTTTTTGCTAAAGTATTTACGAGAATAACAATACAGTAGTTTACAATAATTTTTTATTAAATTTATCATAGAAAAGAATATATAGTGAATATTTTTGATTAATCTTTTGTCCATATACAAAAGAATTAAAATTCATTACTATTATAAGTAAAAAAACGTACATAAAAAAAGAAGGGAAAAATGATTCTCCGTATTGTCACAGATTCATGATTGAAAAAGGAAGCATTGGTCAATGAATAAATAACAGTAAGTCGTTGCAAGAATTGATCTTAATAATAAATGTTACCGTGTATGTATTTAATACCACTTCAAGTTATTCCATGTAAGTAATAAATAATAATATGGTAACATTGATAATATACGTCAAGTTCGAGTTGCACACGTGTGATGACAGTTTTGTACGAACTTGCATAAAACTAAAATATTTCATATATTCAAATGAAGTGGTTATGAAAGAATTTTTGAAGTATTCAAATACCACCCAGTGTTACCAAGAAATCTAGCAGTACCAACTTACTGGAGCATTTCTTTACGAGTCTCTGTATACTTCTCTAAACAATCGCTCATTGAATGTAAATTCGTTTCAAGAAATTTCTCTTGTAGAAGTAAGATCAAAATTCACGTAGATCAAAATTCACGTAAAATAAAAATTGCAACTTTAAGAGGCCGCCGGAAGTAAGAAATTTTCATGGAGCAATTTAAATGTCACACGATTACGCCGTAAATTTTCTATCGCCTTTATTTCCTTTTCTTCTTTTATTTGCAGCGATAATTATGGATACTAATTCCACATCTCACAAGCTCCAGAAAGATTTAAACCGCATTTATTAAAATTATAAAGATGTTGATTTTCTTTTTGGAAGAAAACAATTTAAGAAAACGTTAATCAGGGAAATCAAGGAATTGGTGAATATGCTAAAAAAATCCATTAAATATATACTCATTTCCAACAATATCTAAGTTATGGAATTCACTGGATCCTAATATCAGAAAGTAAGTAAGATTTTATCTTGTTTGCATTCATGACTCAAAATTTTCTTTTTTTTCTTTAGATACGTCAAGTTTAGGCCTTTTTTATTGATACTTACTTTTTAATAAAATTTTATTTAAAAAGAAATTTAACTTTATAATAATATAATAAACTTTTTAAATCTAATCATTAATTATTGTTGACTGGAAGAAATTGCTTGTAGTAATAAGACCAGCATATATACAAGAGTTGCATTAAAAACTTATTAATAAATATAGAATTATGAAAAATTTGGAAAATATATTAAAGTACTGAAAAAAGCACGTTTGACTAAACGTTAATTTCCATTTTTGCGATATTAGACACGTAACTTTTTCTATAAGATACTTATTTTAATATATTTAGAATGAAATAAAATAATCAGCAAAATTAACTTTTCAAATAGAATCTTATCTCATACAATACCTCCGGAATGAAGGCATGTTATAAATTACGTTTTCCACTTGAAATAGTTATTAAAATCTTTCATATAACCAGAGAAAGAAAGAAAAACTCGAAGTACTCGTGCGACTCGTGCTATTTATAACTTAGACTTAGGGTAAAAAATACATGTTACTTAGAGCAAAATATAATTAAAATAAAAATCAGTGTTGTTAGATATAAAAAAATATGATTGAAAAAGTACGCTATGGACATAAAAATTCAAAAGCACGCGTAAGCCACGCTCTTGCGCCATATGACCTACTCTCGGCAGCCCCTCCTCTAGAGACGTAATAGTGATTGCTTTTGACGTCGGCTATTAGCGTCGCCGCTAATGACTCGTGCATATATGGCTCACCATCGATCAAAAACGTCGATTGAAATTTTTTATTGGTGGAGGTCGGACGGGCTCCTCATCGATTTCACTCGACGCGTAGGAACGAGGCGGGGATATTTGTGTTTTTGTAAACTAAGATTTATAAGGATAGATAGATAGATGCAATTGCCCGCTCCAGATCGATACGCGGCCACGTCGCGGAGGGCGGCCCTTTTTGTAGTTCCTGTAACGAAATGGATGTCAGATTAATCTTTGGTACTTGAAAAAGAATAATTTTCCATGGAAATTTTGTATTAGTGTTCCTTTTATACCGGTACATAACATCTTTCATCTCTTAAAAGTAGTACAGGCAGTTGCGCCCAATGACGTATTTTTTTCTTATAATATAAAAAGTTAATAAGACCAGACAAGTAACGAACTACACACAAAGAAATATTCTATAGTTGCACATATCTACTGAATTGTTTGATAGAATTAAACAAATATAACTTTATTTGCCACATAGGAATTATCCTATGAATATTTCTTCGCTGTTCGCACTACTAAGCTATGGGATAAGTTTGATCTTGATATCCTCAAAGTGCCCTCAATTCATGTACAAAAAGGTCGTCTGAAAAAAAAAATGTTGGCTGGATGATATTTTTCTAGGAGTTTATCCACGCTATGTAAATACATTAAAATATCTATAAATAGCTTATGGAAAATTAAAAATTAAAAAATTAATATAGATATATTTTTAACTGACTGAGTATCCTAAATGGATTGATTGCGAGATATTTGAAGCACGACTTCATTCAAAATATGACATTTTAAAAGTTTATTCGATCAAATTTAAGTAGGAATTTTTTTGGTTTTACTTACGTATTTTAGCTACGACTCTGATCAGCACACAATAAAGGAACAATTAAAAAAAACTATTTTTTTAACGCCGTTTCATTTAAATAAAAAAAACATGTTGTTTTAAATCTGTATCGTTTAATATAAAACCCATGAATTTAAACCAGAAATAAGCCTCCCATAAATGTGATGAAATTACTGTATACAATCGCTATCAAATTCAATAGATGAAGAACACTATGTTTAGGATCAAGACTGAATATTATTCTGTCAAAAGGACTACTATTTATTGTAGTTTATTTACTCTTAATTTAGTTTAATATTATTTATCAAGTAGTGAAAGATATAAAATGCGTAACAGAATTTTTTAATTAAGTGTATTGTAATTATTAACATAAATACGTTTGGAAAGGAATAAAGATTTAAATGAATTTAAAGTTAATTAATAGTTTAAAAATGTATTCACTTTTGTTTCTATAAAAAAATTGTGGAAGGAGGAATACAATAAATATAGCTGGCCACTTTGAAATTTAAGAATCTAGAATATAGCTCAAACATGAATATGTGAAAAAAAATAAACTGCACAAAGTAATGCCTACCACTACTTTTACTCATACAAAATTATGTTTTATCTAGTGACATTAACATATTAAATAGAATTAATTAACAAAAATTATGTCTCCTTAGAGATTGGTTTTGTAAATACAGTTCATATGATGTTGTTTTAAAATTAACCTGAAGAAACCAGTTGATTTAATACTTACGATTGCTTGTTCAGACTAAAACAATAGAAATGAGAACTAAAAATGTTGAAATATTATAATTTTTAGACATTAACCTTGTTTATTTACAATTGTAGGAACATTTGATTTAAGCCCCTTATTTATTTCAAGAAGAGTAAGAACACACGCATGTCTCAAACAAACAAAACATGTTCAAAAAATATTATTTTTACAATATGACAAGCAGGTTTTTCTAAATACAGTAACGAACTGGAAAATTTTCATGTTTTTATATAATATATGTTAGTGAGGGATATTATGATGTACATAAGAGGATTATTCAGCAACATCGAGCATACATTTTTCTTTAGCCTAGAAAAAAAATTTCGAAAAGAAATGTATCTACCTAGTTACAAAGAAATGAAAATAAACAAAAAGGTGTTACGAGATGAAAAATAAAATACCCACTCTTTTTCGCCGCTTACTGATATAAGTAAGAATATCCTTTGATCACATTTATTTATGAGACTATACTTGATTTCCTATAAATAATTAAAAATTGTGTTGATTTTTACTTTTTTTCCTCTACTTAAATTTGGTACAAATAAGAAAACACATCGGAAATCGAACATGACAATGTCGAATGAAGGAACGACTGAAAAAGCTTGGTAAAAGCTTTAGCCAATACAATGCTATGAACGATCTTACGAGACCCCTATATATTTAAATGAGACTAAACAGTAATTAATTTATTGTAAAATGACTATTTTCTGTATCCACTTAAAATTAATGTAATAAAAACTTGTAGGACGATGCAGCGAAGTTTCCATCAAGGAGCAAATAAAATGGCGCTTAGTCAACTGGTTGAGCTATACAGAGAATAAGATAAAGAGAATAAGACCATATTCCAACACAACAAGTCTTGAAATTAAAATTTTCACTAGCACAATCCACCTGAAGTGCAGTAGGTAGCGGATTGTGCTAGTAGAAGTGGGTAGTGCTAGCGATAAAATTTTAGGAAATTTACTTTTACCATTTTACATTTAGTATAATGATGAAAGTCAATTCGAACCAATGCCACTTGTATGAATATATATATATATATATATATATATATATATATACACAGACATGTACGTATCATGTACGAAATAATCCCTACTACTATTTAAAATGTGAAAATGTTTATCTTTGTGGTATCAATTTGCCATAAAAAAAACACATTTCTGCCACCTTTCCAACGCATATAGTTCGTGAAGCAGAGGAATCTATTTTCACAACTTCGCGTACATGGAACATTAATTTCACACAAAAGTATTTAGTGATTACCTTTTCAGTCAAGCCTAAACTCCAAACAGATTTTATTGAAACTTGATATTGATAGAGCTTGGGATTCAGTGATTCAGTTTAATCAGTTTAGTTTACAGTTTATTTCTAAACTCAAAAAAGAGTATAATTCTTGTCGGATGATATTCGATTATTTTTGCACGATAACAAAAATGTTGTACCTGAATATATTAAATCAGTCAAATATTTAACATTACTTTTCGAGAAATATTCCATACGACGAATTATAAATTTACGGGCAAAAGCTAGTAAGTGATATAATAGCAAAAGTTATGTTATGTAGGTGACCAAACTAGGTGATAACCATATTTGTAAATAATATCCGTTGAAATTATAAAGTTGCAGTGAAACATTTACGGGCAAACTAATGCAGTTAATTGGGACTTAGTATGATACCGAAAAAATAAAAAAAAACGTCATCAAACCTGTTCTTCTAGAGCTGCAAAGACAAAAAAATGTGCTGTGAAAGAAATATTTATTGGCCCCAATTAAACATTTTACAGTAAATTGGACAGTTTGCTTCGCTGGTTTCTATTATAAGATCTTTAGCATTTTATTTAAATAACTTTGATGTTTAGGAGCCACTGTTGCTTTGACCTTTTGGTATCAGTAATTAGTGTACCATGAACAAACGCTCAGATTTAAGATTTAAGAATTACAGGTTTGGAAATATGAACCCTATTTGGGTATTAATAAACGTAGAACCTATATATAATATTTCGCAGATAATTATTTACCACATTATTGGGTAATTACTTTCTGATAATTATATACTTATACGTTGGTATTTCAAAAAGAACCCTCAATCCGATATTTTTTAATATAGAATAAAGTAGGGGCGCATACTTTATTCTACATAAAAAAATATCAGAACTATGTGTTAATTAATATTTGAAGTCCACATCATGCTACTATATTATGGTGGATACTTGCTACTGTATACTCATTTAGGTGGAAGTGAGGCGATAAGTTTTGACGTTGAATATTTTATATAAAAATTTAGTATCAAAGGTGTATTTAGGATGGAAAGTGAAAAGAAGTTGGAATGAATCGTTTTTCTGAAAGTTTGTCTGTTTCTTGCTTTGTCTGCCTGTTTGTTTATATGTTTGTTAGAGTATCAAATAACACTTAAAATACCAACTGAAATGGGTCTTTAGCTTCAGGATAAAAACTAAATTCTCCTCTATTTCGACCATATATTTTTTATTGGACTTCCAATGTAATTACTTTTGCTAATGTACTAGTATCAAATGCATATATTTAAAGACTGGATAAATAGAACTAGCGGCAACTGACAGCGATTTAGCTTGAGGTTCATGCTAGGCTATAAATTAGTTTTATTCCCGTCGAAGAATATTTTTGAAAGGCAAACATTATTTCTGGTGAAAAACTTCATTACAAGCCAGCTAAGTGAGAGTCTGGATCACTCATCAAAGTTCTATACTTTGTTTCATATGAAATTTATTTTATTTTTCATAATTCATTACGAATGTGGTCTTCCTAGCACAATAAATATTATGTAATACTTAGTAAAATTATGAAAGGGGGACGTATATATTATCACGAATATCTCAAAGAAAATCCTTTGCATAGGCTTCTGAAAATTCTATTTTTTATCATTTTAGGTTGAGTAGTTTCACAAATAATGGTTTGGACATATTTTTTGTGTATTTTTGAATATGCTTCTAAATTATCGTAATATATACAAAATGTATTACATAATTAAGCTTATAAAAGGGGAAAAACGCAAAACAATCAAAAAGAGTAGCTACAGTATAAAATGAACGGACATTTTCAAATGACAAAATATAACGCTTATCCGCTCTAAGGATCTAATGGACAGATAAACCTAGATTACAAATAGCAGCAAATGCTTGTGGGACTGTCATTACTAACGTTTCGTACAATATACGTGTCGGCAGTGAGATGGTTAATAAACTTTATATGGAAAGTAATAATTCCTGCCTATAAAGATAATTCTTCATCATTTGAAATAAAGTGAATGAGCAATCCCTTAGGAGATTAAATCTTGAACTAGAGATTTTACCTTTTACAATCGCCTCGAAACGGTGTTTATTAAAACATGTCAATATCTTTCATTCAATATTATCAATACTTTGTTATAAACGTAGGTATACGGTGGTAGGTGGGCATCATTCTATCCCGACCATTATCCTCACTCGATGAATATTGTTGAACTCTAATTTTAGCCACGTCCTCTAAGGATTTGTGAAAGTAAACAAGGGTGAATTTTCGGGAAAATTTTATTTTATTTTTGATAATGAAAAATCTTTTCAATATTAGTTATAATATAACTTTGTTACAAAAGTAGATCCACAGTGTCGAGTGGGCGTCGTTCGACCGATCTCGACCGGTATCCTCACTTAGTAAATATTGTTGAACTTTAATTCTGACTGCGTTTTCCCTTAAAGTTTTTTAAAAGTAAACAGGAGAGAATTTTACGTTATCTTTAATTATAACAGTCCTTTCTGTGCCTTATATCAACAACTACTGTAAACTCAAGCCGAAGTGCTTAATTACAAAAAGACATAGAGTCATGCAAATAAGGTAAGTATTCATTATACTAAATAGAAATGTCCCACAAATATTTCATTGCGACTAGTAAATCAAGATAAGGGTGTATGTATTTCCGTATTAGATCTACAGCTTACGACAATGAAAACAGTCAGCGAAAAATCTCATGAGAGACGTCGATACTTACTAGATGACTAAGAGATATAATTTTTTCATATAAAGTTCATTGGTTGATTTACTGGGTTATCGAATATATTTATATATATATATATATACATATACACATATATATATATATATATATATATATATATATATATATATATATATATATATGTGTGTGTATTATTATTGAAATAATATTTTTCAAACATACTTTAGGTTCTAATGAATAAACTTTTTTATTATTAATAATGTATATTTCTTAACATATAAAACATAGTTACCCACCAAGTGAGATTAATATTAGAGTACATAGCGATTTGGTTTGTTCATACAATATAATTAACATTACCGGTTGCACCTGTATCACGTTATAACTACTTCTGCAGACGACTCGTTTAGCTGCCTCAAGTTTTACATAAATATAAATGGAACAAAAAGAAAAGATAATTTTAATTTAGAGAAAACTTGGATATTTTTTACTCAAATGTACCTTTCGTGATACAACAGATCCCCTTTAAATCAGGATAACGTACTTCATTTTCCCCATACATCTGTTAAATTTCCTACGTAGAAAGGATTGTCATTGCCAAAAATAACATAATATTCTTCCGAAAAATTCTTCCTTGTTTACTTTTGAAAACCTTAATGGAGGATGCGGCCAGAATTAAAGTTCCACAATATTTACCGAGCAAGGATAACGGTCGTGATCGAACGCCGCCCACTCGACATTGTGGACCTACTTTTGTAACAAAGTTATGATAATAATGAATGAGTGACGTTGACAAGTTTTAATAAGTACCGCAGCGAGGCGGTGGCGAAAGGCATAATCCCAAGCTCAAGATTTAATCTCCTAAGGGATTCATCATACACTTTGTTCTAGACGATGAAGCGTTATCGTCATAGACAAGCATGATTACTTTCTATGTGAAGTTTATTAACCGTGTCACCACCAGTATATATATTGTACGAAACGTTATTAGTAATAGTCTTACGAGCATTAACTGTTCTCTGCTACGGTTAATTGTATGTTAGTACTGCTGATAAGCGTTACATTTATTGAAACTACTTTTTTTGATATTTTTGTATTTTTTCTCCTTTTCGTGTGCATATATAAATGTTGGGTATATTATAACAATTTGTTTTGTTTGGTTACACAAGTTAAAATAAATAAGCACAAAAAAATATTGCAATATGATCAAAATTCGTAAAGACAAGGATACCTAGATGGCGTCTTTATTTCGGAACTTTTTTACCATTTTTCAAATTGTTATTTCCAAGGATTCTGTAATTGAAATATCATGAATGACGAAAAAAAGATATGGTAGAATATGACAATTGCAGAAAAAGAAACAGTGTACTTAGTAAATTAATTTATATATATATATATATATATATATATATATATATATATATTTATATTTACATTTTTATATTTACATATTTAAATTACATTTTTCACAGAAAACATTTAACGCAGAAATTTAAAATTTGCCATTTAGAAAAGCCTATTAATCCCCTCATTTCCATAGTTAGCACCCAAAAATATTTGTATAGAAGTTTCAGAGTGGATAATTTTGAAATCTAAAAAATTTTTAAATTTCATTTATAGTGCGATATTATTTCAAAGGGCTAGTTACAACAATATATTTTTTTAATTTTGTTAAAATAGTTTGTTAATGTAGGTAATGTTGCCGCTTCCAACGAGTATATAATCCTTTACTTACGAGTATATAGTCTGTGGTCAGGTGTATAAAAACCATGACTCAGTCGCCAGACTTTCTCCATCTCTTACTACTTCTACTCGGGACATCAAGAGTTATAGCGACTATTTGTCCAGATTCCTTATTATGAAACATTTCAACAGACATCCATGGGTTTCGTCGACTTCATATTAACTCAAAAATTTTATTTTTTACCTTTAGAAATATGTTCAAAAGTACGCAAAAAATATGTTCACCCCATCATTTCCGAAACCACTGAACCTAAATTTATAAGATATAGAATTTTCAGAAGCCTACGCAAAAGTTTTTCTTTGAGATATTCATGATAATATATACGTCCCCTTTTCACAATTTTGCTAAATATTATAAAATATTTACAGCGCTAGGAAGTCCACATTCATGATGAATTATGAAAAAAAAGAAAATTTAATATGAAACGAAGTATGGAGCTTTGATACGTGAGCCAGACTGTCACTTGAAATTGTTGGATGGAGTTTTTCTCCAGAAATAATGTTTGCCTTTCAAACATATTTTTCGACCGCAATAAAACTAATTTATACTCTAGCATGGACTTCAGGCCATATCGCTGCCAGTCGCTGCTATTTCTATTTACCCAGTCTTTAAATCCATGCACTTGATACTAGTATGTGAGCAAAAATAATTTAATTGGAAGTCCATTAGAAAATATATGGTCGAAATAAAGGAAATTCTAGAGTTTATCCCGAAGCTAAAGAATCATTTCAATTAAAATCCCATTTCAGTGTGTCTTTTAAGGTCTATATGATACTCTAACAAATATACAAATATACAAATAGAGAGACAAAGGAAGAAACACACGAATGTTCAGAAAAATAATTTATTCCGACCTCTTTTCACTTTCCATCCTGAATACACATTTAGTACTAAATTTTTTTATAAATATTTAATGTGAAAATTTATCGCCTCACTTCAACCCATGTGATTCAATATAGTAACATGATGTGGACTTTAAAATATTAATTAACACAGGAGTGCATTATTGATTCTATATAAAAAAATATCAGATTGAGGACTATTTTTGAAATACGAACGTACGAGTACATAATTGTTAGAATATAATTACCCAATGATGTGATAAATAATTATCGGCGAAATATTATTTTACTATTTAAAAATAGATTCTACATTTATTAGTACCGCAAATACGGTTCATATTTATATATATATATACACACATATTATTTTGGAAAATATATTTTTCAAACACACTTTAGGTTCTAATGAATAAACTGTCTTATTATTAATAATGTATACTTATTAACATATAAAACATATTTACCCACCAAGTGAGATTAATATTAGAGTACATGGCCGTGATTTGGTTTGTTCATACGGGAGAATATAATTAACATTACCGGTTGCACCTATACTACGTTATAACTACTCCTGCAGACAACTGATTTAGCTTTACTTAAATATAAATGGAACAAAAAGGAAAGACAATTTGGTTAAACGTACCTTTCGTGATACAATAAACTCCCTTTAAATCTAGATAACGACCTTCATTTTCCCCATATTTCTGTTAAATTTTCTACGTAGAAAGAATTGTCATAGCCAAAAATAACATAAAATTCTTCCGAAAAATTCTTCCTTGTTTACTTTTAAAACGCCTTAAGAGAGGACGTGGCAAAAATTAAAGTTCCACAATATTTACCGAGTGAGGATAACGATCGGGATCGAAGGACGCCCACTCGGCGCTGTGGACCTACTTTTGTAACAAAGTTATGATAATATTGAATGAGTGACGTCGACAAGTTTTAATAAGTACCGCAGCGAGGCGATGGCGAAAGGCATAATCCCTAGCTCAAGATTTAATCTCCTGAGGGACTCATCATACACTTTGTTCTAGACGATGAAGCATTATCGTCACAGACAGGCATGATTACTTTCTATGTGAAGTTTATTAACTGTGTCACTACCAGTATATATATATATATATATATATATATATATATATATATATATATATATATATATATATATATATATATATATTGTAAGAAACGTTATTATTAATAGTTTTACAAGCATTAACTGCTGATAAGCGTTACATTCGGTCGTTTGAAAATATTTTTAATTTTTTTTAAACTACTCTTTTTGATATTTTTGTATTTTTCTCCTTTTCATGTGCATATATAAATTTTGGGTATTTTATTACAATTTGTTTTGTTTGGTTACAAAATTAAAATAAATAAGCACAAAAAATATTGCCATACGAGCAAAATGCGTAAAGACAAGGACAACTAGACGGCATTTTTACTTTACAACTTTTTGAACATTCTTCAAATTGTTATTTGGAAAGGTTCTGTAACTAAAATATAACGAATGACGAAAAAAAGCTAAAGTAGAATATGACAACCACAGAAAAAGAAACAGTGCACTTAGTAAATTGATTGTTCTAGACGTCCGTGTCTATTTTGCTGGAATTCGATTTTATTATAGCGTTATTTATAGCTTTTGTAATATCATATTATCACCATTTAGTTGTGATCCAAAAAGAGTATTATATTGAAGACAGTATTTAGACAGTGAGATTCGATGCAATATATACTATCAAGTACTCACTGAGTAAACGTATCTATTACGGATATTTTTCTATATCTATTATGAAGTGTTCAATAAGTAAACGTATCCATTAGGGATATCGAGTGATAGTTGTTACCAGTGACATTAAGTGCTGTTACGACGGGAAATATTGCTCGAATTATCACCACACATGCAGAAACATACATGAAGATTTTATTTCTTAATCGATATCTTTTTCTATCATACTAGGAAATGAAGCATAAGTTTTATTGATTTTTGGGCCAAGTTATATCGATAGTTTTGACCCAATTGTATTGTATTGGATGGTAGTATTCTTGAGTATGTGACATAATGAATTAAACTAAAACGTTATTTTTTTTAATTGGGAGAATTAATTTGTTGGCACAATGGGGGAAAACTGGTGGAAACTGAAAACACAGTAAATATTTGCAGTATTTAACTTCAACTTAGAACTTTAACAGAGAAGGGAACGTGTAAAAAAAATAAATTTTTTAATAAAATATATGTGACATTTTTTAGTCAAAGGTATGACATTTTTTTCGTTTGAAAATCTTATATTGCTGTTAAGGTCATAATGATTATTTGTAAATGTATTAAAAATAAATTGGTATAAGAAGGAAAATTTTTCCTTAATAAACATATCTTATATATTTGACATATTCTTTCTAAATATACACAAAAAACACAGGGAGTCATCCTACGGAACATACATTTTGTCCACGAATTCAGTCGCTTAGATTTTATTTGGTGTAATATGTTTTTAGGTTTCAAGATATAAAACAGAACCCTTATCAGTCACTTTTCCTCTACACGTGGGTCACAGCCATTTTACTCGGAAACTACCTGAAGTAGAAAGCTTGTTAGCATGAACAGTGAGGGAATATTCGTAGGAAACTTCATGTGTGGTAATTAAAACATTGAAATGAAAATATTTTTATTAATTTCCATAAATAATTTCAAGAGAATATGAACAACTACAGAATTCTTCTTTGTGTGTATTCTGGTACTTAGCTGGTTTTACTATTTCTTTTTATTATTACAAAAACCAGTACGTCATTACGCGTAACCGTTTTTAGTTTTGATGCATAAAATATGTTATTCATCGATGTAAAAACAATAATATAATATTCATGTGGGAAATTATTCCTTTTTAAGAACTGAAAACTAATCTGCTCTCCATTTTATTAGACAAACTATAAAAAACGCCACGTTTCAGGACGCGACTACTAATCGATCTGGCGCGGGCCAGACATCCATTACGTCGCCATTGTAATAATATATCTATCCTTGCCTCATTCGTACACGTCGAGTGAAATCGATGAGGAACCCGTCCGACCTCCGCCAATAAAATATTTCAATCGACGTGTTTGATCGATGGTGGGTCCTGCATGCACCAGTCGTTAGCAGTGACGCTAATAGCAGATGTCGACAGCTACCACTATTACGTCTATAGAGAAGCGGCTACGGAGGTTAGGTCGTATGGCGTAAAAGCGCGTAGCCGGCTTGTGCATGTAATAACATGGTCGTGGTAGAATTTGTCATTTGGGCACCTATGATTTTGAATTTTAATACTCATAGCTTACTTTTTCTATCATGTTTTTTGAGATATATAGATATTTGTATTTGTACTATTTTTTTTTATAAATATCATATTCTAATTATAAGTTATAAATAGCGCGAGTCGAATAATTACATTGAGTTTTATTTCACACATTATATACATAATATACATTGTAGTGCAAAAGTAGTACATTTTCGTTAATTTTCTTTACCTTTTCTCCTTCAATGTTTTTATATGTTGCTCCAGTAAACCAATATAATACTCTCTCCTTATAGAAACACCATTATACTTACCTTTCAGTTAATGAGCAGAATACCTTCGTGTCCAAGAAATTTTGTAAGGTGGGGTACTCTTTTTATCTCATTATGAGGACTCTTGTTTGGATTCAAACTCGTAATAATGAATCCAGTTATTGTCACCCGTAACAATTAGGTGGATTACCCAATTTATGTATACACGACATTGCTTTAAAATGTCATCTTTAGTCTGCTGCAGAGTTATTTATATGTTAATTTAAGCTACGATCTTTTCGTAGGCTATTTCATATAGATTCCTCTAAAAATTACGGAGTTACAAAGCAACAAATATCCATCCATACAAACGTTTTTATTTACAGTACATATTAATTATTGTTATATATAACTTTCAATTAGTTTAATGCGGAGAAAAAAAATATGGTAAAAAATATATTAATCCAATGTTTATTTATCGATTTACCGTATAATTTATTGTTTGAGTTATTAACAGCTTGAAATATTAAAACTCAATGAAATAATTTTTTTTGAATTTTTAAGATAAGCGTATAAAAATTAGTAATTTTATCGACAAAATCTAAAAGTATTTCAGGTTAATTTTGAATCTTCCGTATTTCATGTTTAAAGAATAAAACACTATAACAGCGTAAAGATAGTTCAGAAACATGGTCAGTTTTTATGGTTGGGCTAAAAGAAGTTAAGAGAAACAAAGATAAATGTTTGGACTTCTGTGTGCAAAGAGGAAAGAAAATAGGGCAATTCATTTTCCTGAATCGATTATTTTGCATTAACTTAATATTTTAGACTGATTGGTAAGATCAATCAATTTACAAAATTAATTCTGCATACGCAAATGTTTATGAAGTAGTATTTTTTGTCAACACAATTATTTTACATGAGATATTTTACTGCTACAGCAACTGTATTTCATTGCCAAGTCATAGTTCCGACGTTACTTTTAAGGAGAATGTCGATAAGATACGAGGTCGCAGTGGCTGCACACCGGCAGAGGCTCTACGCCTTATGATCAGTTTAACACACCACGGCAAAGACATTATTATTAAAAATTAATAACAATATTGCTTTCTTGTTTTACTTTGATATTATAAATAAGATAATTCTTACTCTAAAGCTGAAAATAACTTCCTATTATAAATACTCTCTAATGTCTTTTTTATTTATAAAATAATTTAAAAAGACATTAGAAAATATTTTTATTATTTTAATTTATTAAATAAGTAATATTTTACATTTGAATTAGCAAGAAATAAAAGAGACATACAGTTATTTTTCTTTATTGAAATGCCAGTGAGCGCTCATATTTTGAGAAATAGTATGCCCTATCATTGATGAAACTAAATTTTCCAGATCGTGCCTCCTCCTTGTCAGTTAATGTTCTTAAATGCAATAAAAAAGGATATTATAAAAAAATAAATCAACATTATCTTATTAATTAATATAAATAAGATAAAAATGTAAAAGTACGTACATTCGTAATAAAACAAGATGTATGTAAAAACATAAAGTTAAACTTTAATCTAAAGCTGGAAGAATAAAATGCTGCAAATATTTACGTCTCTGAAAATCGTACTTACGATGAATTCGAGCTTTTTTGACATGGGTGATTTTAGTCAAAAAGGGTGTGATTAAAGACCTTAAACACTAACTACTCCATTTTCTTGAGCGAGAGTTCTACCATCGTACTACTTGCTCGTCACTAAATACATATTTCAAACATATTATAATCAACTCTCATTTGAAAGACTGTCAATATTAAATGAGTTATATGATTAATGGATAGAATTTGATAGAGCTAGATTTTCCATGATTTATTAGAGATTATATCAAAGAAGAGTGGTAAAGTTAAATTACAGTTCATAAAAGTTTCCGATTTACGAGCAAATATTGAAGTTGCTTCGACACTTCAGCAACCGCCCTTTCAACACGAAAGTACGTATAGTTTATATCACGCTACAATGTATTAACCCTAAACTTTTTATATTCACAGCGCCCAAATTTGATCGAAATTTGCAAATGGCAGTTAGTTTGGGTAAAGTTAATAATAAATAAATTTGAACTTCAAATTCACTATAAACCTATTTTCTTCGCATTTATTTTCTTGCCAAAGTAAAGCAAGAAAACTAAACTATTCAACATTTCTCCCATATTTTGCAATAAAATCTTCTCCGTATCGATAAACACAAAGAGCACAACTGAACAAATATTTTTGGAAAATTAAATGAACTTTGGTTGTTTACAAATACCAAGAGCCGACAAGTTCGTGAAACAGAACAAATTTCATCAAATCACCTAAAACGGCTGTTGACTAATTTTTAAAATCGACCTTCAGGTATACATTTTTTTAAAACGTGTCTATTTTAATTTAAAAGTATATTTTGTTTTGTACTTTATGGATGTTTCATAAAACTCAATAAATTTTATGTGTTAATTTTATATAAAAGTGTCGAAAGAGTCTTAATAAAGAGGCTTACTATTAAAGTGAAAAACATTCTGCTTCAACACAACAATAACCTGTTTAAAGATAGCATTTATGTTGATCAACATTTTGATAAGAACTCTCTGTACATTTGCATATATAAGGATTTATATAGGAAGGAAGAAATTACCAAAAAGAAAGTTTCTAATAAAACTGCAATTTATTTAAAGAAGTCAATAAAATCTTTAAAAAAGTTTTAGATGCTTTTTTCGTAGCTTTAATTACCACAAAAATAGTAAATAATCGTCTCATTAACATGGATTCATGGAAACTATGAAATCATAATTCTTTAAACATTAAGAAATCTCATCCATTATTCAAGTAACCTAAATAATGACAATGAAATGAATAATAAAAATAATACGTTTTCGGAAGTACATCCATTTTTGTTACTAAATTAACTTTTGTGTATTGCCGTTGTAATAAATTTTAGCAATATTTAGATCAAAATTAATTTCTTGCCCAGGTTTATTGGTATATCCCACTGCTTATTTACGAGTGACCACATTATTTTAATATAATCTCATTTCTATAAAACTAACAAAGGACTGCTCGAATACTTAAGTATCGGATAAAACTTTTATGAGCTTATCTGCAGAGATAAAATAATAAATGCATCTGACGTCAATTTACAATATTCTATTTGAAAAAAATATTTCAAATAGAATATTGTAAAGACTATAAAGGATTGCAGATACGAGAAACTAATTTTTTCACCAATTTTTTTGCGTATTTCCTCGATGGAAATAACGCCTTTGAAGACATTCTGATGTAATGGGTGAATTTACGAATTTTTATGTATTTTCTTCTAACTGGTCATAAAATATTTTTCATTCCATTCTTTTTGCGATTTTATGCGATTCAGTAAATAATGAACGACATTAACCATTCTTTATTATTCATCGTTGTCGAACAAACTCGTCACAATTGCACAGCGCATCCGAGATAGCGAAGCTCCATTCACCTTCTTATCAAAATTGTATAAAGACAAAAATAAACCTGTTAAATGAATGTAAATCGCACTTAGACCCTGTACCCACTTAGCATGTATAAACATTTAATAATGCAAATCCTTTTTATTAATCTCGTGTGTGTGTGTGTGCGCATGTGTATGTGCGTTTGTATGTATTTATATATAAAGATTGAAGTTGAAAACAGTAAAATAATTGAGACCAAAGTTGTAGTTATAAGTTTTGGAATTATAAATTATAAATGAAACAAAAGTTTTTAATTATGAATTCCGGTAATATCTATAAGTGATAAGGAATTTAATTGTACCTAACAGTATAGTCTTTTTACGGTCATTATTTTACAAACAGTGAATTTTATTCTAAACAATAAACGCAACTACCCTTGGGAAGATTTTGCAATGAAGTCATAAAACCTGTTCATGCGAAATTAACTCCAAGAGCCAACGAAATAAAGTCAAGAAGTAAACGAATCCTAAACATATCCTACCTCTCGTAATTAAAAAATTTATGATAGACCAATGAAACTAATAAAATGAAGAAAATAGTCCTCAAGGCGTTTCCTTGAGAGTAGCATAGATGACTAACTACTATTGCGTCATATAATAATTGCTATAAACAATTTTATGCGCTCCATTTCTAGGGTAAAATATGTAAAATATTTACACGGTTGTAAAACTGTGAGAAAGTAAATCGGTGAAGGGTTAAAATTTTGTAATTGACCAAGTAAATTGTTCGCGTACCACAAACATTTTTAATGAGATTACATGTTACGAATAAAGTTTTCATTTGTTTTCTTCGCAAAAATACAAAATTTCCTGTACACTGTGTTTGAAAAACCCTTAAGAAATACTTTATTTATAATGGAAATTATGTGGGTGTGAAACTATAATATCTTTAAATGGGATCTATAATTTTTTAGACAATACGGGAATAATGTAGCACTGGATTTGTTCTACACTAGAGGCAAGACTGCGGTCTCTATCATATTTTATCATATGATGGAACAAAACTAGTTTTAGGAATACAAGCAAATTTCTAAAACAAGTGTTCATTAGGTGCCATAAAAGGGATTACAAAGGACTGAGCATCCCAAAAGCGGGTCATGTAGGTGCCCCACTACGATAGTTGAAGATATTATTAAACCAATAAGATAATTTGATTTTAAACACGGATGTTTTTTGTAAATCTAACAAAATTTGTAATCTACACTTCGATCTTGGTATTCGAAATCTGTGACAAATAATTATATTTTTTTGCGAGCGTGTTAGTAAAATAAGTTGCTGGTATTTTAATAGTCTAATAATAAATAGATATTTTATTTCACCTGTATCCCCCATAAAAATTCATTTACTTAATTTGGTTAAAAAAATAGTTTTTTTAAAACCTCTTTTAAAATGTTAATAATAATGGTATGCAAACCACTTTGACCGGTCAATTGTGAGGTTAAAAATAAAAATGCTTCCTGTTGGGTTATAAAATACTGAAGCATAAAGACATAAAATAAATGTCAATGTACAACCAGAAAAAGCAAATAATATGTTACTTTATCCAGGTAATATTATTAAAATATTAAAAAAATATATTAATTTTGTTAAACAGTCAAGAAAGTTGTAATTAATTCCATGCCAATTCGAAGTTGTTCAGATCAAAATTTCAATAAAGTAAAATACCAAATAGGATACGAATAAGAAATCAATAAACAGCACCAACACGCCACTCGATGTTTCCATATAGGAGGAAAATAAAACCGGAAATAAATCTAATCGAAGTGCCTACAAGAGTACTCATCTCCTCGACATTAGGCTGGCAGTACAAATTACGCAAGTAACGCCGGTAATCCGCAAAGAAGCCAACTTCTTGCATGCTCACAAATCGTAAATGGATGGCATCGAACACCATTAACTTTTAAAATAATTTTCAAATACCAAGATGCCTTTGCGCAACAAAGATGCTATATTGCGGACTGATAATGACAACCGTTTTAGGGAAAAGATTTTATACGATGTGGAAACCAGCATTTATCATGCATCTCTTTTTTATTCTCAAAAGCTAATCTGAATACAATATGATAATCTAAAATGTATAGAAATCCATGTATATCTAGATAATTAAGGAATGAAAGTGAGGTCCCTAAGGCATCAACGTCTTAGTGATATGGTAATTTTATCGATTCTCAATCGTTTTCCTTGTCTGTTACTTTTCCTCTTTTTGTAACTGGCTTAGGAGAAATGTTATCTTTTTTAAATTTTCTTCAAGATCGTTGAGGGAGGAAAAATATAATTTATCTTATTTTTTCCCTTTTCTGTACCAAATAACTCTATCCTTTATAACAACAGTAAAACATGTAAATGCATTATATAACTATTCTAATAATATATTTGTGGATATTTGAATGTCATTGATAATTATTGTAAATCCATCGTACAATAGGTAAAATCTAGTAGTATTAATAAGAAACAGTAAATAAATATATTACAATAAAGCCTATTTTTTACTTGGTTTTGTCTTTACCCATTATTATTTTATATTAGTTCTCAATTTGGAGGCTAATATAGATAATGTGTTGAAATTACATCTACGGCAGTTTGACTGGAAATGGTATTGAATTAAATACAGATGGAATTAGAAATAACAAGCAAAAAAGGTAAATTCTGTACCTTGTATTATACTTAATAGATTCAGTTAAAATGAAAACAACCGTTATTTTAACCTTGTTTGTATTCTCTGACGTAACAAGACGATTCTAAGTCTTCGTCAACCTCTGCCTTAGATATTTTCTCACAATATCCCGGCCGAGAAAGTATATAAGGAAGTCTCACTAGAATGAAGCAAGAAAGTTCCGATTGAATACCAAAAGACACCTCAAATAGATCTGGATTGGTCATACACTTAGAAGGGAAACGTGACCGACCGAAACAGATACAGCGAAGTACTAAAAATGTGAAATTATTCATCGTGCCCGGATTCGTTCAGCGAGATGAAGTATCTTAGGCGCCCTTAGCCCCAGCAAAGGCTCATATCACGTAAAAAGGAGTACTCATCGAAAAAAATTATTCCAACTCGTAAAGATTAACAGAAATATTTAGTAGGTTGGAGGGATTTAACCGAAAAGTAAAGATTAATTTTCTTCTCAGATTCTTCTTTATTAACTGAGTGTCTCTGGCACTCTAAAAGTGGTCATGAAAACTTGGTAAATGCCTTTTCTTCAATTTAGTAATTTCTTTTATTAACATATGTTCTTAATCTTTACCTCTTTCTTCAGAGCCTGGCCGTGGAAGTTGCCTGGAGCTATTTAACTGTTTTGTTTACTTTATAAGCGTATGGCATATCTATAATTGATATAACGTAATTGCCTGGATCAGTGAATACGTCACTCGTGCACTAATTTGCCTATTTTGAACTGATTTATATTAATTCTGTCTAAGGAAATACGTCGGGATCCAGATTCTTTATTTACGTAATGTGTGGAATTAAAGTTTGCTTATCGATTCAGAGTCCCAAACACTTTTGTTTTTCAAGATATACAGACCGGCTTCTGGCCTTTTCCATATGCCGCGCTGGACAAATATTGATGATTCCTATCCTCATTATTGTATTTATTTGCACTGGAAGAAATATTCAAGTGCAACCAACAAACGCTTAAAGTTTTATTAGGTTAATATTAACGAGAAAAAATATACTTTAATTGTCACAATTAATATTCCTCATTCTTTTCTTTAAATAAAATTGTGTTATTGCCATTATGTCGTCATATATTTGTGTTAACGACTGTATTACTAATTTCAAAATTAAATTTTCTTCAAACTTATTGTCATAATAACGTAATATTAACATCTTAAATATTGTATTGATATATTTCAAATATTTGTCTTGGTCTTGTCTAATATTTTTTGATAATTGTCTCAATGAAAAAAATGAAAAACATCTTTTCCTTAAATAACAACATCTATAAGCAATGGTGATAACAATGTTCATCCAAGTATTTTACATACACATTGAAATACATGTAAACAATATCAATGGGAAAACTAAGGAAATAAACTAGCGAAGTACATTCATTCGAATAATGTTAAAAAATAAAGAAAATTTAAATAACTGTATAAACCTTTTCTAATTCAACTAGTATCACACATCTTATTTATTACAAAAAAAATGATAAAATCGTTAACAACATTACACTTAAAAAAAAAAAAAAAACTTTCTCAATCATGTAATTTATGATCCATTAGTCTGTCATGTTTAATTATTGATATTGTTTTGTTTTATGGGTGAATTAAAAATACTTAAAATATACATAAGTAGTTGAAAAATATTTCTTCTAAATTTTAGATGTTCACTTACATTTATTCATAAACTTTAATTATATTCGTTGCTATTCCCTCAATAATTTCGAGAATTATTAGTAGGTAATATAAGTAATATGTGATTTTTTTTCAATATAATGTAAATTTTATAAGATGGCAATGAATAAATTGGTCTTTTTGGTTGTACCGGCCTGCTCCTAGGGAAAATAGTGAAAATAGTGATTGACCAAGTGTTGGGTTTAAACAAAAGATTGAAAATATGTTTTATCCATTAATATATTACAAAACATTTGTATAATTATGTTCGTAGTTGTGTATTTTTTGTTTATTTTCAGATGTATATGCTGAACACACTCGCACATGCAGTTACCACCTAATGATGCCAGATAGCTACTTGCAGAACCCTAATGCTATTCTTAACTGCATTTTCGAGTTTATTTAAATTTTCGTGAATTGTAGTTTTACAGTAATCATATTTTAATATCTTAAATTGTATAGTAATTAATTATTCATAAAAATAAAAATAATTTTTTTTGATAACTCCATCTATGTGCAATAGGCAGAGATTACGCTATCTAAGGACATTAATAATAATTTCACAAATATTTGGTCAGGAGGGGTAAGGCGAGTAGAAAGGGGAGTTACTTGAACAGCGTTTGGGAATATATGAGAAAGGGTGACATTTTGTACTTATCTGGTTTGCATAGTGCTCATTTTGTACTTATCTGTTCTGCATTGGTTACAATCACAAGAAAAGTACACTATAAACTAATACGAAAAATGTTTTTATGATATATTTTATCAAATATTAATCAATTATGTACTTGATTATCAGATTTACTAAGTTTAAATAATTTTAATGGTGGATATAATTGTATTTTATATGTCATTGGCATTTTAGCAAAATGGCATTTATACGTCCATTAAAACATAAAAAATTAAAATTTTTGAAGTGCCTTTAAAAGTATAATTTCAGAATGCCAATGTAAACCTAACATATTCAATCTGATAAAGAATCGCAATTTATTGCCAAACGAGAACGAACATTTTTTCGTTAAAATAATATTAACTTTTGCACAAGCAACAACCCCGACATGGAAGCTACTATTGTCAAACGTTTTAAGAAAACAATGAAAATGTAGTGTAATTTTGCTCATAAATATATATCTATATACACGTTGATATCTAACAAAACAATTCAAACATGTTGTAAATTGGTGAACTTGTTCACTCATTACAACTCATCGAAATGAATTAGCCACTCGTTTTAATGTCACATTGTATGAACAAAGCCCCTCATTTGCCAGCCACCGGTGAAAGTCACAAAAGTCCGCGAAAGAACATTACCCAGTAAATAACAATGAACTTCAACGACATCTAGTTTGATCTTATGCGTACTATGCCATTATACACATACACACACACACACACACACACACACACACACATATATATATATATACATATATATATATATATCTATATATATATATATATATACATATATATATATTATATATATATATATATATATATATATATATATATATATATATATATATATAAGCATGTTGCATGTACCACTGGTATTTTCTGAGAACAGCTGATGATGGGGAAAATTTTCGCAACGTAAACTTTTTGAACACACTAAATTATCTATTTAGCTAAATGTAATTTATTTAAATACTCGTATATTATAACTTTATGGAATCTTGGTAAGTGACACAAGTTGTTTTCGTGATAAAAACAACATTACTGAAAAAGGTAAAAAGGTTACTTTTTAATTTGTATTTATATTAATATCAAAAGGATTCTGTATCCCCATATCTTAACCCATTTTTATTTTTGGTTTAAAACTTAGAAGTATCTAAGACTGGGCATTTTTAGATTGTGAAGTACTTTTTAACACTAATTTTTGATTATAACTTTTAATCCCCTAAACAATAATTAAACAAACTTCTTATAAACCATTTATATGCAAACAAGCCTTTTTATTTCATTTACCACTACTTTATGTATTAAAACAATCAAACACTAGTCGTTGGTTCACTACCGCTTTTAAAAAAAAAGAATTGTTTTCTCAATTTCCCTGACCAAGGCTAGCTAAAATTGAAACAAAGGATATCCAATCACTTCGGCAAAATATTTTTTTTTGGACAATAGAGACGATAAAACAAACTTAATTTCTACAGAAACTAAAGCGTAAAAACAAAATCGAAAAACTCCGATTTAATCTACTTTATTCTAACCTAAATATTCTCGTATTACAACTTATCAAAGTATGTAACACAAAATGAATGAAAAGTCTGTAAACATCGTTCACGATACTTACACTTATAGGGCACTCGAAGTTTCAAGTGCAAGGAAAATATAACAGGATATAAATTCAGTGGAAGAGCAATGCTTACAAGGGTACTTATCGTCTCGACATCGTGCTGGCAATTCTCGGTATTGCCGGTAATTCTCGCAGCAGCAAGCTTCTTACGCACTGATGAATCGTATTTTGGCACATCGAATGCGATCTGGTAACTCGCCTGATAATAGCATCTACTCGGAAATGCTTTTAAGGGCTCGCTATTTTGGGGATTGATAATGTCAGTCGATATGGGCGATATATTTTGAGAGATTGCATCCTATATGAAAACTTAAAGATACAGATATATTTCATTTATGAAAACGGGTTGTGATTTCTTTCCTAGCCTGCCACTTCCCTCTTCTTTGTGATGAATTATAGAAAATATCTCCTTTAAAATTCCTTTTACGTGACTTATTGAGAGCGAAATTGTCTTTGAGCCATCTTTATTTGTTCATACTTAATATATCATTTTTTTCTTCTACGAATGAACAGTCATAAAAAATAATAATTATAATGTTTCATGAAGTCATAATTCTGCACTGGAATAAAAATGATTCATTGGAATGAAAATTAATTAGAAAATATGAAAATATAAAGAAAATACACAAAACTAAAAATTAATGCAATATCATTTGAAATTATTTTTGACAGATTTTTATTAGCTTCACTAATATGTAAACAAATCTAGCAAAGCCCCTTTTCATTCACTTCTAGTCATATTAATTTGTAACTTTGCAAAATTTTGTCATGCTGATGACGATATAATTATATGGTACCATCGAGCTGATATGATGACGAGCTGATATGGAGAAGGGATCTGCTTGTAGGAATTTCGCAATGACTAACAATAATTTCATCGAGTTTGAGCCAGTTTTCCTTATCTCAGAGAGTCCTTTGGTCATATATATTGCAACTGAGGGAACATGATAATGGTGGAGAGAGATGTTCATAGGCATTTCTCAATGGCTGATAGTAAAGCGATCGATTTTGGACTCCTTTATAATAACATGTTAGTAATGTATTATAACCGGGAAGATCTGATAATGAAAGGGGGAAATAGTAATAGAAATCTCTCAATGACTAACAGGAACCCCTAACCGTTTTGAAGTCATTTGACAAGTCTCACTTTGTTTAATAAAACTAAATTGTTTTTATGTTAATATCTTATAATCTTATTGATTTATTTCCATATCAAGTAATAGATAAACATACATAAAAAACAAACGCTGATAATTAAGAACTTTTTTTTGACTAGCTAGAAAATAATTCTTTTGAAACAATTTCCCATACGAAATCTGATACAAGCTTGTACTACATTTTCAGTGAAAATGTGGTGTAAAAGCATGTACGCAATGTTAATTTCTAATTCTAGTAAAAGAAAACATACGCGGACACACACACACACACACACACACACACATATATATATATGTATATATATATATATACATATATATATATATATATATATATACACACACATATGTTAGTAACATATTATAACCGGGAACATTATAACAAATGTTTTTCTTTCCAAGATCCAAGGTTTTGAATGATGCTAATCAGTTGGGGCAAGGTCCTAGGAGTAAAACGGGCAACAAGAGTTTCCAAATTCAGTAGTTTGAGCAAAGTTGTCTGTGCACATGTGGTCGATCACAAGAAAATTGTGCAAGAGAATTGACCTGTTTCTGTTCAACGATTGCTTAATCGCAAGCTCCCCCATTATTTTGCCTAATTCGGAGAGATATATCCAATGTAAACAGTTGGTCAGGTTTCTTGAATAAATACGGGATAATTCCCGCGCAGAACCATCAAATAGCTTTTTTGATCAGCATTCAATTTGGGAGTGGGTTTTTAAAACTCATCAAAAAGCATCCACTTTCAATAAAAAAGATTCGCCTTTACGTCGCAACAGCGAAGAAAGTTAAGCTATGAAACGTTTTCTATATTATATGCTTGTTAATTTTATGCGAAATCAATCTGCCTAGTTTCCTAATCTTACCAATTTGTTTTAAATGGTTCAATTTTTGTGGGATAGTGACACTTCTACTGCAGCTTTCAATTAAACATTGGAGCCTTGCTCTCAAGTTTGCCAAGTACTTCATACTGAAGATCAAGATTGCCACATCAGGATTTTTCAGGCAGTTCAAGTCCTGCCCATTCATAAACTATATCCTTGCTAAACACCTCGTTGGTATTCCAAGCTGCTGTCTGCCCCACATTATTTCTGCCAAGAAACTCATATGGGAAAATAACACAAATTACTTTTTAGCTTACAAAATTTTATGTGTAAAAGGCATTTCAATGCATAACCTGAAACGAAATATAAGTCTGTCAGGCCAATGATTTACTTTTTCGTGAAATTTTAAGCATAACAAATCAAACTTCGTATAATACTCGTGGTTACCGAAACTGATCTTTCTTTTTCAGCTAAAAGATATATAGGAATAATAAGTTATGAGTCGCGAGCGGCAAAAAATTTGTATTTTACCGAAAAAGTAATGCAGTTTGTTTAGCTTTGTTTGGATGTAAACTTGCAAGTGGTATTGGCCGTGGCGTGGTCTTATTTCTTTTCTTTAATAGAAATAGTCAATAGAGTTATATATTATTTAATTTCTTATTTCAATGAGAAAAATAGAGAAATCTGAAACTGGTCGAGAGAATTAGCAAAGTTGAAAATTTGCATTAAAAAATATTTGAAACCATAGACTTACATAAGGACAGGCCCATAGTAACCGAAAATGTCCACTAAAAACGATGCTAAATGGCAAAATAAGCGCTGTTTCTTTTCAGTTGACATCATGTTTGATTCTCGCGAATTCGTTAATCTTGAAAACA
Source organism: Druceiella hillmani (assembly GCA_039881145.1). Classification (NCBI taxonomy): domain Eukaryota; kingdom Metazoa; phylum Arthropoda; class Insecta; order Lepidoptera; family Hepialidae; genus Druceiella; species Druceiella hillmani. Next base: position 22,269,852 of record JAYKKI010000022.1, read on the forward strand.
GTTAAAAACTGTCTATATTATAGTTCGAGAATTGAAAAAAATTATTGAGTACCTTATTAAAAAATTTAAATATTTTTTGTTATACTAAATCACTCTATGAATTTCAAGGTTATGATTTTGTAAAGACTTTTTTTTATACATTATTTTTTTTAATATTAATTTTGCTTTGTTTTAATTTTTTATATGATACAATATTTTTTTTATGTTAATTTTACTTTGTTTTAATTTTTGATATCATATGATATTTTTTTTTATATTGATAAGATATATTTTTTTATATTAATTGTGCATTGTTTTGATATGAAAATTTACTGAAGAGTAAGGTACCGGAAAAACCAAGAATTAGTATTTTTCTATCTGCCACCTAAAAAATTTACTAAAACCTAAAATTTGGAATGAAAATATAAACGTTCATAGATTTGAGTCATTCGTATAGTCAAAAAATGTACTTTAAGTAGTCAGGTAGTAAGTCTAGAAAGGAATAACAAATTATGTAAAGAAATATATTGAAAAAGAATATAAGCAGTGCGAAAAGATGTGTATATATATATATATATATATATATATATATATATATATATATATATATATATATATATATATAACCGAAAAGCGCTAATAACAATTTGTAAGACCTCAGCTTCTCGTTACATAAAAATTTTCACAAATTTTCTAGGTAGTTTACCATCCAAATAATAAATATTTGCAAAACACAAATAAAACACGAAAGCATAACCAAATTCAAGGTGATATGGCAATATTTGCCATAATCTTTGAGTCGTATTTCGATAGAGTTTTGTTGAATATTTGTGTTTTCTTATGTGCATTACACAAAATTTCATGATATCCTGACTAAGTCGGTATGTTTATATATATATTGCAATTTACCTATTTTGAACCAATGTAATAAACAAATATTTTAGACTAAAATAATATAAAATACGATTACAAATTAAATGATTATCGAAAACAGATCATAGGTATGTCTACGTAGATAGCGAATATTAAAAAGTTTCTAAGTTTTTTGTAAGATGAATTCTATGTTTTTAATTTTGACCTTTGACGATGTATATATTGGTTATTGCATAATCGTTATACCAGCACCACCAAGTATAAGAACGACATAAAAATCTTGTAGGAAAAATAAGAATAAGGTAAAATTTATTACTAAATTTACTTATACAGATTATATATAGATGTTATAGTTAGCCTTATGTTCGTAAGGTAACAAAATTATTATATTTGAATGCACGTTTGTGCAATGTTATTTTTTCACTTATACTAATAGCTGAGTTAGAATGCATAGATTTTCACATCACATACGATTTTCATATCACACATATTTTAACGTATTTGTGTAAAATGAATGATAGCCAAAGAAAATAATTTAGAGGCGACCTCTCGATAGAGGAAATAAATATAAATTCATTGCCACAGAATGAAGATGAGATAATTAAGTTAATTAAATATTAGTTAAGTTAATTAAATATAATGTAATTGTACCTGCCAATTAAAATTGGGTTTTGTTAATAAATTGAGTTAAAAATTACTTTTTTAATTACTCTACATAAATTTCAAGTAATTTAAATATTCCCACACCAATACATACATACAAATCCAGTTATTTGTTTTTTTTATAGTTGTTTAAAAATAACATAAAAACTTTTCAATTTGGCTAAATGTTATTTTGACAGTATCTTGATAATAACGACAATATTTGGAACAGGAGGAAATATGGGACATAATTGAATCGGCTCCGAACTATGTTGATGTTGTGGATATATGGCACTTGTCACTGTCTCGTTTTTTTGCCATTTCACTGTTGGCTTGCTCCTTTTTCCAAAATTACTTTATTAAAATACTAAGTCTACTTTTTTCCTAAAATATTTACGAGAATGAAAATATAGTAGTTCCCTATAAATTATTTTATTAAATACACAATAGAAAAGAATACATAAAATGAACATTTTCAGTACTCTTTAGTCCATATAGTAAATATATATATTAATTACTATTATAAGCTAAAAAAAGTACATTAAAAAAAGAAGGGAGAAAATAATTCTCTGTACGGTCATAGATTCATGGTTGAAAAAGAAAGCATTGGTCAATGAATAAATAGCTGCAAGTCGTTGCAAGAATTGATCTCAATAATAAATGTTACCATGTATACAAACACCATGTAACATTCATAATACATGTCAAGTTCGAGTTGCACACGTGTAATGACAGTTTTGTACGAACTTGCATAAAAAATTAATATATTCAATTGAAACGGTTATGAAAGAATGTTTAAAGTATTCAAATACCACCCAATGACCAAGAAATTCTACAGTTCCAACTTACTGCATCATTTCTTTTTCTTCTCCAAACAATCGCTCGTTGAATATAAATTCGTTCCAAGAAATTTCTCTTGTAGAAGTAAGATCAAAATTCACGTAAATAAAAATTCATGTAAAATCATAATTGCAACTTTAAGAGGCCACCGGAAATAAGAAATTTTCATGGAGCAATTTAAATGCCACACGATTATGCCATACATTTTCCGTCGCCTTTATTTCCTTTTCAGTTTTTATTTGCAGCAATAATTATCGGTGCTAGTACATAATAATTCCGCATCTTAACAAGCTCCAGAAACACTTAAACCGCATTTATTAAAATTATAAAGATGTTCATTTTCTTCCTTTCAAGTCCTTTTTATGAAGAAAATAAGTTAATAAGACGCTACTTAAAGAAACAGGGAAATCAAAGAAATGGTGAAAATAATAAAAAAAACATTAAATATATACACATTTCCAACAATATCTAAGTTATGGAATTCACTGAAACTTAACATCAGAAAGTAAGTTTTTATCTTGTTTACCTTCATGCCTCAAAATTTTCTTTTTTTCTTTAGATACGTGAAGTTTAGGCCTTTGTAATTGATACTTACTTTTTAATAATATTTTTAAAAATTTTATTTAAAAAGAAATTTAACATTATAATAATAAAATAAAATTTTTAAATCTAAGCATTAATTATGGTTGAGTGGAAGAAATTACTCTTGTAGTAATAAGATCACCATATGTACAAGAGTTGCATTAAAAACTAATTAATAAATATATAAATAGGAAAAATTCGTAAAAATTTGGGAAACATATTAAAGTATTGAAAAGAGCACGCTTTGACTAAACGTCCATTTCCGTTTTTGCGATATTAGACACGTAACTTTTCCTATAAGATACTTGTTTTAATATATTTAGAATGAAATAAAATAATCACCAAAATTAACCTTCCAAATAGAATCTTATGTCATACACTACCTACGGAATGAAGGCATGTTATAAATTACGTTTCCCACTTGAAATAGTTATTAAAATCTTTCATATAACCAGAGAAAGAAAAAAAAATTCGATGTACTCGTGCGACTCGTGCTAGTTATTTTTATAACTTAGACTTAGAGTAAAAATACTTGCTACTTAGAACAAAATATAATTAAAATAAAAGATCTGTGTTGTTAGATATGAAAAAATATGGTTGGAAAAGTACGTTATGTACATAAAAATTCAAAAGCCTTGGCGCACAAACGCTTGCAACGATGTTGACACGCACAAGCCACACTCTTGCGCCATATGACCTACTCCCGGCAGCCCCTCTTCTAGGGCCGTAATAGTGATTGCTATTGACGTCGGCTATTAGCGTCATCGCTAATGACTCGTGCATGTATGGTCCACCATCGATCAAACAAGTCGATTGAAATATTTTAATGGCAGAGACCGAAAGGGCTCCCCATCGGTGCTACTCGATGTGTACGAACGAGGCCGAGAAATATGTGTTTTTGTAAACTTAGATTTATAAGGATAGATATATTAGTGCAATGGCGACGTAATGGATGTGTGGTTCGCTCCAGATCGATACGCGGCCACGTTGCGGAGCGCGGCGCTTTTTGTAGTTTGTGTAACGAAATGGATGTCAAATTAGACTTTGGTACTTGAAAAGGAATAATTTTCTATGGAAATTTTATATTAGTGTTCTTTTTACACCGGCACGAAACATCTTCTATGCGTTAAAAAAGTAAAAGCAGTTGCGCGTAATGACGTAATTTTTTCCAATATCAAATATAAAAAGACAATAGAACCGGTCAAGTAATCAAATACACACAGAGAAGGATTCCGTAGTTACACATATCTCTTGAATTTACTGACAGAATTAAACCAATATAACTTTATTTGCCACTTTTTATAATTCCTATGAATACTTCTTCATCGTTCGCGCTACTAAACTGTGGGATAAGTATGATCTCGATATCCTCGAAGCCCCCTCAATTCATGTAAAGAGGTCGTCTTAGAAAAAAAGAGTTACCTGGACGATATTTTTCTTGTAGTTTATGAGTCCACGCTATTTTTATACATTAAAATGAAATGGCTCATAGAAAATGAAAAATTTAAAAATTATTATCGATATATTTTTGACTGACTTGGCGTCCTACATGGATTGGTTGCGAGACATTTGAAGCACGACTTTATTCAAAATATATTTCAAAAGTTTATTCGATCAAATTCAAGCAGGCATTTTTTTGGTTTTACTTACGTATTTTTGCTACTCCTGTGATCAGCACATAATAAAGTAAAAATGAATAAAAAAAACTATTTGTTTTAACGCTGTTTCGTTTAACATAAAACCCATGAATTAAACCAGAAATTAGCTTCCCATCAATGTGATTTAATTACTATTTACAATCGCTATCAAATTCAACAGATGGAGAACACTATGTTTAGGATCAAGAATTAATATTATTCCGTTAAAAAAACTATGATTAATTGTAGTTTATTTACTGTTAATTTAGTTTAATATTATTTATCAAGTAGTAAAATATATAAACCGTGTAACAGAATTCTTGTAATTAAGTGTATTGTAAATACTTTTAACATAAATACGTTTTGAAACGAATCAAGACTTAAATGAACTTAAAGTTAATTAATAAATTATAAATGTAATGATTTTTTTCTATGAAAAATTTGTGGAAGGAGGAATACAATCAACATAGCTAGTCACTTTGAACTTTAAGAATTCTAGAATGGAGCTCAAACATGAAAAATAAAAACTTTATTCGGTTATAAAACTCCTACCTAATAATACTCCACTCGATGGAATGTGTGAAAAAAAACCAGTTCTAAAATTACGGTGTTCATATAAGCCATCTACTAACATAATTTCATCCGTATTGGCTAAACTGTACAAACTAATGCCTACCACTACTTATATTAACAGATTAAATAGAATTAATTACCAAAAACTTCTTGCAGATTGATTTGTAAATACAGTTCATCAGATGCTGTTTTGATAATAGACTGAAGAAACTGGTTGATTTAATATTTACGATTGATTGTTCAGACTAAAGCAAAGTAAATGAGAACTAAAAATGTTGAAATATTGTAATTTTTAGACACTAATCTTGTTTACTTACAATTGTAGAAACATTTGATTTAAGCCTCTTATTCATATGAAAAAGAGTAGGAAAATACGCACGTCTCAATCAAACAAAACATTGGAATAAATAACAATAACATGTTAAAAAAATATGATCTTTACAACGTGACAAGCAGATGCTTCTAAATACTGTAACGAAATGGAAATTTTTTTTTAAATAATCTATGTTAGTGAGGGATGTTATAATGTACATAAGAGGATTATTGAGCAACATCGAGCATGAAATCTTTCCATTTAGAATAGAAAAACAATTTTCTCAAAGAGAGATATCTCTAGTTACAAAGAAATGAAAGTAAACAAAAGGTGTTAAGAGATGAAAAATAAAATACCCATTCTACTTTGATGCTTATTGATATAAGTAAGAATATCTTTTGATAGCTTTTACTTATGAGATTATACTTGATTTCGTATAAATACTCAAACTTTGTGTTGATTTTTACTCGTTTCGCTCTACTTAAATTTAGAATAAGTAAGAAAACACATCAGAAATCGAACGTGACAACGTCGAATCAAGGAATGATTGAAAATGCACGGTTAAAGCTTTAGCCAATACAATGCTATGAACGATAACACCAGCTTATGAGGTCCCTATGTATTTAAACGAGGGTAATCTTTAATGAGTTTATTATATAATGAGTATCTTACGTACCCCCAAAAATGAAAGTAATAAAGACTTGTAGGACGATGCAGCGAAGTTTCGAACGAGGAGCAAATAAAATGGTACTGAGATAACTGGATGGGCCACACGCTCTGAAGAGAATAATACGATATCCCAACACAACAGGTCTTCAAATTAAGTTTTCCACTAGCACAATCTATCTAAAAGGCAGTAGACAGTGGTTTGTGCTAGTAAAAGTGAAAAACGTCAGGCAAGAATTTGAGTAAAGCGGTAATTTTTTAGGAAATGTTACTTTCACAATTTTACATTTAGTATAATGACGAAACTCACTTCGAACCAATGCCACTTGTATGACTATGTAAATACATGTACGTATCATGTACGAAATAATCCCTACTACTATTTCAAATGTGAAAATATTTATCCTTTGCGGTATCACTTTGTGGTGCATCTTTGTGCCATCATAAAACAAATTTCTACCACCTTTCCAATGTATACAGTTCGTGAAGCAGAGGAATATATTGCCACAACTTCGCGTACGTGGAACATGAATTTCACCAAAAGAGTATTTAGCGATTTCCTCTTTAGTTAAGCGTAAACTTCTAAACAGATTTTAATGAAACTTGGTATTGATAGAGCTTGGGATTCAGTTCAATCTACAGTTTATTTCTAAACCCAAAAATATTGCTTATTAACATATGGATAGTGTATATCTACTTGTGAATAGTGTATATTAAATTAGTCAAGTATTTAACATTACTTTGCGAGAAATATTCCATACGACGAATTACGAATTTACGGGCAAAAGCTAGTTAGTAACATAATAGCAAAAGTTATGTACCTACATACATATTTACAAATATGGTTATTACCTAGTATGGTCACTTGACCAAACTAGGTAATAACCATATTTGTAATTAATATCAGTTGAAATTATAAACGTGCAGTAAAACATTTGCGGGCAAACTAATGCAATTAATTGGGACTTGTTAGGATACCAAAAAAATTAAATGAGGTCGTCATCAAACATTTTGTTTAAGAGTTGCAAAGACAAACGAATGTACTGTGAAAGGAATATTTATTGACCCCAATTAATAATTTTACAGTCAATTGAACAGTTTACTTGGCTGGTTTCCATTACAAGAAATTTAGCATTTTATTTAATAAACTTTGATGTTTAGGAGCGACTGTTGCTTTGATCTTTTCGTATCAGTAATCAGTGAACCATGAACAAATGCTCAGTATAGATTTAACAATTACAGATTGGAAAATAAGAATCGTATTTGCGGTATTAATTAATGTAGAACCTATTTTTTTAATTTTTAAATAGCAAAATAATACTTCTCCGATAAATATTTATCACATTTAATTATTTTCCCACAATTATATACTCGTGGGTTAGTATTTCAAAAAGAGTCCTCAGTCCGATATATTTTTTATGTAAATAAATAATGCGCCCCTGTGTTATTTAATATTTTAAAGTCCACACTATATTGAATCATTTGGGTGGAAATGAGGTGATAGGTTTTGATGTTAAATATTTATGGGAAAATTTAGTATCAAAGGTGTATTTAGGATGGAAAGTGTTCGTGAATCGTTTTTCTAAATGTTTGTGTATTATTTCCTTTGTCTGCCTGTTTGTTTGTTTATTTGCATGTTTGTTAGAGTATCAAATAACACTTAAGAGACTAACTGAAATGGGACTTTAATTGAAATGCTTCTTTAGCTTCAGGATAAAAGCATATATTTTCTAATGGATTTCCAATCTAATGACTTTTGCTCACATACTAGTATCAAGTGCATATATTTAAAGACTGGATAAATAGAACTAGAGGCAACTGACAGCGATTTAGCTTGAGTTTCATGCTAGGATATAAATTAGTTTTATTCCGGTCGAAAAATATTTTTGAAAGGCAAACATTATTTCAGGTGAAAAACTCCATCCATCAATTACAAGCCAGCCAAGTGAGAGTCTGGATCACGCATTAAATTTCTATACTTCGCTTCATATGAAATTTATTTTATATTTCATAATTATTTACTAATGTGGTCTTCCTAGCATAGTATATATTATATAATACTTAGTAAAATTATGAAAGGGGGACATATATATTAATACTTATATCTAGTCTATCTATAATTTTACTTTCAGTAGTTTCAGAAATAATGGGTTGGACATATTTTTTATGTATTTTTGAACATACTTCTAAATTATCGTAATATATACAAAATTTATTACATAATTAGGCTCATATAAGGGGAAAAACGCAAAACTATCAAAAAATGTAACTTCAATATAAAATGAACGAACATTTTCAAATGACAGAATACAACGCTTATCCGCTCTAAGGATATAATGGACAGATAAACCTAGATTACAAATAGCAGCAAATGCTTGTGGGACTGTCATTACTAACGTTTCGTACAATATAGGTGTCGGCAGTGAGATGGTTAATAAACTTTATATGGAAAGTAATAATTCCTGCCTATGACGATAACTCTTCATCATTTGAAATAAAGTGAATGAGCAATCCCTTAGGAGATTAAATCTTGAACTAGAGATTTTACCTTTTACAATCGCCTCGAAACGGTGTTTACTAAAACATGTCAATATCTTTCATTCAATATTATCAAAACTTTGTTATAAACGTAGGTATACGGTGGTGGGTGGGCATCATTCTATCCCGACCATTATCCTCACTCGATGAATATTGTTGAACTCTAATTTTAGCCACGTCCTCTAAGGATTTGTGAAAGTAAACAAGGGAGAATTTTATTTTATTTTTGATAATGAAAAATCCTTTCAGTATTAGTTATAATATAACTTTGATTCAAAAGTTGATGCACAGTGTCGAGTGGGCGTCGTTCGATCGATGTCGACCGGTATCCTCACTTAGTAAATATTGTTGGAACTTTAAATCTGACCGCATTTTCCCCTAAAGCTTTTAAAAAGTAAACAGGGGAGAATTTTTCGAAAGAATTTTATGTTATTTTTAATAATAACAATCCTTTTTGTGCCTTATATCAAAAATTACTGTAAACTCAAGCTTAAGTGCTTACATTACAAAAAGATACTGAGTCATGCAAATAAGGTTTGTATGACCTTATTTGCATTTATTAAGTGCACATATTAAGACTGTTCAGTCTTAATAATATTAAGACTTTGGCACCGCGAAAGAGTAATTTTAAAATTAATAAAAAATCTCAAAATAGCGTTTGTTTCATTTCCCTCTGTTAAATATTCGAGTTTACTTCAAAATTTTAAAATGATTAGTAGATTCTCTGTACCGAATTCTAAAACCTATTATGTCAGTCATGGTACACGTACAGTTTTTTTATTCCCACAAAACATATTTATAATTGAAAAAGAAACGGGTCCACCAATTTTCCCTCAGTATTTTCCGTTCAATTTCAAATTTAAACGTATCACGAGCGTTGAACAGTAAATTTGTCAATGTCGATGGAGTTGTCAGAATCTTAATAAATCTAAAAACTTACATGAACTTTGTGAAATATCTCTGATTCGGTCAAGAAATGAAAGTCGATTATCCATATCCGTGAATACGCCAAAATATTATCTAAGTGCTACTCAAGGTAACTCTCAACAAATAGCAAATAGTTACAATATATGTTTACATAGGCCACGATGAATCGATTTACTTTAAAGGAGTTCACTCATATAAATATTATCTACTCTAAAAAAGAGTTATACATAAAAGAAATCACAACGTTTATAGTTAACAATCGATCAGTAGTCATTATACTAAGTGGAAGTGGCCCACAAATGTTTCATTGCAACTAGTAAACCAAAATATGGATTTATATATTTCCATATAAGATCAACAGCTTATGACAATGAAAACATTCAGCAAAAAAATCACATTGTTTTACCTAATTCTCTCGGGTTTTATTACAAAAAGTCTTGCTTCAAAAATTTTGTAGGAAAATTGGTTGAATGCCCTTGTTCAAAATCAAAACAGACTTTATGTTTTCTCTCGATGTTATGTATTGGTTGCACGATCTACGAAGTTTGTTATTTTATTAATATTAATGAGAGAAGTCGATACCTCATACCTTACTTACTAGATGACTAAGAAATATAATCTTTCCACATGAAGTTCATTGATTGACTTACTGGGATATCGAATATATATATATATATATATATATATATATATATATATATATATATATGTATATATATATATATATTTTTTTTTTTTTGTTATTTTCGAAAATATATTTTTCAAACATATTTTATGTTCTAATGAATAAACTGTCTTATTATTAATAATGTGTATTTATTAACACATAAAACATATTTACCCACCGAGTGAGATTAGTATTAAAGTACATAGCCGTTATGTGGTTTGTTCATACGGGATAATATAATTAACATTGCCGGTTGAACCTGTATCACGTTATAACTACTTCTGCAGACGACTCATTTAGCTGCCTCACATTTAACATAAATATAAATGAAATAAAAAGGAAAGAAAATTTATTTAGAGAAAACTTGGATATTTTTTACTCAAACGTACTTTTCGTGATACAACAGATCCCTTTTAAATCAGGATGACCAACTTCATTTTCCCCATATTTCTGTTAAATTTCCTACGTAGAAAGGATTGTCATTGCCAAAAATGACATAACATTATTCCGAAAAATTCTTCCTTGTTTACTTTTAAAAACCTTAAGAGAGGATGCGGCCAGAATAAAAGTTCCACAATATTTGAAGTGAAGATAACGGTCGGGATCGAACGATGTCCACTCGACATTGTGGGCCTACTTCTGTAACAAAGTTATGATAATATTGAATGAGTGACGTTGACAAGTTTTAATAAGTACCGCAGCGAGGCGGTGGCGAAAGGCATAATCCCTAGCTCAAGATTTAATCTCCTGAGGGACTCATCATACACTTTGTTCTGGACGATGAAGCGTTACCGTCGTATATAGGCATGATTATTTTCTGTATGAAGTTTATTAACCGTATCACTACCAGTATATATATTGTACGAAATATTATTAGTAATAGTTTTACAAACCTTAACCGTTCTCTGCTATGGTTGTTTGTTATTACCGCGGATGAGCGTTACATTTATCGATATACTCTTTTTAATATTTTTGTATTTTTTCACCATTTCATGTGCTTTATGCTCATGTTGGGTATATTATGATAATTTGTTTTGTTTGGTTACAAAAGTTAAAATAAATAAGCACAAAATAAAATAACTAGACTGAATTTTTTTTCGGAACTTTTTTTACCACTTTTCGAATTGTTATCTGTAATGGTTCTGTAACTGAAATATAACAAATGACGAAAAAAAGTTAAAGTAGAATATGGCAATCGCAGAAAAAGAAACAGTATACTTAGTAAATTGATAATTTAAGGTATCCGTGTCAGTTTTGCTAGAATTCGATTTATTAGCAAATTGCATAAAAATTGCTTCATTTATAAGCATCCTTTTGTAGTATCATATTGTCACCATTCTGTTGTGATATAAAAATAATTTTAGAAGTATGAATTGAAGACAGTATTTAGAGTGAGATTTGATGCAATATCTACTAACAAGTACTTAATGAGTAAATGTATCTATTAAGGATATTTTTCTACATTATCTATTATGAAGTGCTCAATGAGTAAAAGTATCCATTAAGAATATCAAGTGATAGTTCTTACCAGTGACATTAATTGCTGTTACGATGGGAAATATTGCTCAAACTATCGCCGTGAAAACGTACGTTCAGATTTTATTTCTTAATCGATATCTCTCAGTATCATATGATAGGAAATGAAATAAAGCTTTTATTGTTTTGTACGCGTAAAACAGAACCCTTATCAGTAGGATGTTCGTCTGCACGTGGGTCGCAGCCATTTTGCTCAGAAACCACCAGAAGTAGAAACCATGAACAGTGAAGGAATATTCATAGGAAATATTATGTGCGGCATTTAAAACATTGTAATGAAATTATTTTGCTTAATTTCCATCAGTACTTTCGACAGATATGCTACAGAAGATATGCTGTGTATTCTGTTACGTAGCCGGTTCTCTTTTTATTATTGGAAAAACCAGTACGTCATTACGCGTAACCGCTTTTAGTTTTGATACGTAATATATACTACTCATCGATGTAAAAAGCAATAATATAACATTCACGTGGGAAATTATTCCTTTTAAGAACTGAAGACTAATCTGCTCCCCATTTCATTAGACAAACTATAAAAAGCGCGACTCTTCAGGACGCGACTCCTAATCGATCTGGAGCGGGCCACATATCCATTACGTCGCCATTGTACCAATGTATCTATTCTTGTAAAAGTAAGTTTACAAAAACACTCATTTCGAGACCTCGTACACGTCGAGTGAAACCGATGAGGAGTCCGTCCGGCCTCCGCCAATAAAATATTTCAATCGACGTGTTTGATCGAGGTCCTGCATGCACAAGTCAATAACGATGACGCTAATAGCAGACGTTGACAGCTACCACTATTACGTCCCTAGAGGGGTGATTATGGGGGCTAGGTCGTATGGCGCAAAAGCACGTGTCCGGCTTGTGTGTGTAATAAAATCGTCGCGAGAGAATTTGTCGTTTGGGCACCTATGCTTTTGAATTTCAATACTCATAGCGTACTTTTTGAATCATATTTTTTCATATCTAATATCTTTGTGCTATTTTTATTTTATATATATTTTAATCTAATTACAAATTATAAATAGCGTGAGTCGAATAATTACATCCAGTGTTCTTTCTTCCTCTGGTTATAGGAAAGATATTATTAATTACTTCAAATGGAAAGCGTAAATTATAGCCTGCATTCTGACATATCTGATTATATAAATTTTTTGAAGCATAGTTTCAGAGACAGTGTGTGAGATAACATTCTATTTGAAAGATTGATTTTTTTAATTTAATTTTAATCACATTAAAATAAGTGCGTTCTAGGAAAAGTTACTTGTCTAATATCATAAAAACGAAAATGAAAGTTTCAGTACGATGTGCTTTTTTTAGTATTATTTATGAATGTATCAAACATTTAGCTACTTTTTTTATAAATTTTTCATTTTTATTTATTTATTTATCAGTTTTTAATGCAATTTTCGTAAACATGGTAGTATTATAGCTGTAAGAGCAATTTCTTCCAGTCAACCATAATCGATGAGTAGATTTAAATAGTTTATCATATTATTACGTTAAAATTATTTTCCTAATAAAGGTTATACAAATTTTATTACAATGTAAGTATTAAAAGCGAAAATCCCCAATTTGACACATTGATAGAAATAACGAAGCATGAAGGCAAACATATGCAGCCATACTTAATTTCGACGATTTTCGATGCGTATATGGAGAGGGAATATTTAATGCTAAGATCCAGTGAATTCTATAACTTAGATATTGTTGGAAATATGCATATTTTTATAGATTTGTTTATGATATCCAACATTTTTCCTTCATTTGTTTTTCCATAAAATAGACTCAAGAGACAGGAAATCAATATCTTTTATCCAATATATTTATTTAGTGTGAAAAATATGAGATGAAAGGAAGTTGAGTAAATAAGACGACTGTACAAATAGAAATCGCACTGAGCGCTTCTTAAACGCTTTGCACACCATTTATCTTGTACGACACTCTTCGAGAAATTAAGAAAAAAAACCGCTTTGTCTGTCCTTATTTTCTTAAAGCAGCATTTCTGTCTGCTAGTCTTGCATGATGGACGGGAGATCAAGTAGGAATGTAATGATCATTTTAAAACATTAATATTATAAGAAGAGTACAAAAAATTCACGAAATGGGGTAGAAGGGAGGTTAAAAAAACGTGGTGTTATTTTTCCATCGAAATATGTTTCCCCTTAGCCCTAAAACATTTCTCACCTCCGGCGACTAAAGTTTTCTCTTTATCTTAAAAGTAAGCTGAAATTATAGACTTGATCTCTTCATCTATCCTAAATTTTTTTCATCGAAGCTCCTCTGTCATTTTTGGGAAGAACTAATGGTCGAGAGTCAAGTCTGGGCTGTAAGGTGGGTGTTACAATATTTTAAAACTGCACTCCTGAGGGGCTGCCGTGGCTCTTGTGTACAGGTGCATTGTCGTGCAAAGTAGTACCCTTTTCGTTAATTATCTTAACCTTTTCTCCTTCAATTCTCCAGTAAATCGATGTAATAGTCTCTCGTTATAGAAACACCATTAGCCTTACCTTTGAAGTCAATGAGCGGAACACCTTCGTGTCCAAGAAATTTTGTAAGGTGGGGTACCCTTTTTATCTCATTATGTGGACTCTTGTTTGGATTCAGACTCGTAATGATGAATCCAGTTATTGTCATCCGTAACAATTAGGTGGATTACCTAATTTATATATTCGCGACATCAGTTTAAAATTTCATCTTTAGCCTCTTGCAGTGTTATTTATATGTTAATTCAAGCTACAATCTTTTCGTGAGCTATTTCATATAGATTCGTAGAAAAATTACGGAGTTACAGAGTAACAAATATCCATCCATACAAACGTTTTCATGTGCAGTTCGTTTTCAAAAATATGATAAAAATATATTAATCCAATGTTTATTTATCAATTTACCGTACAATTTCTTGTTTGAGTTATTAACGGCTTGAAATAGTAAAACTTTATGAAATAATTTTTTTTTAATTTTAAGGTAAGGGTAAAAAAATTAGTCATTTTATAGACAAAATATTGAAAAATGTAAATTTTGAATATTCCATATTTCATGTTTAAAGAATAGAACACTGTAACCGCATAAAGATAGTTAATAAAGATTATAAATTTTTATGGTTGGGCTAAAAGAAGTCGAGAGAAACAAAGACAAATGTTTGGACTTCTGTGTGCAAAGAGGAAAGAAAAGAGGGAAATTCATTACACTTGATGGATTATTTTGCATTAACTTAATACTTCAGACTGACTGGTAAGATCAATCAATTTACAAAATTAATTCCGCATACGCAAATATTTATGAAGTAGTATTTTTCGTCAACACAATTATTTTACACGAGATATTTCACTGCTACAGCAACTGTATTTCATTGCCAGGTCATAGTTCCGACGTTACTTTTAAGGAGCATCTCGATGAGCTCAGTGGCTGCACGCCGACAGAAGCCCTACGACTTGTGATCAGTTCAACGCATCACGGCAACGACACTATTATTAAGCTGAAAATAACTTTCTATTTATTTTGTTTTCTTAATAATTTTCCAAAAATATAGTCTGCAAATTACCAAAATACATCTTTGCGCCAAATTTCGTAACTCGTGGCATATTAAAAAAAACTTTCAAAACGTATCATCCGGTAGAGAAAAAATCCTATTAATTGGATAATCTGATAACGTACCGTAAACAATCCCATAAATAAAAAAATATTCCAGTTGTTTTCCCAACAAACTTTTGTGCTTCAAAGTATAACCATTATTCATAGAATTAATAGTATAACATATTCATAGAATTTTAATACAATAAAACATATAAATAGTGTGGTATAACTAAGTATATTTCTATAAAATAAGTAAAAAAAACATTAGAAAGTATTTTTTTATTGTTTCAATTCATTAAATAAGTAATATTTTACATTTGAATTAACAAGAAATAAAGGAGGTATATGGTAGTGAGATTTGAACTCGGACGAGCAACAGTTCGCACTTTTGCACTCGACCATGTGACCGCTAAGACATACCTATTATTTTTACATATACATGTTGTTAGTAAAGTTTATCTGGTTATGTTTTTTTATTGAAATGTCAGTGCGCACTCATATTTTGAGAAACAATTTGCCCTATCATTGCACAAACGTTAATTAAACTAAATTTTCCCAATCGTTCGTCCTCCTTGTCAGTTAATATTCTTAAATGTAATAAAAAAAAACATAAATCAATATTGATCCTTTTAATATAGTTAAGACAAAAATAATAAGTACGTACATTCGTAATAAAACAAGATGTATGTAAAAACATCGTTAAGTTAAACTTTAATCTAAAGCTGTGAAAATAAAATGCGCAAACATTTACGTCTCTGAAAATTGTACTTATGATTAACTTGCGCTTTTTTGACGTGGGTGATTTTAGTCAAAAAAGGATTTTAGTCAAAAAGCTTAAACACTAACTCCATTTTCTTAAGCGAGAGTTCTACCATCGTACTACTTACTCGTCACTAAATACATACTTCAAATATATTGTAATCAACTCTCACTTGAAAGACTGTCAATATTAAATTAGTTATATGATTAATGGAATGAATTTGATAGAGCTAAATTTTCCATGATTTATTAGAGATTATATCAAAGAAGAGCTGGAAAGTTAAATTACAGTTCATAAAAGTTTCCGATTTACGAGCAAATATTGAAGTTACTTCGACACTTCAGCAACCGCCCTTTCAACATGAAAGTACGCATAGTTTATATCATGCTACAATGTATTAACCCTAAACTTTTTCTATTCACAGCGCCCAAATTTGATCGAAATTTGCAAATGGCAGTTAGTTTGGGTAAAGTTAATAAACAAATTTGAACTTAAAATTCACTATAAACCTATTTTCTTCGTATCTACTTTCTTGCCAAAGTAAAGCAAAAAAACTAAAATATTCAATATTCTTCCATATTTTCATTTCACTATTTTCTTTTCCAGCTTCTCGTTTACAATAAAATATTTTCCGTATCGATAAACACAAAGAACACAACTGAACAAATGTTTTTGCAAAATTAAATTAACTTCAGTTGCTTACCGATACTAAGAGCAGGAAATAGAATAAATTTCATCAAATCTCCAAAAACGACAGTTGACTAATTTCTAAAATCGACCTTCAGATATACGTAACTCAATTTCTAAAGCTTGTCTATTTTAATTTAAATGTATATTTTGTTTTGTACTTTATGGATATTTAATAAAACTCAGGAAATTTGATGTGTTAATTTTATATAAAAGTGTACAAAGGGTCTTTATAAACTTTTGGCTTACTATTAAAGTGAAAAACATTCTACTTCAACACAATAATAACCACTTTAAAGATAAAATTTATATTAATTAACATTTTGATAAGAACCCTGTGTACATATGTATCTATAAGGAATTAATAACCAATTCTTGCCCAATTTTATTGGTTTTTCCCATTGCTTATATACGAATGACCAGATTATTTTAATATAATCTCATTTCGATAAAACTTACCAAGAACTGCTTGAATACCTAATTTTTATTTGTTTATTGCATAAAACTTTTATGAGATTATCTGCAGAGATAAAATCATAAATACATCTGACGTCATTTTTAAACGTTTCTTTTCCTCCATTTCCATACAAGTTTGTATTATTAATGAAAAATATTTCAAATAGTATATTATAAAGACTATAAAGGCTATGATGATGTATGAAAATGAAAATATATGAGATATGAAAAACTAATTTTTTTATCAATTTTTTAGCGAATTTCCTCGATGGAAATAACGCCCCTGAGGACATTCTGGTATAATGGGTGAATTTATAAATTTTTATTTATTTTCTGCTAACTGGTCACATAATATTTGCATTCTATTCTTCTTGCGATTTTTTGCGATTCAGTAAATAATGAACGATATAAACCATTCTTTATTTTACGTCGTTGTTGGGAAAACTGTCACAATTGCAAAGCGCATCCGATATAACGAAGTTCCATTGACCTTCTAATCAAAATTGTATAAAGACAAAAATAAACCTGTTAAATGAATGTAAATCGCACTTAGAAGGCCCTGTACATACTTAGACATGTATAAATATTTAATAATACGAAGCCTTTCTATTAACCCATTTGCAAATATTAATGTTACTTTTCACCATGTAATTCCCTAGCAATATTTTTTACCACGTAATTCCCTTATAATAATTCCCTAGCAAATCTTTCATCGTCGCAAAAATATCATGATATTCTCAGAGATATTTTGCTTCAGTCCTAACTTTTCACTAATAGACCTCTAATAGTTTTTGTGTAATGCACGCACAGATATATAAAATCAATACATATGTGTAATATATAAATATCTTTGCATGAGTGCGTGCGTGCATGCGCGTGTGCGTGCGCATGTGTGAGTGCGTGTGTGCGTGTGTGTGCATGCGTGTGTACATGCGTGTGCGTGCGTGAGCATAAGTGCGGGTGCATGTGTGTGCGTGTGTGCGCGTGTGTGTCTGTGCGTGCGCGCGTGTGAGTGTGTGTGCGCGTGAATGTGTGTCTGTGCGTGTGTGTGTGTGCGTGTGTGTTTTTATATATAAAGATTGAAGTTGAAAACATTAAAAGAATTGAGACAAAAGTTTGTAGTATAAACTTTGTAATTATAAATTATAAATGAAACAAAAGTTTGTAATTATAAATTCCGGTAATATCTATAAGTGATAAGGAATTCAATTATACCTATCAGTGTAGCCTTTTTACGGCCATTATTTTACAAACAGTGAAATTTATTCTAAACAATAAAACGCAGTCAATATAACCTTGGAAAGATTTTGTAATGAAGCCATAAAGTCAACGACATAAAGATAACACGTAAACCGATCCTTAAAAGTCCTAGCTCTCGTAATTAAACGATTTAAGTTAGACTAATGAAACTGATCCTTTCAATAATTCGTAGAAGAACATATTCGTAAAAGGTGTCTCCTTGACAGCAATACCGATTAATAACTAAATTGTGAAATTAAAAAAAACTTTTTTTTATTATTTTATTAAAGTTATGTAAAAAAGGTTTTTAGATGATTTTGATGAATACTGAATATACCGTTTCATCAAAATGAAGAACATTTCTAAACGTTAAACTGTGACTCCTTTTACCATTAGATGAATGGATAATTTTCTAATAATTTTTTGATTGATTAATGAGTTTATTATTTTTGCAATTCATGAACAAGAATATTTACAATATGACTTTTCTTTTATTGGTCACATTTACTCCACGTATTGTCTTCACCAATTTGCACTATTCTATTTATCATTCATGTCAAGAATTGTATTCTCTAAAATATTCCAAATATACAACACGTGCATGCCACATATTGTAAAACTTTCTTGGTAAATTTTATTTGTGAAGAAGTGGGAGCAGTAGGGTTTACTGGACCTAATATCTGTATTAGAGATGGAAATAACTGTTATTTCCCTATACCTATTATAATGAATAACATCATTTTTCAATAACATAGTATCATACCTGTTAAAAATAATATGTTATTGGACATTATTGAGAATAACATCATCCGTTCTTAAACGATATGTTCCATAAAATTAATTTTCCTTCTGCGTGCGTATACAAAATATGTATGCGTACCATAATCGCTATCTATATTAAATACTACTGGAGAAACGCTAGTTCAATTTCAATTTGGTTTATGATACAATATAGGTAATTTTTTTGTGAACGGTTTCAATCTACATGTGATTAATTTATGTTAAAAGAAAGCCAGGCAATGGCCAATACGGTGAAAACTTACATTTCGAACATAGTATTTTGCTAGTTCGATAATTTGAACATGATGAAACAGTAACGCATAGAAATTGCAGTTAGCGATCAACAGTGAAGACTGAATGAACATAACATAAATAAAATTCAAATAAAAAGTATGAATTCTAACTTTGTATAGTAATTCATTGTTTATTATCATTCGGTAAAAATTCTATGTCGTTCGGTAATGTTCCGTCAATACGAAACAAAAAAATTCAGTATCATTCAGTTATGTTCCGTAAATATGAAACAAAGGGCAATGCGAAAACGTGCTGTCTCGCTCTCTCTTTACTCCGCGAGTGACAGCCATTGTACGGAGCTGCTTGATAATACCACCGTAACATAATATTTTAACATGTTAGCCGAGCATAACGTTCTTTAATAATATAGTATCTGTAAATCGCAATAACATAATATATTATTTCCAATCGATATTATGTTATCCATACCTGTTATGTTATAATTCTGTCATCACTAATTTGTATAGACCGCAAGGCCACCATAAATATATATTGTCTTACATTATGCATTGTCTTCGCTAGTTTTGCCGTTCATTAGGTGTAGTACAAGGATTACAAAGTATTGCGAATCCCGAAAGCGTTCCAAGTAGTGGCCTCACCGTGATAGTTGAAGATATTTTTAGCCAATGAGATAATTTTATCTTAAGCGCCTATGTTTTTTGTAAATTTAACAAAATTTGTAAACCACACTTCGACCTTGGCAGTCAAACAGTTGATATAATTTTTATAAACATCACATATTCAAAATCTGTGTCAAATAATTCATTTTTTGTGAGCATCTTAATAAAATAAGTTGTTAGTGTTGTAACAGTCTATACTTTGTTTGTTGTAACAGTCTATAGTTGTTAGTATGTAACAGTAGTAATTATAAATTATATTTTACCTATACGCCCCATAAAAATGCATTTACTTCATTTGGTTAAGAAAAAAAGTAGTTTTTTTAAGACCTCTTAAAAAACGTTAATAATAATGGTATGCAAACCAGTTTGAACGGTCAGTTGTTAGGTTAAATATAAAAATGCTTCTTGTTGAGTTGTAAAATAATGAAGCTTAAAGACATAAAATAAGTGTCAATGTATAACCAGGAAAAGCAAATAATATGTTACTTTATCCAGGTAATATTATTAAAGTATTAAAAAAATTATTCATTTTGTTAAACAGTCAAGAAACCTGTAAGTTGTAATTAATTCCATGCCAATTCGAAGTTGTTCAGATAAAAATTTCAACGCATTGAAATATTAAATAGGATACAAATAAAAAAACAATAAACAGCACCAACACACCACTCGCTGTTTCGAAATAGGAGGAAAATAAAACCGGAAATAAATCAAATCGAAGTGCCTACAAGAGTACTCATCTGCTCGACGTTGGGCTGGCAGTACAAATTATGCAAGTAATGCCGGTAATTCACACAGGAACCGACCTCTTTAGTGCTCACAAATCGTAAATGGATGCGTCGAACGCGATCAACTTTTAAAATAATTTTCAAATACCGAGATGCTTTTGTGGGACGCAGATGCCACACTGCGGACTGATAGTGGCAGCCGTCGTAGGGAAAACATTTTATGATATGGCATGCGTTGTGGAAACCAGTATTTATGATGCATTTCTTTTATTATTCCCAAAAGCTAAACTGAGTACAATATCATAATCTAAAATATACAGAAATCCATGTATATCTTTATAATTATGGAATAAAACTGAGGTCCCTAAGACATCAACATCTTAGTGATATGGTAATTTTTCAATCGCTTTCCTGGTCTGCTATTTTCCTTTTTTTGTAACTGGTTTCGGAGAATTCTTATCTTTTTAAAATTTTCTTTACGATCGTTGAGGGAGAGAAATTTCATTGGCCTTATTTTTTTCCTTTTCTGTACCAAATAACTCTATCCTCTATAAAAACAGTATATTTTACTGTTTTTATAGAGGATATAAATGCATTATAAAACTATTCTAATAATAGATTTGTGGATATTTTAATGTCATTGTTAATTATTATAAATCAATCTTACATTAGATAAAATCTAGCAGTAGTAACAAGAGGCAATAAATAAATATTTTACAATAAAGCCTATTTTTTACTTGGTTTTGCCTATGTCCATTATTATTTTATATTAGTTCTCAATTTGGAGGCTAATACAGATAATATATTGAAATTATATCTACGGTATTTTGATCAGAAATCGTATTGAATTAAAAACTGATGGAACTCGAAATAACAAGCAAAAAAGGTAAATTCTGTAACTTGCATTATACTTCTACTTAATAGATTCAGTTAATGAAAACAACCATTATTTTAACCTTGTTTCTATTCTCTGACATAACAAGACGGCTGTGAGTCGTCATCAACCTCTGTCTCAGATATTTTCTCTCAATACCCCGGCCGAGAAAGTATATAAGTAAGTCTCACTAGAATGAAGCAAGAAAGTTCCGATTGAATACCAAAAACACCTCAAATAGATCTGGATTGGTAATACACTCAGAAGGGAACAAATTCATACCCCGAATAAGCTTTGGATTAAAAACTCTCAGGGGAACAGGAAACGTGGCCGTCCAAAACAGATATTGCGAAGTACTAAAAATGTGGAGTAATTCATCATGCACAGGATCGTTCAGCGAGACAAAGTATCTTAGGCGCCCTTTGCTCCGCCAAAGGCTCATATCACATAAAAAGAAGTACTCATCGAAAAAAATGATTCCAAGTCGTAAATATAAACATAAATATTTAGTAGGTTATAGGGATTTAATCGAAAAGTAGAGTTTGATTTCCTTCTTCTTTATCAACTGAACTGAACTGACTCTGGCACTCTAAAAGTGGTCCTAAAAACTTGGTAAATGCCTTTTCTTCAATTTAGTAATCTCCATTATTTACGCATGTTCTTAACCTTTATCTCTTTCTTCGGAGTTCGGCCATGGAATTTGCCTGGAGCTATTCAACTTTTTTATTCACATTATAAGCGTATGACATATCTATAATCGATAAAACGTAATTGCCTGGATCAGTGACTACGTCACTCGTGCACTAATTTGACTGTTTTGAACTGATTTATATTAATTCTGTCGAAGGAAATATGTCGGGATCCAGATTCTTTATTTGCATAATGTGTGGAATTAATGTTTGCTTATCGATTCAGAGTCCCAAACACTTTTGTTTTTCAACATATACAGACCGGCTTCTGGCCTTTTCTATATGCCGTGCTGGACAAATATTGATGATTCCTGTCCACATCATTGTATTTATTTGCACAGGAACAAATATTCAGGTAGAACCAAAAAACGATTAAATTTATTAGGTGTAATATTAACGAGAAAAGAATATACTTTAATTCTCACAATTAATATTCTTCTATCTTTTCCTTAAATAAAACAGTGTTATTGCCATTATGTTGTCATATATTTGTGTAAAATTAAATTTTTTTCAAACTTATTGTCATAATAACGTAATTTTAAGATCTTAAATATTATATTGATATATTTCGAATATTTGTCTTGGTTTTATATAATATTTTTTGGTAATTGTCTCTATGAGCAATGGGCTAATGAATAACTTTAACCCCATTTTTATTTTCGCTATAAAACATACAAATAACTAAGACTTTTGTAGATTGTGAAGTACTTTTTTCAAATTTATTTTCGATTATAATTTTTAATTTTCTAAACAATCATTGGACAATATTCTTGCAAATCCTTTATATGCCATCAAGCCTTCTTATTTCAATTATGCCTTTTTATTTATTAAAATAATCAAACACTCGTCGACGGTTCACTACCGTTTTTTTTAAAAGGAATTGTTTTCTCAATTTCCTTGATCAAGTTTAGCTAAAATTAAAACATAGGATATCCAATCGTCTTAGGCAAAATATTATTTTTTTAAACAATGGGAATGATAAAGCAAACTTAATTTCTACAGAACCTAAGGCGTAAAAACGAAATCGAGGAACTCTTATTTTAATATAATTTATTCTAACCGAAATATTCTCGTATTACAATTTATCAAAGTATGTTTTTATTCGTTTTGTGTTGTAAAAGTTACAACAGAAAACGAATAAAAAGGCTGTAAACATCGTTCACGATACTCACACTTATAGGACACTCGAAGTTTCCAAGTACAAAGAAAATGTAACAGGAAATAAATTCAGTCGAAGAGTAATGCTTACAAGGGTACTTATCGTCTCGACATCGTGCTGGCAGTACAAATTACTCAAGTGATGCCGGTAATCCTCGCAGCAGCTAGCTTCTTACGCACTGATGAATCGTATTTTGGCACATCGAATGTGATCTGCTAACTCGTCTGATAATAGCATCTACTCGGAAATGCTTTTAAGGGCTCGCTATTTTGGGAATTGATAATGTCAGTCGCTATGGGCGATATATTTTGAGAGATTGCATCCGATATGAAAGGCTAAAGATACAGATATATTTCATTTATGAAAACGGGTTGTGACATAAACTATAAATCATATTCCTACAGAATCTCCTCTTAACGATGTTGCATTTTCTCTTTACTGTTTCCAGTTAATTTCTTTCCGAGCCTGCCACTTCCTTCTTCTTTGTGATGAACTATAGAAAATCTCACTCCTTTAAAATTTCTTTTATGTTCTTTAGTGAGAGCGAAGTCGTCTTTGAGCTGTTTTTCTTTGTCCATCCTTAATATAACATTTTTCTTCTACGAACGAAGTCATAAAAAATAATAATTTTAATGTTTCATAAAGTCATAATTCTGTACTGGAATAGAAATGTAATTATATATATTTGAAATGTAATTATCTATATTTGTTAATTAGCCTAAATTAATTAGAAAACATGTAAATATGAAGAAAATGTAAACCCCATTTTGCAAAGCCCATTTTAATTCACTTCTACTCATCATATCAATTTGTAACTGCAAATTTTTGTCATTCTGATGACAATATAATTATATAGTACCATCGAGTTGATATGATGACGAAGAAGGGATCTGCTTATAGGAACTTCGCAATGACTAACAATAAATTCATGGAGTTTGAGCCAGTTTTACTTATCTCAATGAGTCCTTTGATCATATATTGCAACTGAGGGAACCTGATAAAGAAAGGTGGTCAGAAGCATTTCTCAATGGCTGATAATGAACTGATCGGTTTTGGGTTCCTTTATAATAATATATTATAACCAGAAGGGTCTGATAATGGAAGGGGGAAATAGTAATAGGAACCTCCGAATAACTAACGGTAACCCCTAACCGTTTTGAACTCATTTGATAAGTCTGTCTAATAGATAAACGTACATAAAAACAAACGCCGGGAATTAATTACTTTTATTTTGGCTAGTCGGCTACTAACTATTTTGAAATAGTTTCCCATACGAAATCTGATACAAGCATCTATTATATTTTGTCTGTATAATTTTCTCTTCTTGGTGGTTACGACATATATTTTGTTGATTTAGAAGTCAATTTCCTTGTTATTATAAATTAGATTTGTTCTTATAGATATTTTTTTTAATATTAATTTTTTTTGCTTTCATTTTTGGAAATCTACTGAAGATTAACATGCCAAACGAATTAGTAATTAGTATATATATATATATATATATATATAGCGTGATGCTTTCTGATATTTCCTAACATATTAATTATTTTTTTAAGTATAATTCCAGAGGTAGTGTATGAAATAAGATTCTATTTGAAAAGTTAATTTTGGTGATGATTTTGTTTCATTCTAAATATATTAAAGTAACTATCTTATAGGAAAAGTTGCGTGTCTAATATCGCAAAAACGGAAAAGCACGTTTAATCGTAATGTGTTTTTTCGGTATTTTAATACATTTCCCTAGTTTTTCACAATTTTTTCATATTTATTTACTCAATAATTAGTTTGAAATGCAACTTTTGTAATATGGTGATCTTATTGCTACAAGGGAAATTTCTTCCAGCCAACCATAATCAATGATTAGATTTAATAAGTTTATTATATTTTTATAACGTTAAATGTCTTTTTCAATATTTTGTTTTAAGATGTTATTAAAAAGTAAGTAATATTTATATAAATTAATAGCAAAAGGTCTAAACTTGACATATCGATAGAAAAAAAGACTTTGAGCATGGAAACAAGATAAAAATGGAAGGAAAATGATGCGAGTTTAATCAAGACATATGAGATAATTATTTTTATTACTTTCCGATGGTAGGATCCAGTGAATTCCATAACTTAGATGTTATTGGAAATGTATATATATTTAATGGATTTTTTATTACATTCGCCATTTCATTGATTTTACTGATTCTTTAAAAGGCGTCTTCTTGTTTTTTTTTCGTAAAAAAGACTTAATAGAAAGAAAATCAATATCTCCATAAGTTTAATAAATCCGATTTGAATATTTCTGGATATATATTAACATCGATAATTATTACTGCAAATGAACGTTGAAAAGGAAAAAAAGGCGATAGAAAATTGACGGCCCTATCCTGTGACAATAAAATTGTTCCATGGAATTTTTTAAATTTCCGGCGGCCTCTTAAAGCTGCAATTTTGATCTTACGTGAATTTTGATCTAAGTGAATTTTGGTCTTACTGTTTACAACAGGAATTTCTTTGAACGAATTTACATTCAGCAAGCGACTGTTTAGAGAAGTATAGAGGGACCCATAAAAATATTGCAATAAGTTATTTTATTGACGTGATATTTAGATTTTTTAAATACATTGGATGCTATTTGAATACTCTAAAAATTTTGTCATAACCGCTTTATTAGAATATATGAAATATTTTTATTTTTTATACAAGTTCGTAAAAAAACTGTCGTTACACGTGTGCAACTCGAACTTTACGTGTAGTATCAACGTTACTTGGTGTTTGTATACAAGGTAACATTTATTATTGAGATCAACACTTGCAACGACTTACAGCTATTTTTTCATTCACAAATACTTTCTTTTTCAACCATGAATCTATGACCATATAGTGAATTATTTTCATCCTTCTTGTTTTTCATGTACACTTTTTTAGCTTTTAATAGTAATGAATATTAATTATTTAATATATATATATATATATATATATATATATATATATATATATATATATATATATATATATATATCTATATATATATATATTTATATACAAAAGAGTAATGAAAAATTTTCATTTTATATATTCTTTCCTATGGTGAATTTATTAAGAATATTGATTGGAAACTACTGTATTTTATTCTCGTAAATATTTTGGGAAAAAAGTTGACTTAGTATTTTAATAAAATAATTTTGGAAAAAGGAGCAAGCCAACAGTAAAAAGTCATAAAATACGAGACAGTGACGAGTGTCATATATCCTCAACATAGTTCAGAGCCGGTTCAATTACGTCCCATATTTCCTCGTGTTTCAAATATTGACGTTATTATCAAGATACCGTCAAAGTAACATTTAGCCAAATTGAAGTTATTTTTCTATCTTTAACCAATCTTTAAAAAAAACAAATTCTCGACTTTTTATATATGTATTGATGTGGGAATGTTTAAGTTACTTGAAATTTATGTGAAGTAATCAAAAATGTAATTTTGAACTCAATTTAATAACAAAACCCAATCATAATTGGTAGGTACAATTACATTATAATAAGAGATGTATCACTAATATTTAACTTAATTATATCAACTTCATTTTGTAGCAATCAGTTTGGATTTATTCCTTATATCGAGAGGTTGCCTCTCAATTACTTTATTTGGCTATCTTTTATTTTATACAAATACGTTAAAATATGTGTGACATGAAAATCTCGTGTGTTGTGAAAATCTATGCATTCTACGTCAGCTATTAGTATAAGTGTGAAAATAACATTGCACAAACGTGCATTCAAATATAATAATTTTGTTACCTTGAGAACATAAAGCTAACTACAAACGGTACAAATAAACTTAGTAATAAATATTATCTTATTTTCATTTTTCCTACGAGATTTCTATTCGTTCCTATGTGGGAGAGAAAATTTCTACGTCGTTCTTATACTTCGTGGCGCTGGTATGACGATTATGCAATAACCAATGATTATGCAATAACCATCATCGGTGATGAAAAGGCCAAAATTAAAAACATAGAATTCATCTTACAAAAAACTTAAAAACTTTAAAAATTTGTAATACTCGCTGTCTACATACACGTACCTATGATCTGTTTTCGATAATCATTTACTTTATCATCATATTTTATATTATTTTAGATTAAAATATTTATTACTTTGCTTCAAAATATAAACATAACGACTCAAGATTACATTGAAATTTCGTATAATGCAGATAAGACAACACGAATTTTCAACAATGTCCTTATAGCAATACTACACCTCAAAAATTATAGCAATTATTTTTATCTCCTTGAGATATGAATATATATATATATATATATATATATATATATATATATATATATATATATACATATATATATATATATATATATATATATATACATATATTCCCACTCGAAGTAATTACTAATGTCGTTAATGTCGTAATGTCGTACTATTGTCGTCGAAAAAACTCGATGTACTCGTGCGACTCGTGCTATTTATAATTTAGACTTAGTGTAAAAATACTTATTACTTAGAGCAAAATATAATTAAAATAAAAATCAGTGTAGTTAGATATGAAAAAGTATGATTGAAAAGGTACGCTATGCACATCAAAATTCAAAAGCCTAGGCGTACAAACGCCTGCAACGGTGTTGACACGCACAAGCCGCGCTCTTGCGCTATATGACCTACTCCTGGCAGTCCCTCCTCTAGAGACGTAATAGTGATGCTATTGACGTCGGCTATTAGCGTCGTCGCTAATGTCTCGTGCATGTACGGCCCACCATCGATCAAATACGTCGATTGAAATATTTTATTGGCAGAGACCGGACGGGCTCCCTATCGATTCTACTCAATGTGTATGAACGAGGCCGGGAAATATGTGTTTTTGTAAACTTAGATTTATAAGGATAGATATATTAGTGCAATGGCTACGTAATGGATGTGTGGTTCGCTCCAGATCGATACGCGGCCCCGTCGCGGAGCGCGGCGCTTTTTGTAGTTTGGGTAACGAAATGGATGTCAGATTGAGTCAGAGGAGTCTTCGGTACTTGAAAAAGAATAATTTTCCATGGGAATTTTATATTAATATTCTTTTTATACCGGCGCATAATTTATTTTATGCGTTAAAAAAAGTTAAAGCAGTTGCGCGTAATGACGTAATTTTTTTCCAATTATAATATAAAAACACGATAGAACCGGTCAAGTAATGAAAAACAAACAGAGAAGGATTCTGTAGTTGCACAAGTCTCTTGAATTTACCTACAGATTTATACCAGTAGGTATAACTTTATTTGTCACATTTTACGATTTCTATGAATATTCCTTCACTGGTCGCGCTACTAAACTGTGGGATAAGTATGATCTTGATGTCCTCGATGCGCCCTCAATTCTTGTGTAAAGAGATCGTCTGAAAAAAAGAGTTACCTGGACGATATTTTTCTTGTAGTTTATAAGTTCACGTTATGTATACACATTAAAATGAAATGACTTATGGAAAATGAAAAATTAAAAAATGAATATCGATATATTTTTAACTGACTGAGTGTCCTAAATGAATCTAACGATTGCGAGACAAAGATCAAATTCAAGTCTTACTTTTTTTGGTTTTACTGATGTATTTTTGCTACTCCGGTGATCAGCACACAATAAGGAAAAAATGAAAAAAAAGCTATTTGTTTTAACTACGTTTCGTTTAACATAAAAAGCGAGTCGTTTTAAACCTGCGTCGTTGAATATAAAACCCATGAATTTAAATCAGAAATAAGCCTCCCGTAAATTTGATGAAGTTACTATTTACAGTAGCAATCAAAATTCATCAGATGAAGAACATTACGTTTAGAAACAAGAATAAATATTATTCTGACAAAGCCACTACTGTTAATTGTAATTTATTTACTGTTAATTTAGTCTAATATTATTTATAAAGTAGTAAAAGAATATTGTAACAGAGCACGTGTAACAGAACTCTTTTAAATAAGCTTAAAGTTAATTTATAAATTAAAAATGTAATCATTTTTGTTTCTATGAAAAAATTGTGAGAGGAGGAATACAATAAACATAACTGGCTACTTTGATATTTAAGACTTCTAGAATGGAGCTTAAATATGAAAAATAAAAAATAAAACTTTACTTGGTAATGGTATTCCTATCTTATAGTACTCCACTCGATAAAATACGTGAAAAAAAACCACACGGGGCAGTGAATTAATTTTTTTCAATTATTTTAGCACATATTAATTTACGGTGTTCATTTAAAGCGTCTATTAACACAATTTCCTCCGTATAAGCCTAAAATGTACAAACGAATGCCTACCACTTTACTCATATAGAATTATGTTTTATATAGTAACGTTAGTAGATTAAATAGAATTAATTAAGAAAATAATCTCTCCCTACAGATTGGTTTTGAAAATACAATTAATCTGATGCTGTTTTGATAATAGGCAGAAAAATGGGTTGATTAAATATTGACGTTTGATTGTTCAGACTAAAACGAAATAAATGAGAACCATAAGTGTTGCAATGTTACATTTTTTAGACATTAATATTGTTTACTTACAATTGTAGAAATATATTATTTAGGCACCTTATTTATGTCAAGAAAAGCAAGAAAACACGCATGTCTCAATTGAACAAAACATTGGAATAAATAACAAAAATATGTTTAAAGAAATTATTTTTACAATGTGACAAGCAGATGCTTTTAAATAAGTGGAAAATTTTGAATTATTTATATAATCTATGTTAGTGAGGGATGTTATGACGTACATAAGAGGATTATTCAGCGACGTTGAGTACAAAATCTTTCCATTTAGAATAGAAGAAGAATTTTCTAAAAGAAATATATCTCCCTTAGTTACAAAGAAATGAAAATAAACAAAAAGGTGTCAAGAGATGAAAAATAAAATACTCACCCTTTTTCGTCGCTTCCTGATATAAGTAAGAATATCCTTTGATCACATTTATTTATGAGACGGTATTTGATTTCGTATAAATAATTTTCTACTTGATTTCGGTACTTGATTTCGTATAAATACTTTTCTACTTGATTTCGGTACTTGATTTCGTATAAATACTTTTCTACTTAATTTCGGTTCTTGATTTCGTATAAATACTTTTCTACTTGATTTCAGTACTTGATTTCGTATAAATACTTATAATACATTGTGTTGATTTTTACTTGCTTTGCTCTAATTAAATATAGAAAAAGTAAGAGAACATATTGAAAATCGAACGTCACAACGTCAACTCAAGGAACGACTGAAAATGTCCCCTAAAAGCTTTAGCCAATACAATACTATGAACGACAACACCAGGTTATGAGACCCCTATATATTTAAATGAGAGTAAACTTTAAGCAACCTGAGTTTATTGTATAATGAGTATTTTATGTATCCACTTAAAATGAATGTAACAAAAAATTGTGGGACGATGCAGCGAAGTTTCGATCAAGGAGCAAATAATATGGTGTTGATATAACTGGATGGGCTACACGCTAAGAAGGAAATAAGACCATATTCCAACACAACAGGTCTTGAAATTAAATTTTCCCCTAGCACAATCTACCTAAAGTGCAGTAGGTAGTGGTTTGTGCCAGTAGAAGTGGGTTGTGTTAGGGATATATTTTAGGAAATGTTACTTTCACAATTTTACATTTAGTATAATGATGAAAGTCACTTCGAACCAATGCCACTTTTATGAATATGTACATACATGTACGTATCATGTACGAAATAATTCCTACTACTATTTCAAATGTGAAAATATTTAGGCGTTGTGGTTTCAATCTGCCATCAAAAAACGAATTTCTAATGCAGTAAGTAATATAATAGCAAAAGTCATGCTTTATGGGTGACCAAACTACGTAATAACCATACTTGCAATTAATATTAGTGGAAATAATAAACTTGCAGTGAGACATTTACGGGCAAACCAATGCAATTAATTGGGATTTAGTATGATACCAAAAAAATAAAAAGAGATCGCCATCAAACATTTTCTTCGAGAGCTGCAAAGACAAAAGAATGTGCTGTGAAAGAAACATTTATTGGCCCCAATTAAAAACTTTACAGTCAATTGAACACTGTTTACTTGGCTGGTTTCTATTACAAGATAAACTTTTGCTTTGATGTTTAGGAGCGACTGTTGCTTTGACCTTTTGGTATCAGTAATCAGTGAACCACGAACAAACGCTCAGTTAAGATTTAAGAATCACAGGTTTGGAAATGTAAAAAGCAAAATAATATTTCGCCGATAATTATTTATCACATTATTGGGTACTAATTTTTTTACAATTATATACTCGTACGTTGGTATTTTCAAATAGTTTTCAATCCGATATTTTTCAAATAGAATAGATAATGTGCTACTGTGTTAATTAATATTTTAAAGTCTACATCATGCTACTATATTGAATCACATGGGTGGAAGTGAGGTGATAAGTTTTGACGTTAAATATTCATGAGAAACTTTAGTATCAAAGGTATATTCAGGACGGAAAGTGAAAATAAGTCGAAATAAAAATAATCGTTTTTCTGAATGTTTGTATGTTCCTTCCTTTGTCTGTCTATTTGTTTGTTTATTTATATGTTTGTTAGAGTATCATAAAATACTTAAAATACCAACTATTATGGAACTTTATGTGAAATGATTCTTTACCTTCAGGACAAAATCTAGACTCTCCTCTATTTCGACCATATATTTTCTAATGGAATTCCAATTGAATAATTTTTGCTCATATACTGGTACCAAGTGCACGAATTTGAAGACTGGATAAATAGATATAGCGGCGACTGACAGCGATTTAGCTTAAGGTCCATGCTAGGATATAAATTAGTTTTATCCCGATCAAAAAATATTTTTGAGAGACAAACATTATTTCTGGAGAAAAACTCCACCCATCAATCACAAGTTGGCCAAGTGAGAGTCTAGCTCACGCATCAAAGTTCCATACTTCATTTCACATTCAATCTATTTTATTTTACATAATTGTTCACAAATGTGGAATTCCTAGTGCAGTGATACTGTATAATATTTAATCAAATTATGAAAGGTACATATCATGAATATCTCATAGAAAAAGCTTTCCGTGGGTTCTGAAAATTCTATTTTTTATAATTTTTGGTTCATTAGTTTCGGAAATCATAGGGTGAACATATTTTGTGTGTATTTTTGAACATATCTCTAGATATTAAATATAAAATTATTAAGTTAGTATGGAGTCGACGGAACCCATGGATGACTGTTGGGATGTTTCATGATAAGAAATCCGGAAAAATAGTATAATGCTTGATGTCCCGAGCAGAAGTAGTAAAGAAGTGAGGAAGTCCGGCGACCGAGTCACGGTTTTTATACACCTAACCATAGACTACAAGGATTATATACTCGCCGGAAGCGGCGACATTATCTACATAAATAAAATATTTTAACAAAAGTTATAAAAAAATATTGTTCTAACTACGCCCTTCCAATTAATATCGCACTATAAATGAAATTTAAAAACCCTTTTCGAGTTCATAATTGTTTCACTCTGAAATTTCTATATAAATGTTTTTGGATGCTAACTATGGAAATGTGCGGATTAATATGCTTTATTAAATGAAAAATTTTAAATTTCTACGTCAATTTACGAACAAATTTTGTATTCTCTTAACTATGTTTAAAAATAATATTTAAAATATATGATATATATATATATATATATATATAATACAAAAAAAACTTCATTCTCACATCAATTTATTTTTGAAGATATTGCAAAAAAACACCTTATGAATTAAGAGTTATATATAATTTTCAACGAAAAAAACGTCATAAAATTAACATGTTAATGTTGTGTATGTTTCTTAAATAATATTTTTTTTACCCTTTTCTTTTTCTGCTAGAACTCCAAGTTAAAATTAAATTTGTGAATATTTACTGTTTATTAGAGTTTCTACGAAATTTTTCCTTCCGCCTTCCGTACCACTGCATTAATTCTCAAAAATAGAAAAGTAATGTGAAGTTTTAATTTGCCACGTCACATACAGAAAAATACTACGTTCAATATTTTATCAAAACTGTCAATATAACTTGACGCGAAAATCAAGACGAAAATCAAGCGAAAATGAAGACTTACACTTCATTGGTTAGTAAAAGAATGACAAAAATGGATTAAGAAATAAAATCTTAAGGTGCGTTTTCACGGTGTCAGTTCGAGCGACATTTACCGTGATAATATCTCTTACTGTCACGGTCACAAACTGTCACGTGTATACACCTTGTGTATAAGCGAGACATGGAAAAAGTATCCATAACTTTCAATATGGGGTACGGTTATATCGATACCGGTACTTTTAAATCGACGTCCCTTAGTGGATACATTTACTTATTGATTACTTGACAGTAATTATCCAATGGAATCTCACTCTAAATCCTAAAATATTGAATTTATTAACAACGCTCTTATTTTTGTATGACTGTCATTCTCATTTTATCTTATTTCAGCAATCTTTGCCGATATCAATTTGAAATTTGATAAAAAAAATCAAAAATAAAAACGGTGTTTACTCGAGTTTTTCTTAAGTAGTTTGATTGTATTATAAGATATTTGTTCTGCTTATTTATATTTATCTTTGTAACCCACATATTTATCTTTGTAAAACAATTTATCGTAATATGTACAAAATTTATTATATAATTAAGCACATGAAAAGGGGAAAAACGCAAAACTATCAAAAGAGTAGCTTCAGTATAAACTGCACGATAATTTTCAAATAACAGAATGTAACCCTTATCTGTTGTAAGGATCTAACAGACAGTTAAACCTAGATTACAAATATCAGCAAATGCTCGTGGAACCTGTTATTACTAACGTTTCGTACAATATAAGTGTAGGCAGTGAGACGGTTAGTAAACATTATATACAAAGTAATAATTTCTACCTATGACAATAAGCCTTCATCGTCTGGAACAAAGTGTATGAGCAATCCCTTATTAAATTAAATCTTGAACTAGCGATTGTACATTTTACAATTGCCCCGCTGTGGTGTTAATTAAAACTTGTCAATGCCTTTCATTCGATATTATCATAACCTTGTTATAAACGTAAGTGTACGGTGGTGAGTGGGCGTCGTTCGATCCCGACCGTTATCCTCAGTCGGTAAATATAGTTGTACTTTAATTTTAGCTATGTCTTCCTTAAGGCTTTGTAAAGGTAAATAAGGGAGAGTTTTTCGGGAAAATGATATTTTATTTCTGATAATGAAAATAATTTCAGTATTATTTATATTATCATAACTTTGTGACAAAAATAGATCCACCGTGTCGAGTGGGCGTCGTTCGACCAATTTCGACTGTTACCCTCACTCGGGAAATATTGTTGAACTTTAATTCTGGCCGTGTTTTCCCCTAAAGTTTTTCAAAAGTAAACAAAAGAGAATTTTTCGAAAGAATTTTGCTATTTTTAAGAATGACAATCCTTTCAGTGTCTTATATCAACAGTAACTGTAAACTCAAGCTGAAGTGCTTACATTAGAAAAAGACACTGAGTTACGAAAATAAGGCCATAGATTGATTAAGACTTTGACACCGCGAGTGGGTAATATTAAAATTAATATTTATATTTATCTTTGTAACCAAATAAAACAAATTATCGTAATATTTATAAAATTTATTACGTAGCTAAAATATATTGAAAGGGAAAAAACGCAAAACTATCAAAAAGAGTAGCTTTAATATAAAATGCACGAATATTTTCAAATGATGGAATGTAACGCTTATCCGCTCGAAGGATTTTATGGACAGTTAAACTTAGATTACAAATAGCAGCAAATGCTCGAGAGACTGTTATTAGTTACGTTTCGTATAATATACGAGTAGGTATCGGCAGTGAGGCGGTTAATAAACTTTATAGAGAAAGTAATAATTCCTGCCTATGACGATAACTCTTCCCTGCTTGGAGTAAAGCGAATGAGCAATCCCTTAGGAGATAAAATCTTGAACTAGAGATTGTACCTTTCACAATTGCCTCGTTGTGGTGTTAGATAAAACTCGTCAATGCCTTTCATTCAATATTATCATATTTCGAAAGAATTTTATATTATTTTTATCAATGACAATCTTTCTTGACTTATATCAATACCAACTGTAAACTCAAGCCGAAGTGCTTACGTTACAAAATGACACTGAGTCATGCAATAAGGCCATGCACATTATAAGTAAGTCTTTGGTACCGCGAGTAGGTAATTTCAAAACTAATGAAAAATACCAAGATAGAGTCTATTTCGTTTCCTTCTGTTAAATACTCGAGTTTATTTTAAAATTTTTAAATGGCTGTATCGAATTTTAAAACTCATTATACCAGTCATGGCACACATACAGTTTTTTCATTCTCCAAAATACATTTAGAATTGAAGAAGAAACGGGCTCACCCAATTTACCGACAACATTTTCAACCAAGCAAGTATTCAAGAGTTAGTGTTTAAATATTTGCCTGTGTTAAAATTGTTCAATGATAGTTTTAAGTGTATTAAGTAATGATATCTCCTAATTTTATTATAAATATGCGAGCTATATTTTGGAGAATAGGACATCCGTCGCTCCGCAGAAATATTTAACGAGAATACTGGCAAGAAAACAGTTATGATTTACAATAACCTCTTTTATTTGCCAGTGTCATGCATTCAGTGTTTTCCAAACTGCTCTAGTTATTTAAGTGCACCAGAACATTCAAGAAAAAGTTTGGAAAAGAAACGTCCGCATATTGAAAATAAACAAAAGAGTTAGTTTTCAGTAAAGTCATAAAACGAATATGAAAAAGTTCTATTTAACTGTTTTAGTGAATTTATGGCATGCTTACCTAACTATGAAGTAAGAAAGGAATAGATTGTTGTAAAGGAAGTTAGCCTAGTAATATCTATTGTATGGTAACGGTAATTTCTTTGCCTAAAGCCTCCAAAATATCAGTTTTAGTAATCTTTGGTCATAATTTGGAATAAAAATTGTTTCAAAACCACAACGAATTAAAAACAATTTACAGTGGAGAGTTTGCGAAAAAGATTTCTAATATTAAAACATTTTCTCAATATTGGATACATTTAAAAATTAAAAACGCTAACAAATAATCTTCAAATGACACTTGTTCTAACACTCTTGATATGTTAATTTGCGGTTCTATGACTTTAGATGATGGCGTCAAAGGTAAAAGAGTACATTTTTTTGTGTGAACAGGTAATATTATTAACTACAGAAAAATAAACACTTAAATACTCTTCAAAGTCTATCACAGGTATGTTTTAGACTAACTAACAGATTGCAACTACAGCACAGGTGTTTATGATACAGTCTATTGAGCTCATTTAAATTAACTCAATAGATAATAAGCTCATATAAATTAGCTCAATAGACTATATTTTACGTAAAACAACATGAATGATGAAGATTTATACCAATATATTACTGAAGTCATAATGAGCTCACATGCTATGGATTTGATTGTTTTATATGTAGTTATTGACAAAAGTTCTGTTAATATGAATGTACGTTTTGTACGTTTTTTTTTATTTGACTCTTCATTAACGACAAATGTTTCATTAAAAAAAGTTGTTTATTTTCAACATTTTTTGAACCATAATTGTATCTATTATAAATAAAATATCCGTGATAAATAAAATTAAGAAAACATCGAACTACCAGTATAATCAATTTTCCTTTTGGCAAATAATACTCGTTCCACTCAATATTAATAGCTGAAATGGCCGAATATAGTTAAAGTAAGAACGTTGCTTAGGGATAATAGGTTATTGAACCCCTTAATGAAGCCAGGACCCTTTTTGAAGAAGGTATTTGAGAGAGAGAGCCAAGCCTAAAATTAAATCGTTGTTACCATATACACTCATATCTGACACTTTTGGTTAATTTAATGTTAACGTAACTGACCTTAATCACAAAATATTAGAGAAAGGTAATTGTAAAGTAATGAAAATTGCAATAGTTTTAATATTTCTGTATCGGATGAAAATATTTTAAACGATCAAAGTGTATTAATGATGTATTAACTTATATTACAGAAAATTGTACCAGATCATATTCAAATAACAATACTTGTAAAACGTGCAGTGATTATTTAGTTTTATTAAATAAACAAATCCAAGCAGATGAAAAATATGACTGTGAAGTAATAAAATAATTAGATAGAAGAGGATTGTTACATCATTCAGATATTGTTAATATAATAAGGTATTTTATGACTAATACGAATGAAGATTTTTAAAATGTGATAATCAAAGACATGTTGTTGTAAATATAACATCTACAAATTTATTCTCCGTTTGTGACTTTTATTGTAATATACTCGAGCATTCTGTTGGTAATATTATGTCTCATATTATAATAATAGGCACAAACATTTTTTGAAAAAAATAATGTATTTTAAGCAGAAAAACAAATTTTAAGAAAATAAAATCATAATTTTCTTAATTCGGATAGATGATTGAAATTAATTTTTTTCATTGCACAGTTTTAAGCGCAATATAAGGTTGATAATGTATTGAAACATTATAACTTATAAACAACTTTGTTCATTTTTTAAGGACTATCTGCTAATATATTTTTTATAAAGGTTTAATATATTTTATCTCTAGTTTGTATATTTGGTAAATAAAATTGTTTTTCATTGAAATAAGTCTGCTTTTGTTGTATTGTAAAACATATTGATAATGTTTACAACATTTTTAATTAACATTAAATATAATCTCTTCAAAAATATAAACAGGTTTTTTTCATAAATAGCTTAGAACTTACTTTAAGAAGGTATTTATTTATTACTGATAAATATATTTTAAATTGAACAGCAAATAAAGAAGAGAAAATTAAGTATATTTTCAAAATAAGTTGCAATTTTATTGAAATAATAATGAATAACTATATTTTTTGTTATAATTGTATAGTTTTACAATCGGTTTTAATGTTGGTAATACATTTTAATATTATAATTTAAAAATGATTTTCTTTATTTTATATGAACTATCTAGTAATATGATATATTTGATTCGTAAATGCTGTAATTTGTATATTTGAATAATAAACATGTATTCACTTGAAACGAATTTGGTTTCTTTGTAATATATTGGTAATATTTTTCAATTTTAATTTACAACAAATACATTGTTTGCAAAATTCTAAGGAGGTTTTTATGTAAGCATTCAATTGATCCAGGTTTATATTAAAAAGTTGTTTAATTAATATGATGGATTAAACAATTTTATAATAATATTAAACGATATAACGTACTTTAAAGATTCTATTATTAAAAACTTATTGTTAGAAATTTCGGCGTGCGTCTTTGATTTGTATTGGCCTCATTATAGTGATGCCTTTATGGAGCGTTTGGGCTTATATTAGCAGTAGGTGTTGCGTGTATTTAATGGAAATA
Source organism: Druceiella hillmani (assembly GCA_039881145.1). Lineage (NCBI taxonomy): Eukaryota > Metazoa > Arthropoda > Insecta > Lepidoptera > Hepialidae > Druceiella > Druceiella hillmani. The sequence goes on from JAYKKI010000022.1 coordinate 22,308,878, forward strand.
TGGAAAAGATAAAGGTTGTTATTCAGATTTAACGGGAATTTGTTCTGTCACAAAATCAATGTTTGGGTTAAAAGGTATTAACATTTTCCCTTATTTAATTTTCCTTTTTTCAAATAATATTTATGTGAAAAGCGAATCATCAAAACCAAAATTATGTTTGTAGATTGGTAGCAGATGCAACCGATAATGATAATTGCGTTGTCCTGTATGAACAAACCAAATTACCGCTGTGTATGTTGTTGTACTCTATTCAACGATACCCATCTTTCAACGACAATAGATCCTTTCAACGATAATCCACATACGTATTAAGAAAAAGCAACATTTTATCCCCCCTTTATACGTACAGGATCACTCTAAAAATATAACTGTAATTCGTTTTAAATAATTTCTAGTTTTTGGCAATCAATCCACAAATAATGTGCAATTTCAAGTCCCTATCTCATGACGTTTACAAGTTCGAGGATGTTGAGTGGCAGATAGACGGACAGGTGATGATATTACAAAAATGAAGTTCTGGACCCTGAAAAGGATAAGACCCAGTTTATTTCAATTGGGTCAAATCTATGATGTCATAATCACCGTTAGGATATAAAAATTGTTCATTAACCTTCACTATTCAATTCTTACTTAAACATATATTGTTATATTAATAAAAAGTGAGTAAATATTTTTTGATAATTATTCTGTTCAAAATATTTATTTATTTCAATGAAAATGTACATCCGGTGAACTTATTGATAAAAGTGCCGTCTTTATAGGATATTTATGATGTTACAAGATAGGAAGATAATGCAAAAGTAATCTAATTTTCATACTCTGGAATGAGCTTTAAACAGGATGGAGGGGTTAGAAAGTAATGAATATTTAAGGAGATATTCCGTTAAGTTAAAAGAATAAATATGGGAAAAAAAATAAATATGGCGAAACAAAATGGCAAGTAGAGTTTGGAACGAATACTCGGAATATTCCTTGGTTAATTGGTACAAGAAGAATTTTGTTCCTATTTTTCTCGAAAATATAAGATGAAATTAATGTACGTTTTTTTATTTCGCTATTAGCGACAAACGTTTCATTAAAAAAAATTGTTTATTTTCAACATTTTTTGACCCATGATTATATTTAGGAGTTTCACTATTATAAACAGAAAGGAGTTTCACTGTTATAAACAAAATTTAAAAAAAACATTGCACTATCAATTTTATAAATTTTTCTTTTCTGCAGAATAATACTCGTTCCACTCAATATTCATAGCTGAAAGAAGTGTTTATAGAGTCGCTTTGATGCGGCCGCACGAAGCCCGGTATGCGTGTACTTCAGAATGATTAACCCTTTCGTAAACGTTGAAAGAGTGCATGTATTTTAAGAACAGGAAGCGACACGATATTATTGGAAGTACTGAACTATTTAGAAGACTATGCAGTATACGGCCTCAGATCCAGGAGGGTAGAAGTTGCAGGAGTAAAACGACTTAACGTTCCATTTTTAATATTCTGATTGATTTATTGTTCATATAGAGAGCCGAAAATAAACGATATTTTCGGTTCTAAAGGCGCGAAGAGGATTTGAAAGTTTTGCCATGAAAATGAAATGAGCTTCGTATTGAAATGCTTTATATTCTATCAAATAGGTTAACTTTGATTTTCCATCAGCTTGCAGCAAGTAGTGGCGGAAAACTTGCCACGTTTGATACAAGGGCATACGAGTCATTTAAGTGAAATCTATTTCCCTAGATATTAGATTTTTTAACAATTTTTATATTTTTAACAAGTTTCACTTGTTTACGTTAAATTTTTTTTATCAGTTCCCATTCTGTTTGTATTTTTTCAATGCCCATCTCGTTTAATGCCTTCAATGTCTGATTATACAAAATGATGGAAATATTTTTTTTCAAACATTCTGTAAATTTATTCATATTAGTACTTTTACTCAAATTATTTTGACACTTTTTTCCCTTTAAGCGTTTATTTTAAATTGGTATAGACCATCAGCTATAAAAATTAAATCCGCTGATATTTATCTGTCTATTTATCGAAACATTCTGAACTTCTACTTAAATAGAATGAATTCTTTCCAATAACATTACTAGAAATTGAATTAATTCTCTGTCGCCGTACAAAGGATTAAAGGCTTTCATTAATCTCGTAAAATATTTTAAAGATACATCTTTCAGTTTTGTCTCTTTTCACACAATAATCTAATGAAAATGTCTTAATTAAATTTTATTTTAAAAAAATCATTTTGCATTTAGTCAGCCTGATTGATTATATAATGTTATTGAATAAAACTAATTCCACGTGAGGTAAGAGTTATACTTTTCTAGGTCAAGGTTAATAGAATATTTTCCAAAATGTTTCCTTTTTGGTTGCTATTATACTAAGTTTTAGTTTTTGTTATAATAATTTTGTTATAATTCTTTGATAGTGAAAGATCCAAAGTCAAATGGCTTTAAATGGACTGGAAGATAATAGTCCCTAATTTAGAAGTTTCTATGCTGTAAATTATTTCATACGAGGGTGGGATAATGAAAAATTTTATTGGAATTTAATTGTGTATTCAGACCGTTTTTAACAGTAATTGTATTTTCTCAAATAATAAGGATGGTATTTTATACAAGCTAGTCAAGCTATTGTAGATGGCATTGTTCGGGAACGGTATAATATTATGATAAGAAGATTCTTTAGGTATTAGTTGAGGAAATTTAGCCATCATAATTGCATTTATCAATGCTGTAACAAGAGAAACTTAAGTTAAATTTCGGGTTTCCTTGAGAAGTCTCCATATTCATTTCTTCGAACATTTACATGTGCGCATATTCTTTTAAGAATATCAAATTATTACTTATTTTTTTAGGAAAAATTACAGCACTTAAAATACGTTATTTACAAAAAAGTTATGATGAACATTTAGGTGCTACAAATTTTCACGAATTTACGATGTCTAGTAATCGATTTAAAAAGTTATGTTTACGGTCATTAGTACATTGTTGTGGTTAAATTTTAACATGTTTGTTGCATTAAAAATATTTTGGAAGTACCTCTATATATTACAGTGTTAGTGTTTATGAGTTGAAATTTGTTTGCTTTTGGTGACGATTACATAAATTGTATGTGTGGATGGTTCTCTGTGCATTTACCGTAATGTGAATAATATCCAGATCTCATATTTTAACGACACTTACTAGTCGAGTTCCTTCTCCATAAAAATGACATGCTATCGAAAAGTTTAAACGTATACTCTGTAAAAACTGAAGAAAAACTAATTAGATTGGAATGGGACAATGTAGATTTTTCGTATTGGTCATTTCAATGTGGACTTTTCATATTTTGGATCGTAGATTATTCTTATTAGTCAATAGATGAAACCAGTGTTTTAAGAAATTAAACGCAAAAAGGCATTTTTGCCCGCTCTTTATTACTGAATTACTGTTCGTGTGCTACAATTATGAGGGGTGTAAATTAGTTACGTCAAAAAAATTAATTTATTTAATTATCAATAGAACTTGAAAAGAAAATTATGCTTGTCCACCATGATGCTACATCTAAGGCCGCCTGGTTGTGGTGTTTATTAAAACTTGTCAGCGTCACCCGTTCAGTATTATCGTAACTTTGTTATAAAAAGACGATGGTAGTTCGAACTCGATCGTGAGTCCTACGCAGTAAATATTTCTACCTTCAATTTAAGTCGTTACTTGCTTTTAAGATTCTGAAACGTAAGTAAATGTTAAAAGTTAAATGTTATGTTATTTTTGATGGGTCTTTCGATCCAGGAAATATTTAATAAATGTCGAGAAAGAATTGAGAATGTCATATAGATTTGACTTGATTCTAAAATTAAAGCCGGATTTGAGTAATATTTTCATAAATTTACTTTCTTTACTTCAGATTTCTTTTTTATTTTATTAATGTGTAAAATTAAGTTGCGTGTCATAATTGCGTATGGCATTGGTTGAAGCTTAATGTGATATGCAGCACAATGTGATAATCATCACATGAGTATATATTTAAATTCCATTTAATCAAAAAGTTATTAGTATTAATAATGCTGTATTAAAAGGAATAACATTAATAATTTAATTCTACTCTCGAGTAGAATATAATTACTAATTAACGATTAGACAACGAGTGCGTTTAAGATCTATCACATCTAGTGACCGATCTGCAGCGTGTAATTCGTTCTGTGTTATTTTTCCATAAAAATTAATATACGATTTAGCATGAGGGAAAGTTGCAAACATATAAAATATATAATGTTATTTGCAATTTCGTATTATATATTTTTTTATTAAGTCACAACTAAGGCTTACCAAATTGGTGTAATGAAATCCACGATGCTTACAAATAAAATAGTATACTATTTTATAAAATATTATACGTAAATTTAGACTTTTAATAATAACTTTCATAAAATTTTATTATACTTTCGTACAGGTATAATAACATCATCCTTAAACACGGGACGTCAACTGTTGAACGAAGTTTTCGTCCATAAATTTCTCTTGCCAAAAACAATAAATGCTTTCAGACGAAATATTATTTTCTTATAAATCAACATTAATTTAACTCGCGATAATAATAAGTTAACGTGTCAATTAGTACTAAATTTTATCATATTTGAAAATAATTTATCATGTTATCGGCAAATTTTGTTGGAAAATGTCATTTTAAGTTACAGTTACTTACTTCTACTACATAATTAGATATATTTATTTTTCTGTTACAAATGCAAATCATTTATAACAATTTATAAATTTGTGTCAAAAAGTAAATTGCGGATATTTTGCGTTATTCTAACTTTCGAAATTCATAAATGTCGCTAGCTTAATCTTGAAAGACTCATGAAAACCTTTTGCCTCTTAAATAAATAATCATCTTAAAAATCTTTTTTACACCTTCGTACTTCAGTTGTTAAAATGAACGTAATATTTTTATTTTAAATCTTGGTGAAATATGTATTATTTATTTTATTGAGCACAGTTCAAATACAAATATTGGTTATAAAAATACTCACTTATATAATGTACTTGCGTTCACAGAATTGGAGCTGGACCTACATTTCACGGCAAAATGATTTTAATCGTAGATTGAAATTACGTTAGTCTTAAAGTCGGATTTTGAATAAATTATACATATTATAACTTTGAATAAGTATTAATACTACTTATCTTTTGTAGCGAGAAGCAATACTGGTACGCATAACTACAGTATATTGTAATATATTTATAAAGGCATAATTCTAATATATGACGTTTGAAATAAATCAAAGGAGTAATGTGTATTAACTGAGATTTGTGTTCTTTTTCTTAGCACTAATTATATAAAAACGAGTTAAAGGTTTACAAAATGAAAAAAAATAAAAGCATTAATTTTTTTTAACTGTATGTATTGTTATCAAGGTTTTTATTAACATTCATTTAATATGATGCTTTAATTTCTTACCGAATGGAAATTAGTAAGTATATACTCCTTTGTAAAAATAAACTAATATGCACAAAAACCAAACCAAACATGAAAGATTCGTTGTTTTGAATCGAATAAAAAATAAGGAACGAAAAAAGGTGAGCAGCTCCGCCGTTGTCGTAATAGCGTCTGTCGAAACCCAATATTTTTGTTCAATATTTTCTTTCTGGATATTTTTTGCTTATTTCTGCACTCGCAGATATCGGAATATGACTACGTCAATTTAAATTCACATGACTTAGTGTCTGGTCCTGTTGCAAACTGTATTTGTTTACCATTTTGTTTTATTTGGTAAAAGCAAAATATTTAATAAACAAACAATATCCTCATTGGAACTAGTATTTTGTGTGAAAATATATAATAGGTAACGATTTAATACATTTAGTGTCACGAATGTTTTATTAAAAAAAATTTATGGTAGTAGCAGTCACCATTATCATTGAGTATTATATAAACAATCTCATATGCGGAGATCGATTTTAAGAATAATACAATTGGTTTCCCTGTACCGTTGAAAATATATTCATATATATATTTATATATATATATGTATACATATACATATATATATATATATATATATATATATATATATATATACATATATATATATATTCGAAAATATACCCATTATACAGATGTTTTTAAAATTTGTGATAAAAATACGAAATTGCACTTTGATATTTGGCTCAAATAATTTGCCATGATGTATAAAAACCCTCTCTCTAATTAGATTTTTACTTGAGCTTTGACTTTCTCAATTTTGTAGATTTTATAACTTTATAGAATTGCCCAAGATTTATAGAAAACCACATAAAGTTATAGACGAAGGATAAAAAGGGCTACATTCTAAAAGTTTACGTGGTTAAAAAGGCTTTTTTCTCACACGGTTAAAAAAGCCAGCACCAAATGTATCATTTGAACAATTTTAAATCGATGATATTAAAAATAAAGCGTTACTTTAAATAGAGCTAGAAAATATATTACAGTAAGGTTTTATATGTATATAAGTATATCTGTTATTTTATATTATATACCTTATTCTCTTCTCTTAAATTAATCTATTAAGTCGATTTGTATGGGTTTCTAAAAACGAAATAAGAGTATTATAATAAATAATTATTTTTCGTATATTATATTGTTTTCCTGATCTACTATTTCAACCTTAATGTAATATTTAAGCGTCCTGCAACGCATGCACACCGGGCGCCACTCAGCGTTATCAATTTCGTTTTAAAAATTTTTTCATTATATTCACTAATTGTACTCAAAAATAAAAACAAAATTATTTTTGAGTACAATTAGTGAATATTAAAATTATGTTAAATTTTGTTACAAATATATCTTATGTATAACATGACTTAATTTTTCCACGTACCGCAAACTGAATTTGTTTACAATATTGCTTCATTTGGTGATATAACATTTTTAACAAACAAAAAAATATCATCGTCAGAATTAGTGTTTTGTACGAAAATATTTAATAAATAACAGTATTTAAAAAAAATATTTAAATAAAAATTCATGTTCTCATGGTAGTTACTATTATTTCCGAGCAAACAATGTTATATGCGTAGAGTAATTTTAATAATAGCATGAATCGTTTCGGTTATATATCACCGATGTGTTCGGAAACTCAATTGGTATATTAAAAATGTTATATTTGCAATATACAATTCGGTATAGTACCTGAAACCTTTATTTAATTCAATAAAAACAAGAACGTACTTCAAGATCAGTGTAATTGAAATAGATCTTTATTTGTACAATAATAAACTTTTGTGAAGTTTTATTGACACTACAACATCTGTAGATGGTAATAATATAAACGAAGTTGTCTAAGAATTATAGAAAACCGCAATAAGTCTGCGCACATCCATCTGTGTCCGCCTGTGCCCGTCCATTAGTCTGTGCCTGTGCATGTGCGTCCACCCAGACGGACGTTTGGGCGTACACACATACACATGCACACGTACATGCACAGGCACAGACACCCAGGCATAATTTGTGTTTAAGCTCTATTTGAAGTAAGACCTTTTTTACATGAAATTCATGTTCAAATAATATTTTCATTTCTTGTAATAATTTTTTTAGCCCTTAGGGTGTAAAATTGTTTGTCTTTGTCCATAAATTGTTGCAGTTTCCCATAAATCTTAGATAATTATGTTTATATTATACCATCTGCAGGCGTTGAAGTGCCAAACAATTTTAATAAAAGGTCTTTAATATACTTAAAATGATTTAATCTTGGAGTATGTTCTTGTTTTTTTTTTAAATTAAATAACATCTTCAAGTATCTTACTGAATTGTGTAAGCGAAATATGAAATTCCAAATACGTTATTGAGCCAACAATTTTTTAAAAACCTTTTATTTTTTTTGTTTAGAATTGAGTACATTTTCCGAGATATCTTACGTAGCAGAAATGATTCGTGTTATTCTTAAATACTAGGAGGATGATAATTTTGTTTTACCAATTGAAGCAACATTGTAAACAAATGCAGTTTGCGGTACGTGGAGAAATTAAGTCAAATTATTTGTATATTGACATAACCATATTTCGATACCTGCGAGTACATGAACGAGCGAAGGAATACGCAGAAAACAAACATTAAATACAAACATTGGGTTTCAGCGGGCGTAATAACGATAACGGTGGGTCAGCTTTTTTCGTCCATTATTTTTTTATTTGACTAAAAACAAAGATTCATCCATAATATTTCCTTTTTTCTGAAACGATTTTATGCATAATTGATTTTCATGTCAATGAGTACATCAATTTGGAAAATTATAGTTAAGATATAATCATGTCATCTTTTAAAAGTACGGGAAATAGAAAAGGAAATGAGTTTCTTTCGTTGTAAAATATGAATTACAAATGATATACAAATTTACAATGTAATATAATTTGTATACTATCCATGCAAAGTTTTTATGGAAAACTCGACCAAAAGATGTGAATAGATCTTAAAAGCACTCCATGTCTCATCGTTAGTAATTATATTTTATTTGTGAGTAGACTTCAAGTATTAATATTATTTATTTTAACATAGGTGTTACGTAGCATTATCAATACGTTTGATAAAATTGAATTTGAAAATATACTCAGGTGATGACATAGCTATATGTTATACCGATTTTCAACAGAAAAAATCATATTTTAGACATTAATAAAAGTAATAAGAAATCTGAAGAGAAAATGCGTATTTATGAAAATATTATTCAAATCCAGTTTTCATATTAGAACAAAGTTGATTATGTCATCTATTAAAAAGTACGGGAAAGAGAAAAGGAAATGAGTTTCTTTCGTCCTGAATCTAGATGAACATCTCTATTCTTTCTGTACATCTATTATATATTTTCTACTCTGAAAGAGCTGTCAAAAATATCGTTAAATTCAAGGTAAAACAGATTCATTGTTTATATTTCAAAGTTTTAAGGGAAAGACAGGCTCACAATTGAAGTTGAAAAATATTTGCTGCGTAGGACTCACGGGTGGATTCAAATGGTTATAATCCTTTTGACTGAGTTGCGGTAATATTGAATGGGTGATAAGTTTTAATAAACACCACAAAGAAGTGGATTTAGAAGGCTTTATATTTTATTTCATAAAATACTCAAACACACTGCCAAAGGTATGGTAGACGATGATTGATTTTCATGTCAAGTTCCATTGAGAGTTTTTGTGGAACGTTGAATACATAATTTCTTTTGTGTGCTTGGGATGTAACAAATCAGTTTGAGGATCCCCTTTTGCTTTGAAAGCGGTAAGGATAATAAATGGAAACGCGTACAATTGCAACAAAATAATTATATGATAATGCAATAATGCAAATAGACTTCATGCAAGCGAATCAAAGGAGTGGGCTAAACTAAAACCAAATAGAATTTAATAAAAATGGCTTTAGCTTTATATTCTTCTATAAAAAATATAAACTGAAGGGACTTATTTCTTTTTTCAAATAGCTGGTTAAAATTTATAATAACTATTATAAGATAACAGTGATTTAGCAATATCTGCAAGGAAAAATTCTTTTTCTGTCTTTAGGTCCGGAAAAATTTCCGATTATTACGAAAAACAACAGGTACTAACTATGAATTAATAGAAATAACCTGCAAATCGCTTTTTTTATTTTTATAGGACATACGTCTACATTTTTAGTGGCAAAACTTAAGAGCGGAACGCATTTCCAAGTTTGAAAAATTACCGTTTTATTCTTTGCTCTGAGCACTATCAAATAAAAAAGTCCATAGTTAATCGAAAGGTTTCTTCAGATTTTATAAGCTTTTGAAACTACAAACGTACGTATGTATGTATGTACATATACATATACTCAAATTTCATTTGAAAACAGCCTTTTCTTTACTTTCATTGATACTATCGCAACATTTTCATAATTATTTAGAAAGAGCAAATCAAATTTCATCACATTCTTTAAGCGATCAGAATAACCGTTTATTTAAATCCAAAATATGTTGGTCCATGTCTATGATACTTGTTAAGTAAGTTCTTTTTTTTGGTATATTGCAAAAGATTATTAATTTCAATTTTCAGAAATCTGATTCTGACTCTTCCTTGACCTTCTTTAATAGTTAATCTTCAAGGAAAGGTTTGTCTAATTGAATGGCGACAACAAAGCAGAGAAAAAGAGTTGGCATGCCATTTTCAAGCAGTTTTGACAAATAAGGGAACACTAAATTTCATCATTTCATGTCAATAACAAGAAAAAACAATATACAAAAATATTTTCTTTGTTGAAAGTGCAACTATTCTTACTGATACAAAATAAATTATATAAATTAAGCCTTTCTTTGTTGTATAAAAACATTTTCAGCAAAAATTTAATAAAAAAATCAAATGATATTTTTGTAACTGTAAATTATGTTGAAAAGAAATTTAATTTGTTTACAGTTTAGTTCTAACAACTACATAGAAATGTTTTTATTTAACGTATAATTAAGTAGCCTTAAAGTGAAAAAAATTACCAATATATATGTGTGGACGTTAAATTCTAAATATAGAATAAAAAGGTAAAAACGTATATGTTGCGATCACAAAGCTCGCAAGTTGACTGTAATGTTTTTGTAGACTTACCATAACATTTTTGTAGACCACACTTTACACATTTTATTTACTCAATTCTATAATGAAATTGTTGACTCTTATAAAGTTTCTACACCTATATCTTATCTATATACGCTTTCTGTCGTACAGAATAGTTATCTCTATTTTTTAGTAATGATCCATATATACATATGTACAGTATGACCACTGCCTCTTTTTATTATTAAACTATGTACAAATATTAACTTTTCTTAACGTCACGTTATAACATCACGTAAATATTTTATTGATTACTATACTACTTTCATAGGTGCAAAAACATCTGACAATTTTCAGAAATCTGAATCTGATCGACGTAACGCAACATATTAAATAATTCAGTTACCCAGGCTTCCTAAATATAATGCAAAAGTTAAAACGAATTCCTTCATTTATTCCCCTTGAAATTAAAATTCAAACTTTCTTATTACCTTTAATTACTTGCAACAAGTGGCATGCAGTCCTTTTTGGGAAGGGCAAGCTATGATGGGACGGACATATAAAAAATTATATAGATATTCTCAAACGCGCCCAAGTGACCGTCAAACGCTCCTGATAGCGCTGAAAACGACACTGAAGGTTTAATAGATTTAAAATGTGTCTCAGTAAATGAATTGTAGGCACATAAAAAGAATAAACTCTCGACGTAATTACCCGGAATTATCAAACCATGATCTTAATCGTTACCATGAAAAACCAATTCTCGCCTACCTAAAAATACAATAGTATCTATTACTATTTTTAAATTATTTTCATTTTTATGTCATTATCTACCCGATTCGCAACAGCCAGTCTCTGGGTACAAATTATTACGCGCGTAGAGGTAAAATGTTTTACTTTTACTATGCATGATGAAGGTTTTTTTTCAGAATTAGCATATTTTTCACCAGAATTTGTCAAAATACCTGGATTATCAAAACCATCTTTATTCCGTTTACTATATTCAGTTTCAAATAAAAACCAAGGCCAACAAAATATTTCATTTAAAATGCAACTTCTGATAAGCCACCAAAACTAATCGGAAACGTTACGTTAAAAATGACGTACACTAGATTTATTATGAACGTATACTTTCGAAATGGGCTTCGATATACTATTCTCAATTATACTGTTTTTTCACTAAAAGAAAAATTGGAAAATCCTCCCTGAGTTATGTAATAAAGAGCACTTCGATAGACGCCATTGTATGTTTACTTTCACGACGAAAATGCACGTCAAAAATAAATTAACAAAATATTAATATCATATGTACATGCACAAGAAAACTTCACTGCGAAAATATATTTCATTGAAAAAATTAAAATTATTTTCAAAAGAGGACGATAAACTGACAGCGAGTTCGTTATAACAACACAATTATTCATTGCCTATATGGAAATGATATAATTACGGCATTGTTTCAGGCTGAAATAGCCGATAATCTAATAAGTTCTGCTTGCCTTGCGACTATAAATTGAGGTCTTGAAGTGAGGTAATAAATTTCAATTTCGTATGGACCATTTCTGATTCGAGAAGTTTTTGTTATTTCATACAATATAGAAATGAAGTTTGTACGTTTTGTCTAAAATTCTAGCAATCGGAAACGTTCGCTACGTTAAGTAAGTTACGAACGTCATTAGCTTGAATAGCACAATTTAAATATGTTTGAATTTTTGTAAATGTGTATATATGGTAAGTGTTCAGAGTAACCTACTTGCTTAGCTAATTGCTCATAAGGCGCGTCACTCTTTACAATCATGTGTGCTAACTAGACTTTACCGAAGAATTGCTCAACAAGTTAAAAATCTTTAAAATCTCTGTGTCTCTAATTTAATTGACTTCGAAAATATGATCATATTTCCGAATTCATTTCACGATTATATTCACGGCTTAATTAGGGAGCGGGCTATTATTGACGCAATATTCATGTGATATTTTAAACAATCCGCACTGACTTAATTATCACGATAGCAGATTCACTAATCTATTGATAACTTTTGGCAAAAAATTATAAAACCGATGCACGCTTCTCTTTTCTGAACGTTGTTTGTCCTTTTATCAATATTTACGCTACCATATTGGTATATTCTTTGGATTAGAGCTCCAGAAATGTATCGTCTATACAGACTTTCAACAGCCGCAGGAAAATATCACACTCTAGTAATGTGCTCTGAACTGTACTCGCTGCTGGACTTTACTCGCCTCATAAGTCTTTTTTTGTAATTTTTCATTATTTTATCTTGTATACGCCAATAAATTGAGGAATAATGTGAAAATAATTTAAGTGAACATAAAATGATTTAAGGTTTGGTATATATGTATAATGTATTCAAGGTTAAGTGTATATAGGCTCGTCGCAAGGGACGTCATTTTCATCATATGGGATTATTACTATTTTTACAGCACACCTGTAGGTCTACTAATAAGGTAGCAACTATAGTTGATAAGTCTATGTAATGGTAGTAATGAATCGAACAATACTGGGTAATAATAATCAATGACGCACTTGAGTAATAAAGTTAATAATGTGTGCCAAAGAGTGGAAAGCTTAAAAAGAAAATTTTCTTTTTAATTAATTTTCAAAATATGCGTCACAACATTTTCGTCTTCACAAAGCGAATAGGTAAACACGGACAATAATATGCCAGAGAAATGTAATGAGCTAAAGAAATTTGATTTTTTTTACATCCTGAAGATATAAATAATTACATTTTATAAGTCGAAATACTGTATATATAAATATTTAAATACATGCAATATTTGATTCCTTTAAAAAAATAGCATAAAAATTTAAATCGGCGCAGTCTCTGCTACAAACAACACTGAGCCAAAAATGTCTACCCCTGTTTCTTTAGAAAGAACTCTTTTAGGAATCAGACGCTAAGTTGCACTAGTAACAAGCTTAGAAAAAGAAGAAAATCACATACATAAGATTTCAGGTTCGATTTTCAGACCTTTAAAGGGGTTTCAATAAGACTACATAGACTGACACTCCACTCAACACTTCATTTAGACCTAGACATCAGGAAACCTGTCCATATAAAACATTTCTCTCTATATGCAACACAAGAGACATCTACAAACTATCTACTGTAATGTAATTGAACTTACTACAACCTTGGTTGAAAAACAGAGAACCCTGCGGTGGTCAAAAATAAAGGTTTTTACAGAATACAAGAACGTTCGGAAATTAATAAAAATAATGCAGTGTAGGTATTCTTTCCATTTAGGCAAATGGAGTCAAAACAGAGCGAATATAAGATCGAAATCGGTAAATAATTTAAAATTTCACTTCTGAAATAATTAACAACAAAAAAACTTCAAAATTAGCGGCTGCTGTCCTTCATATTTAAGCATATTTAGTTGTAAAAGAAGTAATTAAAATTGTTCCCAATAGATATTTAAGTGAGTAAAAAAATAAAACTGATTTACTTGCAATGTTTTATTCTCTAAAATGCATTTTTAAAATATTTTTATTCCGACATTTGATTCCTGTGTGCGACGAAATGAATTCAGTTTTTATTGGAAAGTCTCATTCTATTTAAGTGAAAAATCAAAACGATTCGATAAAAGGAAAAGGGAAAGAGTAAATAAAAGAATCAGCTGATTTTATTTTGATGGCTGATTACGCAGCTAATGTAAAATAAATGTTTATCAGAATCAAAGAACGATGTGAAAATACTTTCAGTGAAAGGATTAAAATACTTATTTACAGAATATGATCTGAATTAAAAGATATTCCGATGTTATTATTTTCAACAAATAGACGTTGTATAGATTAAAAAAAACAAAGGGTGCGTGTACTTATCTACGCGCGTGAGAAGTTATACTTCCTTGGCATCGTTAAAAAATAGTTTTTAATTGTTAAATTTATTTATTTACTTTTAAAATATTGAATAACCAATAATAAATATTTAACATTAATAATTTAATAATATTTAGTATCAATTATGTTAAATAATAATATTTTAATTTACATCAATAAATAATACATACGGATAGATAACCTCAATTATATTGGAGCACTTGAAAAAGTCTATAAACACAATTTTTCACTAATATTTACGAATAGTAAATATATTAATCAAAATATTGAATTTAAATCACTACTGAATATAATTTATCAGCACATATATAAATCGCACTTATATGAAACTAAAACACGTGTGTGAATGTAGACACTAGAAACATGTGGAAAATAAATGCTATGAATATGAAAACAGTGAACAGAGGCGACGATGGTGCCAACTTGCGCGACTAATAGAGGTTCTATTTCTATTTTGTTGGTAGCTTTTGTTTCGAGACTGCAACCGCTGCAACTTCATACTGTAACTTTTGTGTGACGAATCTTAAAATTTCACTCTCATCATTTTTTCATAACGCGCCTAAAGAAGTATAACTTCAAAAAATAGGATAGAAATTAAATAGTCATGAACAGAAAATAAATTGAAAAAAAAGTTTGATTCTTTTATATTTTTAGAAATTTTATATAGGGAAACAGACTCCGCTAAATGAAAGATATATGCTACCTGTGTTTAGTTAGACAGCCGGCACTACTTGACCTTTGCTAACAGAAAACTATACTTATCTTATTTGATAAAATCTAAAAACAGCATTTCAAGGAGACGCCCATTTCACTATCATGCCAAACTTTCAAATCTTAATCATGTCTTTATCGTCATAAATATGGTTTATTTATACTTACAGTATTTTCAAAATACCAATGTTTTTGACTAAATTTTTCTATATTTTTTATGTGATATGTGATGTTTTTGATGGAAAATGTTCTGATGGCATGTCGCGACGTGACTTTCGGCTAGCTTCGTGTCTTGTCGGCTTTTTTCGACTTAATTCGGCCAACTTCGCGTCTTGTCTGCTCTTTTCGAGTTAATTCGGCTCACGTCTTGTCGGCTAACAGTATTATAAAATTAAAAATAAAATTTCAATAGATTGTTAAGAAATATTTCTGTGATAAATTATTTCATAAAAATAAAATAACAAAATGTAATTAATTTTTTATTTTCAACCACTACCTGAATATTTGTTTATTCATCTTCAATTCGTTCAAAAAAAATATATATATTTAAAAAAATTCGATGTTTCAAATCTGCCGGGCGTCCTATGATGGCTCACAATTTTTTGTTACATGAGCGATTATTGAATCAAATAGAGTAATATAATTAGAATGTCGCGTCATTTTACTCCTCACACAGTTATCGGAATACATTATTTCAAAGTTAACGTAAGGCTTAAGTATACTAGAGGACACGCACATCGAACGTCACGTCGTGCTGCCGTCGTGCTATCAAAGCGACTAGGTAAATACCTCTTTCGGCTCGGAATATTTAATGGTATAAATGTAATGTTGCAGAAAGAAAAAAATAATATACTAGAAATTCATTGTTTACTTAAAGTATTTTTTATTCATAGAGGTTCTCTTTATAATATGACATTTAAATGTAATTATCTTTAAAAAAAAATGTTGAAAATAAAAAAAAAGTTACTGAAAATTAAGCATTTTTCAGTAATTAAGGCCCTATTAAAATACAGTTATTTTCATCCTGTTTTCAAGAGGAATCGAAAAAAAATATTTGTATAATTAATTAATCAACAAATAACCGGAGTATCCGTAAATATTTTTACTCTATCCAGTCAACCAGTAATTGCTATCTCATTTCGCTTTTTATTCATAGATAAATGCGTTTTTTACGTTAAGGAGTTTTTACACAAGAATAAAATTAAACTGTTTTTTTTAATACTATGAACGTACATGTGTAAGAGCGAAATAATGAGGAAAGCCAATAGTTTCATGAAAAAAAAAACGTTTTCCAAAATATCCAATTTTAACATAGTATATATAGAAATCCCCTAAATATATTCTCTGACTCCTTTTCCTACCCTAAATCTTACCCTGTCTTTACGACGTATCAGAAAGAGAATGTTTTTGCCCTTTTTTTATTATTCTCAAAACTTTATCATATTTTGTTATCAATACATTTTATTTTCTACCTGATTTGTAACATTTTAAATAAACTGTAATTGTGGTTGAAAGAAAGACGTTGCTCTTGTAGTAATAAGTACAGTTTACGTATTCCTATTTTGAGATATGTTGATTGTTTTTTTATAAAAGTAATAATACATAAGTATGAATCGAATAATAAAGATGGTTCATATCAATTTTTATATCTAGATTGTAATCAAGACGACCCCGATTTAGTCTGGAAATAAAAATGTATATTTAAACTGTGCATTTTACTTTTTAGGGTTCGGAATCTTATTGATACAGCATCGTCGTCTGTCTGTTCGCTAGTCCGTCCGTAATAGTCCTCTAACTTGTAAACATAATAAAATAGGCATTTGAATTTCAAATACCCTTCAACGATTCAAAACTAGCAATTATATTTGAATGGTACATGTAAGTACAAGGAGGGCTAAAATAGTTTTTTTAATAGGCATGCGAGGAACCATTAAAGAAAGCTCATGGGTATAATTGAGAAAAGCGCAAATATGTTTTTCATTTTTGTTCACTAAAAACAACGATTGTTCCGAGCAAATAACACACTACACACGCATACACAAAGAATCACTGTATAGTTCGTTTATCAACTGAATTATATTACCAAAACGTTAACACAGATTCATTAACATTTTGGGAATCTGTCATTCAGTTGACAAACGAACTAAAAACAGAATAAAAATGTCTAGTTTTCGATTTTGTAAATACACCTATCATAGTTTGTCAGCGAATTTAATTCACTGAGTTAGTTAATTTTCCTGTTTCTGTCTTCTTTATTAATTTATTATTGTGAATGTACATTTTCCTCCTTACATGAGTGTTTGTTGTTCTATTGACTAAGTTGTTCATGTGAGATTTCAAACGTATGTTTTAATTCACAAATAAAATAATAGTAGGTCGTAGTCAATTCTGAAATTAAATATTCCTAATAAATTTATTGTACGCTATTTTCATGAGCGATAAGTATTTATTTCCCATGAGCAATAAATTTGCCGGGATTTGTATTATGAATAAAATGTTGTGTTCGCTTTGATGAAAATTGAACTTTTCTGTTTGAAAAACTTTTCACATAGTTTTGAGCCTTATATACATTCTAGTATTATTTAATTCTATAATATTTCAGTTTTTCTGTTATTATAAATTTCGTTATTTCCCCATTAAATCCAGCGTATTTTGAATCAAAGTGGCTACTCAGCAATTCGTTAGCCAGTGAAGGGTAATTCAAGTTACAGTGCAATTTAGATGTCTAGAAAGTTTTAACAAGTCCCTAATGGAGCAGTTGTTTTTTACGAATGATTAAAAAAACAAATCGGGCTGCCAAATTTTTATTAATAAAATAGGTGACAAAGCCTTTACATATTTATTAATTTTTCAAACCACTTAAAGAAGAAAACAAAAAGTTACTTAAATTAACTATATACGACAAATTTCAAACAATGTTTCAAAGGAGTCACCTATAATAAAAGAAAAAAATTACTGAATTAATTTATCGGCGTAGATCACGAACTGCTAAAACTGCACAATTCCGTTTCTGAAGGACTAAGCAGTAGTGACTACCATAATATAAGTAACCGTTTATTACCGGATCAAGAACGGACACGCGACCAGGAGGGAAACAATTCTTAGACTCAATTAATTGAAACTACGTTATGTAGTATTATTTCTACTTTCTTTAAGTTATTTACCACTTTAATTCTGGTCGCTTGTATTCTCGCCGTCGTAGTCTTGTGGTCTCGTTGTATTACAACATCTTCAGGTGGGCTATTAGCAAAGATAGTAAAGATCTTTGCTAACAGCCCACGTGAAGATGTTGTAATGCAACGAAATCAAGATAGCAATAATTAGCAAAGATTTTTGCTATTAGCAAATATAATAATTAGCAAAGATCTTTGCTATTAGCAAAGATAGCAAAGATCTTTGCTGATAGCCAACCTGAAGATGTTGTAATACAACGAAACCTAGGTCGTGGTAAAGAAATTAAAGAAAGTAGAAATAATACTACATCACGTAGTTTCATTAAATTAACGCCAAATATATATAATATTCAAAATTGTTAGACTATTAATCTATGTTTAAGTTAAAACAGTAATAAATGTTTTTTAAATAAAATATATGAATTTGGAGTATATGACAAAACTAATGCCTGTACCGCAGACCTGACCATGTAATTATTGAACGACTTCATATTCACGACTTTATGCCGTCATTGTCGTTAAAATTATATGATCTTTGTGAAATATTTATCATCTCGAATAAAATTAATATAATTGATACTTTTTTAAGATAAATCTGAATAGATAGCAAGTAATTGTGCTGCGAGTAAGCGTAAGTATACGTCACTGCAAATATTAAAATGTAGTTTATTACTCAGACACCATTGATTAACTGAGTCGATATTACTCTGAAATAGCTCACACTTGTAAATATAGACAACAAGAGTGAGAAAATAGTCTGGGAAATATCTCTCTGTTTTTCCTTCTCTCGAATTATTAAGCAATACTATCTCTAAGAAGCTTCTTATTGTAATTTTGTCTTTTCGTAATTTTAACTTCTTGTAATTTTGCAAGAAAAAATTCTACTGTGATTTAGTCGGATTTTTATAAAAAAATTAACTACCCTTTCTTATTTTCCTCGATGCTACATAATATTTGAAGTTTGTAAGATTAACAAGAAAAATCGACGACGCCCTTCGTCCTATATAACGAAGAGATATAATCTTTTAGCAACATGTACTTCCCCTTGAGCGCTTTTTGACAGTGTTAGAGAAATATTGAATATATTTTTTTATTCTCTATTAGTCACAAACGTACAAAAGTTCAAACGAATGAAATGTATATTTATTAATGCATATAACTATTCACCCATCAAGTGACATTAGCATTTATAGATATAGCAGTAAATTGATATGTTTAATCAATGTAATGTAATTAATATAGTTACTTGATTCTGCACCAAATCTACAGCTGCGGAAAACTGATTTAGATGATTCACGTTTCACATAAAAATAATTGAAACAAAAAAGAAAATTGGGTGGGAGAAAGAAAAATTAATATATTTTACCCAAACGTACCTTTCGTTATAAAATAAATCTCCGTTAAATCTGTATAACGCCCTTTGTGTTTTCTGTACTATTTTAAATATTCCATACTGAAAGGGTCGTCATTGTCAAAAATAAAATAAAATTGTCCCGGAAAATGCTCCCTTGTTTACAAAGTCTTAATGGAGGAAGCGACCAGAATTAAAGTTCAACAATATTTACCGAGTGAGGATAACGGTCGGGATCGAAGGACGCCCACTCGGCACTGTGAATCTACTTTTGTAACAAAGTTATGATAATATTGAATGAGTGACGTTGACAAGTTTTAATAAGTACCGCAGCGAGGCGGTCGTGAAAAGCATAATCCCTAGCTCAAGATTAATATCCCAAGGGATTTACCACGCCCTTTACTACGACGATGAAGCGTTATCGTAATAGAGAGGCATGATGGCTTTCCATATAAAGTTTATTGATCATCTTACTTCTGGTTATTATTTTTACGTTTTAAATAGAAATTATTCTTTCTGGTAGTTTTACAATTTTTCATCTTTTTCATGTGTAAGTTAATAATATACATGTACTAAATTTAAATTAAAATGGAAATATATTTAGTAACAGGTAAAAAGAGTACTAAAAACACAGTTTCTCCCTAATTTTTGTTTCACTACTTTCAGAAATAAGAGCGAGGTCATATTTTTTGCATATTTACCTCTGAAGATGTACTGTCTAAAAGTATGAAAAACATGTGCATGTCAGCTCCAACGCGAGACTGGATTTTACTCCTTAAGTATGATTGTCTTGAAATGTATAAAATAGGTAACACTGTATATAAATATAAATATGAATATTATTAAATGCAAAAGAAAAATTCTTTAATAAAAAAATTGTGACAATATAACTATATTTAAGTAAAACACAAATGAACAAGATTAAGTTTATACAACACAATTAAAAACATTTAGTAACTTCAGACTAAGAAGTTACAATTAAAAGAGATTTTTTAATTTTGTAGGATAGGAGACTTCAAATATTCATACATAATGACATTTACAATTACATCTCGATATGAGCAAACGATAGTTAACTATGTCTGTCACACTCCCCCATTGCGATTACGCTATAAGAAAATGACAAACAAACATATTGATTCTGATGATGAGCCAACTAACGGTTATACTTTTTTAACGCTCTGAAGTTCGTATGTTCCAAACTTCTGATTTTACTCCTCATAAAACTTCATACCAGGCACTATGAATGAAAATTGATTCTCAAGTAGTAAACTCCAATATTCTTGGGACCTTATAACTAGCCTTTTTAAACTACAGTATATGCGGAATTTTAAATGATTTTCGATTAATTAATTGCCCAACCACGCCACGCTCCAAAATGCCAATATAAATATTTTTGAGTGTTAGCTACTGAGATGTTTGTCGGTTAGAATGCTTTATTATGCTATTAAATTTGAAGTTTATTTCTCTAGCGAATTCTAAGAAAAGTAGCTTTGACAGATGGACAGAAAGACCTGAGAATCTCAAAAGGGTTCCGTTTTTCCTTTTAGATACGAAACTCAAAGGAGGAACGAGGCCGAGTAACAGTTTTTTTCCTTATTTTACGTTAGTTAAAAATATTATTTTATGCTAATATAGGTGAGTGTAGAAAAACATTAATCCAATAAAAAATAAAATAATGCAGAAAAACTTTGTGAGACAATATTTATAGACTAAGTGATGATCTTATAAGTCTTGCATGATACTCTAGTAAACATATAAACAAACATGCAAAAATATGGACAGAAAGAAGACATAAACATTCTAAAAAACTGTTTACTTCGACTTACGTTCTCTTTCTCCCCCATACACGTCTTTGACACTAAATTTTCCGTAAATATTTAACGAATAAACTTATTCCATCTCCTCCACCCAAATGATTTAATATGGTAGAATGGATTTAAAATACGGAATGGGAAAAAGCTTACATCGTTTGCTTTTATCTTAATAAAAAATTTCTAAGGCAAAATGGAGGAATTGTTCTGAAAACAAAAAAACGCGTATGGTTGTGGGAAAATAATTACTCAGGAATGTATTACATTATTATTGGTGAAAGATTATTTTCTTATTTAAAATTTTCAAAAATTAGGTTTAGTAATTATTAATGCCGCAAACGGGTTTTAAATTTCCAAAAACCAGTGCTTATTATATCATGACTACGCATTTTTTACGGTTCACTGCTTACTGATACCAAAAGACCAAAGCAAAAGTCGCTCTTGAACATCAAAGCAAAAGTTTACTAAGTAAGATGCAAAGTATCTGCTAATAGAAGCCAGCTGAGCAGACTGTTCAATTAAGTGTAAATATTTTAATTGGGCTGTATTGAAGTCAGTAAACGTTTCTTTAATAGCGGGTAGTTTTTTCGTCTTTGAGCTTTGGAAGAAATGGTTGATGGCGTTCTGTTTTAATTCGGTATCATGCTACGTCGTATTTAAATGATTCACTTTGTCTGTAAATTATCCACTAAATGTTTATATTTTAGATTGGTATTGTGCACAACTATAGTTATTACCATAATTTGATTATTTACGTGTTTCAACTTTTGTTGTACCCCTTTTATATTATTTAGAAGGTTTTGTCTGTGGTTTAGTCGAGTTTTTGGTTAGGTCGGTGAATTTAGCACGTCGTTCGATGAAATTAAGAAATATTTTCCTAAGAAATGATTCACTTTCAGAAATTAAGAAATGATTCACTTTGTAAATTATCCACTAAATGTTTATATTTTAGATTGGTATTGTGCACAAATACAGTTATTACCATAATTTGATTATTTACGTGTTTCAACTTTTGTTGTACCCCTTTTACATTATTTAGAAGGTTTTTGTCTATGGTTTAGTCGAGTTTTTGGTCAGGTCGGTGAATTTAGCACGTCGTTCGATGGAATTAGGAAATATTTTCCTGTAAGTAATATTAAACTGTCTAATTATAAGTATTCTCATGTAGTAGTTTAACATTTTTGTTGTTGAGTAAAAGTCACTAAATTCCATCCTTCATGGGTTTAGAAATAGTCAATATATTAAATCAAAAAATATTTCTATTCCAAGTATTATTAGAACCTATTTATAAGTTTAGCCGTGATTGGGTAACAAACATTCAAACACTTTTAGCGAAACATTGTTCGTACGCAAAGTTGCGGTATTGCTTTTCTATGCTATATAAAATGCATGTGTTGCAAATGTGGTGGAAATTTATTCTTTCGTTGCGGTTATTATTTGGTTGTAGTTAAAAAACACAAGTGCCGTTTATTAGTTTGTGCATGAAAGTTTTTGGACGTAACTTGATTCGCTTGGATTATTACATGTAATGGCGCTGTTCGAAGCGACTTTCATGATTACTTAAGTGTAAAATTGTAAAAAATAAGTCTGAATATGTTAGTTTAATGGTAGTATACTAACATTGGTTAAAAACTTATCCCGTCACTCAAATTCTTAATTATATTCTTCACTTCCGCCAATGTAATTCGATGGAGACTTCGTTTACCAACTACGGTTGAGGCTTGCGGATTGTGCTGGCTTTCCATCAGGACCTGTTCAGGAATGTGGTCAACTTCTTTCGAAGCGTGTAGCCCATCCAGTAATCACTGCAGCATTTCATTTGGTATTCGATAGGACCTTGGCGGAAACATTCTAGTATTCTGTTAATAAAATAATTTTGCACAAAACACGTGTTTTTTTTAAAACGCGTTTTTTTTCAACAAATTTAAAAAACAAATATTTGAACTTTTTCACACAATAAATATTTGCTACCCGATCGAATGACGTGCACAGTACTTTCCCTAATGGCCAACATATAGTTATCCGCAGCATATTTAACTATCTTCTTAAGAGCACTCCGGTTAAGCACGGATACAAGCTAACGGTAGCCGTACGCAACCACTACAGGAGATTTAATTTAATTAATTTTTTACATATTAGTATCTTCATTGATTTCTAACATAGGTATTCCTTTTTATATTTCCTTAAATTTATGTATATATATAAATTAGGGCTATAACAATATTTTAAGTCTTCGCATATATGTGAAAAGCTGTCACACAAATATAAAAATAATTTGATTTTAACTGATTTGAATAATGTGAGAGTTGAATTTATTTAAATTACTACAATTTAGTTCTTTCATTTACTTACTACCTAAAATATTTTCATATTTCAAATATAAGTACCAGAGTAATTAAAATGTGTATAATGTCAATCCATATCGAACCGTACAAATGAAACTTAGCGTAACATTATTTTACTGTCTTCCGTACTAAACGTACTATTCTTTAAAACCGATTAGGACTTAAAGAATTAATTAAAAATCTACCCTAACCATTTCGCAAGTAATTACGACATTTCAAACTGTCATAAATTTTGATATTACAGACGCAAAAATACTACGAGTTTAAATAAATAAAGTACTTAAATAGGTATTAAATTTGTCAAATGAACTTTATTTAACGCTGTTTGATATTAAATATTTAATAAAAAAAATACTGAAATCAATAAACGGGAAACTGAAGAATGCTCGTATTTATGTAACCGAGTGATTATTAAATAATTTAATTTGCCACTTACTCATAGTGGATAAAATAATATTAAAACGACGCGAGATAAAACTCCCGCTAAATGAGAGAAATAGTATAACGACGTAGCCAACATAACGGACATGGAAAAAACATGTGTCCAAGCTACAAATTTAGTTCTGGAATCCAAGGATAATTTAATTATTTTTGAGATCGTTTGATCTGGTTAAATAGTCGAAGAAAGAGCTGTGCGTCCATTTACAGCGATTTTATTTCAATATATACGGAACTAGGTTGAACGTGTATAACATATTTTCATTTCAATGCCATTTGGTGATTAATTGAAAAAGGTAGATGTTTAATTCATTAGTACTTTCAGTAATTATAATTTGGACTAAAATTTTGAAGGAAATTTTTTGTTTCTTTAAAAATTAATTTATCTCTAGCTAGCAGCTGGGGATAAATTATTTTTTTTTAATTCACTAACAGTCTTTCTACGTTGGTTTAATCATTAAAATTTCACAAAACCAAAAGGAGTAAAAAAATTGTTTCCCAAAATTATTTTCTATTTCAAGAAAAATATTTTGATCTTATTATTTTTTAAATTATCTTCACTTTTACGGATTGCAGGTGGAGGGGGGGGAAGTGGTATGTGAAGAGGTGTGGGGAGGGTGGGGGGGAGGTGAAGATGAGGGGAGGGTATGGGGAATGAAAAGGAGTAGCGAAAGGCGAAAGGGCAGTGGAATATATTTGCTAAAATTTGTAATATCGGAATATCACAACATGGACTTGGAACCAATAATTCAGATATTTACAGAACAAAAACTTTTCGAAAATTGAGAAATGTGCAATAATAAAGTAGATCATACTGCTTTAATTATTAAAATTACATTATTTCATTTTAATTTTCATCAGGGGTGTTTTGTTTTTCTATATTGTCTAAATCATCTAAATACAATGAAGCAATAAATAAGAAAATAGTAGATCTTTGAAAGTTCACGATCATATCTACGTATTTTTTAAAAACTTTCAAAAATACAATTATCTATTTAAAAAGCACAAATCTCACTTATTTTGTAAATCACTCAAGTTGGGCGTAATATATTTTGTTGCTTTATCACGACATGAGTACTAAACAAATTTAAATGTATACGAAAATAAAATATATATTGCATTATTATATGGGCTACTTCTTTATTTCAGAAAGCATACGGTTATTTAGGATTACTATTAAACAATTCATCAACAAAACTCACGCATCGAAATATGACTACGATTACGCGATTCATATCGGGCATGTAGTGGGGAAATCGAAAAAGGGTCGTCTACTCGATTATTGTGTCTTGCAGTGAAATGAGTGAAGGATATGATTTGCTTTTCTTTTTTATTTTGGTTTTATAAATTGGAATAATTAGTTGAGTTTTGTTTTTCTAATGATAAATTTAGTTAATTACTACTATTATATAATAAGCTTTTGCAAAAATCTTACTGAAATACGTTTAATGTACATGAAATTAACATAGTTCTAAATAATAGATGGCTAGTTACGAACTCAGATATTATAGTGTACAGACATAATAGTGTACAGACATTTGTGTCGATTAAAGTCTTACGTAAGAAACAAAAATCAAACAAATGCCACGTTTTGAATGCATTTTGCCGTTTTTAATTTTACATAATTTCTTTGCATTTTAACGTATTAAATTTTATCAAGTATTGATTGTTATTTTTGTTAATAGGTAAATATTATCCTGTTAATTCTTATAATATCTGCTGTGCACTAATCCAATATTAAGTATTAGGTGCACGTGGTTGCAATTCTCGGCAGACGAGTACAATATACTCAGTCATTCATTCAAATCACAAGAGTGGTTAGTCGGTAAAGAGTAGTGTAGCAGCTTCATTAGATTATCATGTCCTTAAGTTACCAAAAAAATTAGTCGAGGTTTTTAGTCAACCACTTTTTAGGCCTGTCGCATAAAATTTCAGCCGCTGTCATATTTTTTGTCGCTGGATCATTTGCATCATTTGCATGATATATCGCCGTCATTTGTTCGACGTATTTTATGGTGCTGTTTCTAAAGTGCACAACGAATATTCATGGGGCTATAAGAATCCACGTTTACAATGGCTGGGAAGTTTTCATTATAGGTGAAATTTAAATATATGGGCGGAAAATTTAGACAACCAGCTTGTAACTTGGTTTTCCCTACCTACCAGAATGACATTAAATAATTATTTGTTATTTTTATGAAATAAGATGGAAGAATTTGCATAAAATTGTAACCATAGTTACAAGCTTTAAGTCACACTAACCCCACATGGGTTAGTATGACTTATAGCCTTCTTATTTCGTCATTCGAGTGATGAGTATTTTTTAAACGGATAACATGGTTAACATGGTAACCATATTTAATACCACTGGATTGTTTTCTTCAGAGTTACGTCAAATGTGATGTACACTCAATTTAATGCTCGGATGAATAAACAAAACGAGAAGGGATTAGTGAGAGTTTTATTAAGATGAAGAGAAATATTCAAATTAGTGAGAATATAATTAATTCAACCATTAGGAGAGCATGATAGATAATATATGTATCGTAAGTTTATAGATTAAGATGAAAAATATTTCGATGTAATCGATGAAATAATTTTGATTACCTGTGAAATAATTGCTACTTAATTAATTTTTCGGTGCAATACTTCGCAAATAGTAAAAATATGTATATAAATGGCCTAAATGGTTTTCGCAGAACTACAATATGAATAAGTACATAAATTGTATGATTGATTACATTTGTATTAGTAATATTTCACGTCATTTAAGCAGTAAACTTAATCGAATATCATGCTGCATAATGTGCTATGACGAGGCCCAGGCTCGCACGTCAAGGTATTGGTCGCCGTTGCGCATTTGGTTGGTACTTCCTTTAAAGCAATGGGGTCAATATCTTACCGCGTAAATTGTTGCATTCCAAAATGGGTGATGTGTTATAAAATGTTTTTTTATTATTTCCGGAGAAAGAAAGGTGTTCCAATTGCAGAAATTTTTAAGGTGTTTTTACTTGTGTAAATATTCCTCATTAAAATCAGGATAGCACATATCCCCATTATCAATAGTGGTAATAGGAGTGTTTGACAAAGGTAGATTTTCGTTTTAGTTAGTAGACAATTTTGAAGACGTTTCAAAGAATATATTTTGCTGAAAATGCGACGACTAATATCATTTCCTTGAGGCTGCCAATTAAGATTTTCATCAATCAGTATACAAAGACCTTTAACCGCGGACATGTATGGGATAAATATACTATTTGGCATTAATTATGCCTTATTTAGCCTTCGACATACATGACATTTGGTGCTAATGATAATGAGCAAGGTTTATTTTTGATACAAAACTTTGACTACCAATAAAGCTAGCTTAAAATTTGTTTGAATTATCTGAAAGACCTCTTTCTTGCGCCCACTGTTGAAGAAATATTACGATTAATGGTCTATGCTTTACGTATTTGAATAAAGGTTAGAATGCACATAGACTTATGTCATTAACAATATCATCAATAAATACTGAGAAAAGGTGAGAAGAAGAACTCCTCCTTGAGGCACTTCAGCTGCAAGGTCGGTCTATTTAGAACACGTATCTGATAACCTCACAGATTGCTTACATCTATGAAGACAAGGCTTAGACCACCCAAGTGAAGTTGGGATATATTAAAATAAGTTAAACAAACTACAAGTATACTGAGATCAAAAGAGCTGAACTCACTACTGAAATAAAGAAGCACGTTGATTTGACTTGAATATTATTCATAGCCAAACGTTTATCGTCCACGATATTAACAAGGTTTATCCATTTTACGTGCTGTTACCATCTTTAAAACTAGATTGAAGTCGATTTAAAAACTTATGAATATTGAAGAAGTAAGAACAACATGTGCAAAGGCTTTTAATAGAAGGAGTAAAATCGGTAGTTCGAAAATTCTAAGTATCGATTTTATTTTGATCGTATGAAGATTATCTTTAACTTTAGTTTCACATGTATGCATTAGCAATTAGTATTCAATAGATGATATGAAGATAAGATACTGTTCAGAGTTACCAACTTAATAGATATATCGTGTACTTTCGAAAAATTTAAAATTAATTGAACGATATCTAATTGTTAGCTTTCTAAATCAATAGAAGACATTCCAACATCTAGAGTCCGCAGAAATTCCAAAGGAGTGCCGTCGAGTAATTATATGGAAACGTAGCGTTTTTGATATTTTTCCAAATTTGAGAATACTTTTTTCTAAGTACTCTAAAATCTTCCCACTGGTTTGGACTGCACTCCTGTAATCCCGCAATACTGTGCTTAGCTCAATCTTGTTTGGCCATAATATTTCTAATGGAGTAATTTAGTTAAGTAGGTCATTGATTCTAGAGAAGTGTATTTATCGAGTAGTTTAGTGAAAAACTTGTTAAATACAAAAACCTTGTCATTAACAGAGTTAATAATTAAAAGGTGCCCGGAACAGAAAATTAGCCATCTTCAAGAAAAAATGGTAGGTTGACACAGTTAAAGTTACCGAGGATGATTTTTTGCAGAGGTTTTTGATTTACTTAACTAATAAGAAATATAGATGAGATTATGATGGTAAAGACCTTCTGTTAGAAATTGATCGTTGAATGATATATATTAAGAACAGGTTATTAAGATGAGATCGAGAAGGTATATATCAACGTGATAATTTCTAAAGGATGGGAGCCCCTGCCGATTACGAAGTACGATTGTTACATATTAGATATCACACGAGAGTGCAATCAAATTCTATGGAAGTGAAGATTTGAGTCAGGTCTCACTAACAAGGTAAGCGTGAATGTTAAAATTTTCGAAATAATTATTAAAGTCTTTGTAATAAGTCAGAATACCATAGATATTGATGGAGCAGATATGATTGTGAGGAGAAATAACATACTAAAACTCATACTTATATTATGCGTATATTAATTATGGAAGATATCGGAAAATGTATCTTTAGGAGAAGAATCGAGTGAATCGTTAGTGGAAAAGGAATAAGAGGAGTGACAAAGAGATGCGGATGGTACGTGAATATATTATAAAATTATGTTAATTTGATAGTCATGACTAACTTCAAAAAATAAAATTAAGCTGCTAATAAATAAACATATTCAAAATAACACAGCTAACTGACTATTACAAGTAAATACAACATTGAGAATTGAGAACGTTAACTATATTTGATATAACAAGTAATAAAAAGAATAATAATATTGGTAAGCATGGAATTTTTATAAAGATTTATGATCTATATGTGCAGGCCTGTAAATCACCAACAACAAGTAAGTAGACGCGTTGCCTGCATACACATTGCCTAAATAATTTAATGTATATTCGAAGTTTAATTAAACTTAATTACGTATTTATTCGAAGTTTAATTAAACTTAATTATTAATTAAACTTAATTACGTATTTTAAATAAATTATCTGAATTATGCGACATACTAAATACGTGAAAATTTACTGTGCAGAAATTTTATGAATGATAGTTGTCCGCCATACTGTAAGGCACATAAAGTTCAAATATCCAACTTTTCTTTTATCTGAAAAGGCATAATTTTAATGGACGAAATTAAATGTAATTTTAGGTTTTATTTTGCCACAATAGATAGTATAAAAAGTTATTCACTTTTAAATTTAATAGAAAAGAGAGTGATAAAATTTGAAGCAGATATTAAACTATTTACCCGCTCTGAATATCGTGTAAGTAAAAGAACAAACTTTAAGAAAATAATTTAACATTTTATAAAAGAAAATTGTTTACACCATTTGGTCAAAGTTTATGAAGTAATTTTTTATTTAATTTTTACACTTGCTTTTTATTGACTATTATAAACTCTCAAAATATAACATAACAAGTATTGATGTTACCAATTCCTCTATTAGAGTAGGATTGTCTATATTTCAAAAACGTTAAGAAATTTTATAATTTCTTTTATTTCTTCAATTTTGGCCACCCGCCACTGCCAACTTTTATGGGATAAGCTCCGAGGCCGAATTTCCGTCGATTTACTGTATAAGTCAGAATGAATGCATTGCCGACTAAAGTGTGCCGTCTCCGTTAGGGCGTATTTAGTAACATGTTCTATTCCTTTCTCCGTCAGAGCGGTTAAAATGCTATAATGAAAAATAGGATATAACATTTGGATTAGAAACATTCAGACTTTAATGATTTTTGCAGGATTCTCCATTAATTTAATCAATTCAATTTGACGTTATCTATACTCTTGATACTGTATATATATATATATATATATATATATATATATATATATATATATATATATATATATACATATATATATATATATATAAATACATATATATATATATATATATATATATATATATATATATATATATATATATACATATATATATTTCGAAGGGACTTTTTCCAAATAATAATTATTCAGATTTGGCAGAAGTGTACGTAGCACTAGTGAGATGAGACATTAACTTGCTTTGTAATATTACTATTCGGAAGGTAAAGGTAAGTTGTCAGATTATGTATTGCTGTGAAATAAAGATAGCTCATTTTTCTTCATTTCTGCAGGAAATTGATTCGAGGAGATTTATAGTTCTATATTCGCTATAATGACTACCTAGCCGATTTGACAAGAATTTATGGGAGGGTAATAGGTTGCAGGAATTGTCGCGCAGAAAACTGAGTATAATTTTCTCGTCGACAATATATAGAATAAAAACTATAATACATACATTACGTATCTATTTATAGGAAATACAAAATACGTACTACAATTGCTGCCACAATAATGTGTTAATGTTAAATTTATCCTATAGTTAAATACGTATGGAGAAAATTGTTATCGACCCTAAACTATATTTTATCTTATACTTAACATATAATTTAACAAATATTTCTTTAAGAAATAATATATTTGATTCTACTATACAATCTTACTAATTAATTAATATTTATTTGTTCTTATTCACTGTACTTATGCTATCTAATCTATATCTGTATAATGTTTATAAATCAAAATTAAGCACCAATCAAGTATTGTTACATGCAGCTAAAACTAGAAGATGGTGCTGGGCAATTTATGTAATTAAATTAACCCAAATTTTATTAAAAAAAATTAAGTTTCTACCAAAAGTGGCAAAAGAATATGATATTGCATTACTTTGCAGAAAAAGGGAAATTATTGTCCAGAAGTCTTTTTCACAAATCTAAGTGCCAATTCAAATTACTCACATTTCTTTTAATAAATATGGCTTAATGGATGTGTGCGTTAATCAGGCCAATTTTATGATTAGTTATGGAGTATAAACAATAAAAATATTTCTAAAATACCCAACATGATTTCAAACTATTTTAACAATTGAAATTTAAATATTACTCTTTTTTCAAAAAATGATAATTTACGTTTGATAATATAAAGAGTCGGTTTTAAATTAATTTTTACCAGTCAATTTTTACAAGTCGGTTTTAGATTAATTTTTACCAGAGTGATGAAATTCGTACAAGTTTCGTCTGCAAATTTTTCTATCAATTTTATTTTCATTATATCTGCAGATTTTTCTACCAATTTTATTTTCATTACTTTTACATAGTAAAAGATTTCGCATTATTTTTTAATGTCAGTCTATTCATCTTTCTGTCCGTTACATTTTAAACTAGGGACAAAATTCTTTTGGGCACTCCATCTATAATTATTCGTTGTTTTTTGAAATGAAATCCAGGATTTTTTGAAATGAAAATCAGGATCACATTTTCCTCATTTTTAAGCACTATTATGAAATATTTAAGTTAAAAAAATCTGTTATATCAACCATCTCTCTGATTTTTCAGTATAACTTTGAAAAAACAGAAAACAATTTTGATGATAATATTCGTATTTGATTTGAACTTTCAAATGAAATTATTTCGGTTAACTTTACGTGTTTTCCGACATATCTTTGCCCAGGTCTATTAATTCTTTATGTTACTGGAAAATTCTTTATGTTACTAAACATAAAAAAAAATGTTATTCGATGATATAAAGAGAACGCCATTTCATTGTGTCGTTGAAACGAATATAATATTTATATTAAAAACCAGCCCTTTTAAAGAATTGAAGGCTAATCTGACTTTCGATCTATTACACGAACTACAAAAAGCTAGTTAAAAGTTGCCGCGTATCGATCTAGAACGGACCACACATCCATTACGTTGCACTGGCATCTATCTATCTATCCTTGTAAATCTATCTTTACAAAACCACATTTTCCGGTCTTGTTCATACACGTCGATTGAAATCAATCCGTCCGGACTCGCCAATAAAATATTTCAACCGACATGTTTGATAGACTGTGGGCCCTGCATGCACGAGTTATTAGCGACGACGCTAATAGCCGATATCGATAACTATCGCTAGCACGTCCCTAAACGAACGACAGCGGAGGGTAGATCGTATGGCGTAAGAGGGCGTAGCCAGTTTGTGTGCATGATAACATCGTCGCGGTATGTAGTCTCCCATACACTACATTTTACGTGCGCTGAAGCGAGCTTCTTTTATTATTTTTCATGTAGTCTCTCAATAATCAGTATTTTATAATAGAGTGACGCGAATAATAAGTTAGAGTAAATCACCCAAGTATAGATACAGCGACTAGAAGGAAAGGTTCTTAATTGTGTAAATGCATCAGTTACTTCCAAAATATTTTTTTACCAAAAATTTTTTTTTTTATCAAGAGTCTTATTGAAAAATATCAAACGACTCCAAACATGATAGAACGTCCAAACTTGATGATAACTCCCCTTCATTATCAGACCATTTTGGTTATAATATATTACTATAATACTCATTCACACAAGTAAAACGAAACCGAAGTTAACTGAATTTCCATTAGCAATTAAGAAGTTCTTTTGATTTTCCAGGGAAGTGTCCCTTAATCGGCAAACTCTACCGGATACAATATGTGACTAAAGCAAATGATGAGGCAAGCCAAATGAGCCTAAAGCCAAGGGGTTATTGAGATGCTTCCACAAGCAGCTCCATTCTGTAGCATCACGTTAGCTCGATAGTTACCTTATTACATTGTAATCACAATTTTATAAGCTTGCAAAGTTTGAAATCGATAAAATAATTAGAAGTGGGAAAAAATCAAATTTGCAGACTCGATTTGATTTGAAAAATCGACTCACATAGTAGTCACATATTAATGAAGCAAATAAAAGCGTGAAAAATATAACATATATTTATCCGTTTTGTGTGTTACCCTTAAATTTCTGTATTTTACAGCTAATTTATACTAATCAACAAGGCTATTTAGATACAGACAATTATGTTTTTAATGAACTGTGGAGTTACGATAATATGCCGCGTTACATTATTTTGTCACAGACGAAAGATATATCAAAGACTTGTAAACGAAAGATATGTCAAAGAATATTCTATTCTATCGAGGAGCGTAAAACGAATTTTAAAAGATTTCTTTTTAAATTGGATTCAAAAAACAGAAAGGTGACAGATTCGAGAAAAATTATTTTCTGCCAAGCGCAAGCAGAACTCGCACTACAAGGGCAAGTTAGCATTTAGGCACTTATAAACTTTTAAGGGCACTTAATATTTCTGTAAAACTGTTTACAAACATTAATTATTCAAAAAGTAAATATATTGTATATAATATCTACTATATTTGACGAGCGTAAAAACATGGTACACATTTTAAAAATTAGAAGATCTATTATAATACGTATTATTACAAGACTAGTATAATAGTTATATTTTTTTGTAATCTTCTAATCAAATTTCCCAAATAAATCTTTTCATGACTTTTGTTTTAGTAGTTTTGGAAGTAATTGTCTTCTATTTTTGCATAAATTTTTAAATATAAAATTTAAATTTATGAAAAATTTAAGTTATTTTCGTGTTCCTCACGAAAACCCTTTCAAAATACTTTATTTTCTTCCTCTCTAATTATTACCTTACTATTTTTAAAAGGGTAGCTAGTAAAAAATGTGTGGGTTAATAAAATAAAGTACCATTGCAAGTTTCAAGTTTTTACGCATGTTTTTTGAGAAAATCGGCTGTGATAGTCAAAATAGAGAGACAAGTGAGTGATCTTACAAGAGGTATGTTTTTCAGTTTGAGGTACTCAAATCTAAAAATGCTAAATTGCTAAGGTAAACACTTCACAGGATTTAAATTCGGAGTCTTTATTCATTATCAAGTTTTCTTGGGTTTGATGCGAATATTAGGGTTATATTACGACTAATTTGTCGAAATAAATGCATTTTTTATTATTAGGCTTCCTTATTACACGCAGTCTCCAAAATACATTATCAATAACGACCACTTAAAAGAATATCTGAGTAGATGTTACTATCAAGTTAGCAGATCGCATTCGATGTACGATTCATCAGTACTTAAGAAGTTTGCTGGTGCAAGGATTACCAGTATTACTTGAGTAATTTGTACTGTAAGCGCGATGTCGGGACATGAAATATCCTGGTAGGCATTATTCTTTAACTGAATTTATTTCTTGTTATATTTTCATTGGGCTTGGAAACTCCGAGTACCTGTAACTGTGAGTGCTGTATACGATATTTAAAGACTTTATTTATTACGTGTTAAATATATTCGCTAAGTATAATTTGTGATTTAAGCAACTTTACTGTGAGATGTAGATATATATATATATATATATATATATATACATATATGTATATATATATATATAAATTAAATTGTTATTATTAGATTTAAATTTGATGGTGAATTGAGCTAGACTTTATGAGCTAAATTTAAAAAAGAATTCCTATCTTATTCAACAGAAGCGAACAGACTATGAACGCTTCATTATTATAATATGTGAAGTAGACGTAATTCATATGAGAAGGTTTCTTCGAATATCAACGATATATTAGAATTTAGTTCAAGCAGTGTGGAAAGAGTAAAAAAACTATAATCAGCATAAATATTAAAAAAAGTACTTCATTATCCGCAAATGCTGAGAGACTTGAAAGTTTTTATGTTTAAATTATTTTAAAACATAATTAAATATTAATTAAGATATGGCGGTGCTGAGTTTTTCTGTTATTAATATCGAAAGATTGGAGTGAAAGAAAGAGCTTACAAAAACAGTGTTCGAAGTGTAATTTTAAAGTAGTCTGCATCTCCAAGTTTCTTGTATGTTAAACATATTCCAGAAACTGAAATGACTAAAATGTAGTAAAACCTTTAAATTAAACTTAAATGTTTTAACGTCACTTTTATGCTGAGAGGGGTCATGTGTTGTCATGTACATGTGTAAGTCATGTACTATTCCCAATTTACGGCCGTTTGGCGAATAAGTTCAGATTAAAGTGATCCAATTATTAATAGCGAGTTAAAATTTTGTCTCGGGTTAAATGATTGACCATAAAAGATTTCTTTATAACTCCAAACACTAAACAGTATATTTGATTGGTAAAATTATGTTTGAAAGTTACTTTGGCTGTGTTTAGTAATAACGATTGTTTTTCATATTTTCTATCATTATAAGGTGTCCATTTTTGACTTGTGGTAATTCGTTTTATGAAAGTGTCAACAGAGAATCTTACCTTAAGTATACATTTTTTGTCCGAATAATGTTACTTTCTTCTCTAAAACCATGCAGTACCCAATAACTATCCAGACCTATCAAATTTACTTTTTTTTTGACGAAAATATTTTTTATTACTTGTAAATTTTAAAGTATTGAAAGTGGCTAAGAATATTACTAAAGTTTGATAGTGCAATTAATTACTTTTTAATTGATATAAATCAGTATTTTACTAATTCTGTGTTAAATATTTCACTTATCATGAACATTCACCCCGGTGATGAAATCACGTTACCTTTATTCTTGCTAATTGTAGTAATATTAATCCTTGTACCGTTATTTCTCTTATTCATTAGTTTCCCTAAAAATATTTTTAGCCCAGATTCTCATTTTCCCTTTATTTAATTATGGCACCATTTATATACTTTGCGTTTACTAGCAAATTATCTGATGCATTCAATCCAAGTGCGCACCCTTCTGTTTTAATATACCCCAGTGACCCACGTCACACCATTTTTAAATAAGCACGGAATATTTCGAATGTACCATCGTCATACTTTGTCTTTTGCAGCAACTGTGTAGTATATGGATACCGTCTTGACTGTATAATTTAATGCTTGACCCGGTGAAGTGCATCGATACATGATGCTAACCATAGAGCAGTGTCAATAGGAGATTCTAACACGTTTTCAAGTTTGCTGCCATAAACATTTTTAATGAAGTTCCTCAACCTCTCCACCACTCCTGCACCCACAGATATCTTTAAAAGATCTGTACGTGAGTGGCTTTTGGAAGAATAAGCGTGTTAATTCTGATTTCAACAATGATAATATTTAATTAATATATTTTTATTGCTTATATTTCAGTGCATCAATGTTCATTACTTTCCTAATTTTTATTTATGTTATTGTGTGCATATACGTATGTATGTGTGTGAGCATGTGTGTGTGTGTGTGTGAGCATATGTATATTTTAATATATGTATCAATATAGTACTCTTAGGTACAAGGTAAAATGCAATGCAACAGAAATCGAATAATCACATTGCGTGGATATTAAAAAAAATTATATTTAGATAATTAACTTTTCTGTTTTTGTTTCTATTTTTCTTATGTTACCCATTATACCGCTGCTTTTTATTCGCTAATGAATTATTATTATTATACTGCCGATTATCTCATATTATTCTCTTACCATTCATAAACCCTGGATGGGCAGTTTATGCTAAGTCTTCTGTTTTCAGTTATGGTTTGGTCGTATAGTCTGGAGCTGTATTTAAAGAGGCAGCCAATTATTGAATAGGAAACTAAAATAATGGATTTAAAAAAAAAGGATAATATTTTGTCGTGTAGCTATAATTATAACTATTATTATTGTTACTATCCTAGAAGGCAATAGCATATGTGTTTCACGTAAATTATAAGTAGATAGTCAGAAAATAATGTAAGATAATTACAAAATAAATTGTAAAATAGTATTTTGGAGAAAATGATACGGACGATTTTAAGAACACATGAATGTACGTGCTATATTTTGTATTAGCAAAGATAAGTAAAGCGAGTTGCTGTGACAGCAACAGTGTCGTTATACATATTATATATCACAAGACAAAGTAAGCGCGTGTTAATTTCTAAGTCGTTCATCGACTAACCCTTTCTAAACTTTACGACCGTGTAATTGTTTTATGTATTTAACATTTACAATGAGAACTCATAAACGTGTTAACATAAACCATTTTACGACGCATTAGAAAACACGAGGGCATGGCAGTTTGACCAATCGTAGCCGTGGTGCTGTCAAGGAGACGCGCTTTAAGGGCTGTTTATTTCGCCTCGCCATTAAAGCGACGATTTTCGCCCGATTTGGCTCAATTCGTTAAACTTGAAGGTTTAATTACGGTACGTGCTTTGGGTCGTTTTATGGGGTAGCGTAGATATGTTAGCTCTACGAGTTCACTTTGGAAAGATGGGTTTTATAACAATTCTATAGCTTAAGCGCGTTATTTCTGTATTTTTTTCGTTAAATATTGTATATGAATTTAAGGATTTTAAGGATCGTACGAATATAAAAAAGCTCCCTCCCAATTAAAGTTTATATAACTGTACTAGAGACTTTTTACAATGGTTTAATTTTAAAATCATGATGGAAAATTTCACAACAATTACTTGATAACGGCTTACATAATGCAACGAAATGAGAAAACAATTTAGTACTTATTTATAGGTTAGTTCAACTATGGTGTAATTTCATGATTTTGGAAAGTTATTGTCAATCGTCTAATCACTTAAAAACTAAATATTTTTTGAAAAGATTTATATATATGTATATGTATATACATACATATATATATAAATATACATATATATATATATATATATATATATACATATATGTATATATATATATATATATAAACATATATATATATATACGTATATACATATATATATATATATATATATATATATATATATATATATATAACGAAAATAAGGACTTTAATTTGTTTTTACATTGATTTGGATTTAGTTTTTTCCCGAAATATGTGAGGCAGTAATATTTAATTTCCCCGTGTCTTTAGAATTCCCTTTTTAAACAGGAAAAAACAGAACCCTTAAAAGATCACTTATACGTCCTTTCTATCAGCCTTTTTTTGAAATGGCTTGATATAGAAACTTGGCATTTGGCATGTTAATTATGCATTTTATCCCGCACGTATCTTAATTACTAACACTTAAAAATTTTTAGGTTAAATTATTAGAGGCGTAAAGGGCATATTATCTACTGGATTGTTTGACGTCATGCTTCTTTAGGCGCGTTATTAAAAAATTATGAGACTGAAATTTTACACGATGTAACAAAAATCGACAGGACGACGTAGCTTACTAAACGTGTGTTTTTAATGACTGATAATAACTGATATATGACAGCTGTTCAGGTATTTTTAATATACAACACGTGTTTTATTCATTCAAATTTAAGATATATCTGTGCTTTTAAATAACATTTTTAGTAATCGAAATTAAATGGTGGTTCATGTAAAAAGGAACATTTATTTATTGTGAATATTCGTCATAGAAATAGCGCTTATAAGCTTTTTAAAATATATTTTAAGTGTAATTCTCTAAGTGAGATTAACTTTTGAAATGTATTTATTTGCATTATATATTAGAAATCATTTAAAATTTAATTACTTGATTGAATTTAGATTTTATTAATCGTATTTATCATCTCCCTCCAGTGCTTTTATTATTTTATTATTATTAATTATTTACGTGTTAAATAAAGTTATTCTTGTATTATGCCAAAGAAGTATAACTTCTAATGCGTGTACATAAGTATATGCACAATTTATTTTTTTTTTAATTTTCACTTAATCCACTTAATTATATTAGGTGTGATTAAATTATTATTACCTTAGTATTTCTTAATATTGACGATTTTTTTTATAAATAAAGTTATTTCTTTTCAAATGAGAAATAAACTTCAGACTTACTACAAAAATTACCGCACTCTCTCCTTCCTATGACGTATTTTATTCCTTTTTAATTGAAATATATCTTGTGATATTCTTTATTTTCAAAAAAGTTTTTAAAAAGTATCAAATTTATAGATCCAAATGCACCTAATTTTTATTTTTACTGTAATAGTGGCTATTTGTTGGCTTGCAGTTTAATGTTACCTTAATTCGTTTTGCATAATTAAATAGCGAAATATAAAAATGGATGTTTAACGATGGGTTAAACATCTATTTTTTTTGGTAAAACATCTTCTTTCCAATTTAACCCAGAATTTACTGCTGCAATAGCAGCAGTCAATTCTGGGTTAAATTGGAAAAATACTGATTATGGAGAGAATAATTATTTTATTATATATGATGATATCCATGGAATTTAAGTAAATAATTATATTTGGTTGTCGCCAAACTTTCCAAACTAGATAACTAAGTAGCTTAAAGCAAATGCTTTTGTATTATAAACAATTTTTGTAATTTGGCTTCTTTTCAGGCGCGATCCCTCATCGGTATTACTAATTGTTCTCAACTGAATTGATATTTCCTGTAAATGATCTATATGTAGTCGTAATCTGAATGATATATTTGTAGTTGTAGTGTAGTCTTTGGTCAACTCTATTTTTTCACGAACGGTATTTTCAGTAAATGATATTTTAAAGAAGCCATGGAAAATTACATTCCCGATATTTTTATTATTAAATAGTCATATTCAAGAGTATTTTTGAGTTAAAAAACTCTTTTTATTCACTTTGGTTATCAGTGGGCTAGTTATGAAGTCGACAAACTCCGATACAACAAGTTACGATTTTATAAGAGGGTAAGAGGCCGGTTCCGTTCGGATTATCGGCAATACTTGAAAAATTTGTACTCCCAGTTCAATGACGAGGATAAAGTATTCTTACTGCTACTTTGATTTGATATATGTATATATGATGTGTTCAACATTGAACATTTTTATTGGCATAAGTTTTGATATAAATAAGTTATGGTGGAACCGGAAAATGTTTTTTTGTTATAAGAAAGAGCGTGACAAAATATGTACAGGTACGTGCAAAGGCATGAAGCAACTAAGATATCAGAAGGTTGATAAGTAAAAATAAAACAGACGAAGATACTCAAATCGTCATTGTATTGATGTTATTAAGGAGGAACTTTATAAGACTATTTATTTCATTTCGCCATTAAAACGTCGTGTGTTTCTCGGTTTCACTCAATTTGAGATGCTTCAATCAAAGAGATTAAATTAGGAGAGCGAGGATATACATGGCTGTTATAAGTATTGACTTTGTACCGTTTGCTATTAGAGTTTTCTTGAGACTATTTTCGTAACAATGTTAATGTGTTAATATTACTAATCCTTTTAAAGTTTATGAGTTGGGTGAAGTGAAATATTTCTAAGATGAGATGGAAGCACTCAAAATATTTTAAAGTGGATTAGATTACTTCATAATTAAAGAAACGCGAACAGTGTATTATAATACGTCACGTTGTGAATTTTTTACGCCCATTAATTTAGTTTAGCGGTTTAAATTACTAAACTGGTAGAAACATTTAGATAATTATGGCAAGGATAATATAGGCTTTATGTAACCTGGGTTTGGAATAAAATATATAGTTCTTTAATCGATTAAATACTTGTTAGACACTAGTATAACTCTTACTGTAAAGGTTTCGTATGCAATTACATACCGATTAAATTATTAAGTTGTTAATATATATCAAAAATTAATGTTAAATATATTGTCCAGTACATCGTTTATAGGTATGACAATATAGTGTATATCTCAAAAACTACTAAATGTTAATTATTGCTGGGGAATAGGTGGCGGGGACGGTGAGGGATAGTATGCTTTTTGGACATCAAAGCGTTAAGAAAATTAGAGACTTAATTTGTCCGCTCCAAAATTAGCATACAGATTTTTTACAGTATTGCAAGCATATTAATGCTCTATTTTACTATGCAAAATTTCAAGTTTATACATTAAACGATTTTTGAGAAAATCCGTGGTAGGCAAGATGTGAGTCATCTTGCAAAGTTTTCGTATTTTTCCGTTTGATACTGGAACACTAAAAATTATGATTGCTAAATATTTTTTTTTATTTATTTACTTTCTTCAGGTATTTTTAGACAATTTTAACTGCAACGTGTACCAAAGCAGGCTGGAACGATTTCATATTAAAACGTAGTCAACGGTTTTTCTAATGTGATATCTATACCACCATTTTATATCAAATGGAAATATATAATGTATTATAACATTTAGTACGTTGTATATTGTCTTGCAAAATGCAATCCATGCAACGCCGTAATTGTCAGTCTCTGATACACCCTGTGCCATAAAAGAGCCTCCGTATCGCCGGTATTAGTGAGCTCGTTAGGAAGTTGGTCGCGTTCGATTCGCCAATTTACGATTCGTCTGTGCACAATTTTCAACAACAGATTTCCGGCTTTACTAGCGTAATTCATACTGTTTTATCAATACTAACGCGATAAGTATATTCTTTTGTGTATGCCGAAAGGTTTTATTTCCAATTGTTTTTATTATACATAGTTATTCTATAATAGCGAATTATACATTCATTTTTCTGTTAAGTTTAATTAATTTATATTTTCAAAAAGAGAAATCTCTATATTTTACTAGATGTTACCCATGGTTTTGCTTAAGCCGAATTGGTTTTTATTATGTCAACGACTATATTTGAGTTACATCTTTACATTATTTCAAGAGTTTCGGTCTTCGACTCAAGTGCTCAACACTATTGACACTTGCGTCTCATGTTATAAATTGACACAACACGAACAGTTTTGTATAATATTTTATATTCGTATGACGAGAATTCTTTTCAAAGATTCTTAGTGGCCTATGGTCGTTCTGATGCTTTAATTTCATACCAAGACTGAGTTACCATGTTAGCTTAAGAATGTGCCTGTTGATAATCAGTAGAAGTTTGCCAGTACATTTTCGTATGTGCCCCATCAACAGCGGCATTTCTGGTTTGCTTTTTTGATATTAAGATGCAGCTTTCCGATGTGGTGGTGGCATATATAATACCATTGAATACGTCGACTGCAAAATAGGTTTATGAACATCACACTGCTAGACGAAGCTGCTTAATTGAAACCTGAGAAAAATAAGCTTGTCGAGTCGAATACCGCAATATGTCGGGCGTTATGTTTTAGCTTTAATTTTAAGTTAATATGAACAATTTTTCGTTCGTTTTATACACATACAATACATATATATATATATATATATATATATATATATATATATATATATATATATGCATATATATGTGTGTGTATAAGTAGCGTATTTAATTTTTATGAATTACGACAATGTGATGGAGTTTGGTTGCTATCTTTTGATATTACGTATGGACATATTTTGGGCTGAGTTTTATATTTATAATCTTGATTATTTATTTTTTAGACTACTTTCAATAGCTTTGGAGTCAATAAAACCATGCGTTATTTTTTATTCATATAAATTTTGAACTCCCTTTTCACTCCCTTAGGTACTGAATTTTAAACAATTCTTATTATTAATTATTTATTACCCATTAAAAAAAATTTTGACCAAATATCATGATTTCTAGAATTAATTATTGAGGCTGGGCATTCATATGTCAGTTAGCCAGTTTATACCACACTTTTTCTTTACATTTATGAATGAAAGTTCGAAAGTAGATGCTTCACAAATCAATCTTAATTCATATGTAGCTAGTCATTTGAAAAAAACTAATGCATATGTAGCTAGTCATTTGAAAAAAAGTAATGATTTCCAAAAAAAATGAATGCGTGTAATTCATCTATATAAATTTGGTGTGAAGATGTTTGTCGTGCGTTCTATTGAGTTAAATATAATTGGGTAATTCTTTCAAAATTAAATTTAGGTTTCATTTAGATTTTTATATTTGATTCCTTTTTGAAGAATATTAAACTACAATGTTAAATATAAATATATATCTTGAAATAGATTTCTTGATTCTTTTTTGAACTTTATCGCCTTACGTTTAAACCGGTGATTGATTGTTTTACGTATTTATAACTTGTGATGAAGGTTTATGAATTAACGGCGGATTTTTTTTAAATTAAAAATTATACACAAAGCGGGATGAACACAAAATAGCCAATCAGTGCAGACGGCTAAATTATTGACTCGTGTTTAATAATTAGGTTACTTGAATTTTCATTAAAATGGACTCTTCATTCGACCCCACCCTGGCTTAATTCTTTTAACTATTTCATTTAATTATAAAAGCGGAAATCCTTTGGCTGTTTTATTTATTGATTTTGTTCCGCCAATGTTTAGAGTGTGCTCCGCGCAAACAAACTCGATTAATGACATCATCAACACGGTTTTAAATAGTTGAGAATGTGTTTTATTGCCAATTCGGCCCATGTGGAAAGAGCAAACTTGGTAATTAAGTTAAAGAGTTAATTTGTTTTAGGTTATTAAATTTTAAAGTAACGGAATTTATTCAACGGCATTTAA
This sequence comes from Druceiella hillmani, assembly GCA_039881145.1. Taxonomy (NCBI): domain Eukaryota; kingdom Metazoa; phylum Arthropoda; class Insecta; order Lepidoptera; family Hepialidae; genus Druceiella; species Druceiella hillmani. Next base: position 22,352,628 of record JAYKKI010000022.1, read on the forward strand.
TGTGGTGATAAATTCTAAGTTGAATCAGAAAGAGTCTGATTACGGGAATGTGTACGAGCTTTATTTTATCTCACGTTATCATTATAATTTAAGTTGTTTTTATGTTTTATTTAAGCCATTTTCAATAATTAACTTAATATCACTATTTCATTTAGATAAGTGTTTCATATAGGTATATCAAATATATACTAAACGACATGGTCAAATGTTACCATCTCAAGTTTTCGCTCTTTTCCATAAATAAACTACGTGAGTGATAATAACTACAAAAAGATGTGATAGTCATAAACGACTCTAAGAAGGAAACATGCGACTTCTCTGCTGTGCATCCATTCGTAGCTGCGTACTGCTTCTTGTGGAGTATTCATTGATTGCATTAGGAAGTGTATTTAAGAATATTCTGTCACTGCGTTTAAGAACTTTTATGTACTTAAGGTTGTTTTATTAATTTCTGAAAATCTCTAAAAATGACAGTTATATAAAATATAACGAGAAACTTTTACATGGATTTAAACGGATGCCTGCTATTTAATTTTTATCAAAGAAAAATATGAGGTATTTTTAAATTTGTATATTTGTGAAAATTCAAGCCAGTTACTCTGTAAAAAAATATTTTATTATTTGCAGTGATTCATGCTCTTTTATCTATTCACAGTAAAGGGGGAAATGCAGATGTTAAAATTATTCAGCTACTAAATAGTATCAAATACAAGTAATCTATTCCCTACTGCTCATACGGTCGTGTCTTAATCCTATTTATAACAAGCAAAGGGTAAATATTAGAATGTAGTAAGAAATAGTGGATGAGGTAAAACATAAAAAATTAATATTTAATAGATATTTATATTTTGATTATTTTAAATATTGAGTATATTTGGCGAACTACGTGATGTACTTCTACTTTCTTTAAGTTCTTTACCACGACCTAGATTTCGTTGTATTACATCTTCAGCTGTGCTATTAGTAAATATTAAAAAATCTTTAAAACTAATAGTCCAAAGACATTCTACAATTAATAAATTTTTTAGCTTTCATTAGACTGACGTAATTGTCAATATTATTAAAAATATTATTTAGAACGTCAGACAATTACATAAGTTATTTTTGTGTTAAATTTTAAATTAAAAAAAAATACTAGGTAAACATTATGACGTTTTTATAATATTTGATTAAGGGATAGCTTCTTGATACTATAAACAGATATCAAAATATTTTTATACTTAAACATTGTAGCTAAAAACTCCAAACAAATATTTCGCATCTTCTTACAGTTGTGCTTCATTATCGATGTCAGCCTCGAGTCTCACAAAAGAAAAATGAGGATAATTCTACAGGTAATTAACTTTTGAAAAGTGGAAATCTTTATTTAGAAAACGATATGATTATAATGGCCTCCGGCCATGGTCCGTAGGGTTGAAGACACAATAGAATTCGAAATCCTTGTCAGATTTTGGTGATCCTTTTTCATCGATTGGTTAACTATCAGAATACGAACATGTTAATTATTACAATTTGTACAATATTTTACAAACATTTTTTTTATTAAAACTGCCTTTTTTTACTCGGCAACCGTTTTCGAGATCAGCTCTATTTTCAATATAGTTTGGTTTTATAGTGAAAATAATTTGTCTATTAAATGTTTTATTATTTAGTTATTTCATCCTCGTAATACTGCTAGATTTATTGTATTTTATTATTTGTTTATAGTAAATACTAATTTAGTTAAACTATCCACAGCTACAAGATTACAATAGTACTAAAACTGTACCGTAATGTTAATAACGATTAATATGAAACTTATAGTAATAGACATCGTGAAATAAAATTTATTTATTTTTTTCTTGAAAACCCATGCCCAACTTACAGATTTACCTAAAGTGGTAGGCATGTGGAAAAACATAAAAACAAATGATTATAAAATAGTAACGAATAGGACAGAGAGGTTGTAACAAAAATTAAACAGAAACACACAGCAATTCGGATAAATATCTTCTTGTGATCAGTCGGGAACGACCAAACAACTCTATAACCATATTTCAGAAGCGATCAATGGAACAGAAAAAAATATCTAGAGTGGGTGCATCTAGAAATATTGCATGGAACAATGCAAATTCACGAAACACAGGTAAACGCTGTAAATTATTCTTACGCGTTCCAGTCAGGGGGAAAAATATTTCAGTTGGAATTTTTTTTTTCTTTGGTTTAAGAAAGGTTAATCTGACTAAATCATACTAATATTGTGGTGGAGATCGTGAATTGCTTTTAATGCAGCTTTGAGTAGCCGGGGAATGACGAAATTGAGCTTTACTGCCACATACAAAATGTAGAGGAAACTCAGACTATACTTTTTTGAATAAATATTATTTTTCCTTTTACTGCAGCATCAGTCCAAATTATAATCTAATCGAATTAAAAACGAGAAAATGAGCATTTTTGGACTTTACATCACACGTTACATATCCAAGTGTATTCGCTTAAAATAAGCCCCTTAAACCTGCATTTTTAGATCGTTTAGTGAGAAATGAGTAGCAGAAAGCTGAATTGCATAAAAATGTATTAAACTAAAACAATGTAATCTAACGAAGATGCAGATATGGACTTATTTATTTTCTTGATACCAGTATCATTTGATATTCAAAGAGTTTAAACTAAACTTGACAAACATATAGGTTTTAAGTCAAAAATATAAATATGCCGTTAACTTTGTAAATGACCAGTTATATTGATATGCATTCTACAATTATAAACATTTTTAAAGAGATTTTAAAAAAGGAGAAACATTTATTTTTTAATTAACAGAGGTGGATGAAAGTTTATAAAAGCAGTGCGTGAGGCTGACGTAATTGGTAAAAGAAAAGTTAAAATACATTGGAGAGCGCATCATTATTCCTGTATTGCCGAAAGAAAGATCACATTTATATATATTATAATTTAATTTCTATTTCATCTTACGGTATATAAGTAGTCATATATGAAATTGGTAAAACGGTTAAAAGTAAATTATATTATAAATTACTTGTAAAACGTAAGAGCATTAGGAGTTTTAAAAACACAACCTGTAGCATACACGTTGTTAACAAATGTTGTGTGTTAACAAAAATGATAAGCAAAGCTTATTAAAAGATTCTTATTATTCCATTCTTATTAAAATTTTCACAGTGAGCAAACAATTTTTTTGGCCGATACAAAGTTAATACATTTAGATGTAAATGTCTAAGCCGCCCATTAATTTTACTTTCAAAGTTTTAGTCTTATCATCAAGCTTTTGAGAGAGCGGTCTTACCATCTTGTGGTGCTTACCGTCAGTTGGGGTACTCGCGCAATTGGCCAACTACAGCAGATTCGATCTGGTCGGTATGTCACATGGATTTTTGGAGCTCTCGTTCTGTTGTAAGGCATGGTCATAGAATTTGAATACGGGAAATTGTGCTAAGGTTGATTAACGCAATTTGATGTAAAATTCTTGGAATATCAAGATGTTAGTTTAGAATTTAGACCGAGAAATTTCCCGTAGTCTTCTCCAGTACCATATCTACAGAATGTCCACCGTCTTCTTCTCGATTTCTCGAAGTGTCCACGTTTCTACCGCAAAAAGAAATATAGAGAACACAATAACTCTAACGGTTGCGGATTTTAGTGGTTCAGATGATATTTCAGTTTTGCATATTTTCTTTAACTTAGCAGTTCTTCTTATCGGCATACTCCTTTTCACTTCATCCATCCAACCACTATTTTTCATAGGTTTAAGACAGTATAATTACTTTACGTACTAATCCTTTAAAATTATAGTCCTTGAAGTTATTTATAGCAATTATTTTACCACGCAGCTGTAGCAGAAATGTCTTTGGTGCTATATAGCCAATGGTAAAGTAATTGTGGTGTGGGAGTGAGATTATTATCTCCTAGTTTATTGATTCTTAGCTTATTGGTTTACTTACGGTTTATTTTCAGTATCGACCATATCCAAGCTTCGAGGAAGAATATTCTAATTTACTTTTTTGCAATTTTATAGCATAATTTTGCAAAAAGTGAATTAGAATATATAATATTTAATTTTACAGAAAATAAAAAAAATTTTGCTTTCATTTATGTACCTTAACATAATTGAAAAATTATTTCACGGACTTATAGAGAAAATATATCAAAAAAGTATACTACTCACAAAAAACTCACTTTTTAGCGGAAACCTGAAACTGCAAAAAAACAGTATTCTTCTCCTACAGTGTTCTTCCTTGGCGGAACCACATTATTTTAATCATTTAAGAATGAATAATAATAAATAATTAAAATAAGTATTTAAATGATTCAAATAATGTAGGAATCACAATATTTGAAAAATTTATTTCAAAATCTCGTAAAAATGGTAAAACGTCTCGTAAAAACGTAAAAATTAAGTTGCTAAAACATTAACTGTTTTAGCAATTTAATTAAATCTTTTATAAATATTTAGGGTTTGTAAAAGTTATAGTCGAACTAAATTATCTTAATTGAGCTCAATTTTAGTCTCACAAAACGAAATAGTTCAATCTTAATATTTAATCCGTAAAACAGTATCTAGCGGCTGCCATTGGTTTTCTAGCTAAAAAAACAATAAATTAACAATCTATTTTCATATCTACAGAATTCATCAAGTTACTATAAAAAGCCTGGGGTTTCAAACCCTGGGGCGTACACAACGTTTAAGAGGAATTCATAAGCTAATAAATGCAAATAATTGAAAAAAATAAAAAAAACATTACTTCAAAAATTTAAATGAAGAGTTCGAGTAACCTTATGGTTAAGAGTCTTAATAGCACACTGCTTTCAATTTTCAGCCATAATATTTCGTGTTCAAACAATATTTTTTTATTGAAATTTACATCATAAATGGGATGCCTGTCGATAGCAGACTAGTCCAAATTTTGAAAAGATATCGTACTTTGAATAAACAAATTTTCTTGATAACATTTTTATAGAAGGAAAACTCTGATAATTTAAAAGCAACAAAGAAATTAACTACATTCAAATACAAACAAAATTCCGCCGACTGATTCATCAAGCTTAGTTCGAGCCACAAAACTTGAAAAATATATACTTTTCGTTAATTGGATATTCAATCTGAAAGGTTTCTTTAATATTCAACCCCTAAACGTAAAAAATGTGCTTTCACAATTTTTTAAAATTTTCTATGTGGTAAGATATTAATTTAATTTTTGCTTATAATGATACAAATTTATCTTACAATATAAATATTTTTTTTCTCCTTGACTGCTCAGCCAACTTCTGGTAAAGTATGATGTAAGGTAGATTATATAATATACAATACTGTTGCACAAATCTCAATTAAAATTTATCACCATCGCATAATTAGTTTGTCAGTAAATGCACATTACGATGCAGAACGAATTGTTCACACTGCGAGAAGGTATTTTGTATGCAGGTGAAACAAAGAAATTGCCTATTATTTATACATGTGCGCCTTTGCATAAAACTGATTATTTTTAAAGTGTATTACTTCGAAAAATTGTAATCCTTTTTCCATTGATATTATAAATTTCACATCGTGATATGACATAACAATTTTACCAGTACTTAATTTTTTTAAATCTGTGGAGCCATTTGGTCGCTATTAGGTAAGAAATAACTCGAAAAAATTTGAATACGTACGATTATGTATTCAGGAGTCATGTATATAACGTGACTCCTGAATAAATAACCATCTTTTTTATGCAGTCTTATTAAAACATTGTTTTTTACCAAAATGAGTTCACTTCTTATATCCCCTTGATGCTTCGTATGATTATATTTATACAAACTCATCTGCTAAATATTAGATATAAAATATCGAAGCGAAATTTGAAAATAAACATAAATATATGAACCAACATTGCACGATGACACGCCATTCGCTCTCTTGAAACACGAGGAAAATAAAGGAGGAAATAAAACTTTTCAATATACACAGAACGGTACTTATCATCTTAGAACTGATACAGTTGTACAAATCACGCAAGTAAGGCTGTTAATCCGCAAAGTAGTCGGCCTCTTGCGCGTAGGCGAATCGTAAATTGGCGCATCGAACAGGACCAAGTTCCTAACGAGCTTGCTAATACTATCGACCCGGGGGCGTTTTATATGGGGCTAACTCCGTCGGGGACTGCTAATGTCGGTTGCACACAATGTACCAAAATAAAAAATAAGTTTTTATTTTAAAGAAAACATTGGCAGGTTTGAAATCGGTTGTTTACCTTTCATCGAAGGAATTGATATTTAAGTCCTCAATGATATATAGTCATATTTCATGCGGCCTCAATTTAAAAAATGCCGCACTTTGTAATGACTGATTATTTATTCAGGCTCTTTTGATTCCAGGGAAAATGTTTCGACATATAAAATATCGTTTAGCGAATATCACGGCGGGAAAATTCTACCAATACCGAAACAAACTATCGTTTCGATAAAAACTATTGAATTTTTTTTATTTGGCCTTGCTAGTTTTCTATGCTACAATTTCTAAAATAGCATGTGAGTATTTATTTCAGAAAAATGAAAATCAACGTACATTATTACTATTAATTTATTAGATTATATTAAAATTTTAGATAAAAAAATCTGATACATTTTATATTAAAGTTATTGCTCTCTGCGGACTGGTTGCCTTGTTGGTTGTAAGTCGTTGACACACACACACACACGCACATACACGCACACACATGCACACACACTCACACCAACACACACATATATGTAATACGTGTGTATGTATATACGTTAAACTTCAAGGGAATCTTTACTTTTGCCCTTTTTCTGATTTTACAATTGCCAATCTAGCAAAATTTTATTCAATAAGCAAACGTTACGTTATTTGTAGATCTTATTATCATGAAATTACATTATTTATGTTTAATCATCTTCAACTTTTATTGATTATCATTTATATTCAACATTATTAGAAGTGAAGACTTCACCTTTGAATTTATGTTAGTAAAAATGAACTTTTACTGGAGCACTTGGGCACAAGAAAACATTTCAGGTTAGTAATTGTGTTATAATATTTACAAATTATTTATCACCATGTAAATATGTTGCACATTATATCTATCTGGTGGTAAAAATGACGAATATTGTCTATCACAAATATATTTTTTCCTCATTTTTGTATTTGTTGTTTAAACACAGGATAGGGAAAATATTACAGCTGAATAAAAGTTTGCGTGTAATGGTATATGGCAAACTTTATGGTCAATCAAAATGTCTCTGCTCGAAAAATTCCTTCCAACTATACCTATGTAGGAAAAAACATTAACCCACTTTGCATCTAAGACCATCTCCTCCATATATAATTTTAGACGTTAATAACACTATCTAGCGGATAATTATAAGGCAAATTATTATAAACTATGATGATTGCTTATAAAAATAAATAAATGATGCTCTCAAATAATTAAGTACTAATCTGTTAATTAATTAACTAGCAGTGTAGTTGAAAAATAATATCGATTATGCCTAGTACAGGTGTTGACCAAGTTTCTAATACCAAACTGCGATACTTCATTGAAATCTGTTAGAAAGTTTTGAATAATGCACGCACCTCATAGCCGTTTTATATACACACACATTAAAGATGAAAATAATATTCTTAGTCTAATACTTGTAGACTTTAAAACGAGACATTCCATCAGTTTCTATTAATGCTAAGGAATTCATGTGTACTTAACAATGAAGCCTTTTTACACACAGTAATTTAACCCCATAAAAATATAATTTATGCTGAATATTAAACATTACAAAAATATTAAACTACATACTCAGAAACATTTTACAATGAAGTTGTCATAAAACGTGTAGATCCAAAATAAACACCTACAGTCATGAAAGGAAATCAGCACGTAAACCGACCGTTAACGTGTCCTTATTCCCGTATTCAAATATACTTGTTTAACAAATAGAGTTAGACTCAAACAAAATTCGACATGTTAATGTCTTCTCGAAATAAATAATCCTGAAGTGTTTGTCCAAATCACAATTTCTGCGTAGTAAAATATTGGATGGAATACTAAGAAACAAATCAATAAATTGGAAATAACAAACGCCAGTAGATGTTCTCAAACAGGAGTAAAAGAAAACTGGAAATAATTTCAACCTACAAGAGTTCCTCCAATAGTACATATCTCCTCGATACTGATAAGGAGGACCCATCGCAGAAGCAGTCTCTTGCGTGTTAATATATCGTAAATGGACACATCGAACACGATAAACTATTTTAATAGCACGTTAATAAATGAGGTGCTTTCACGGAGCTCGCTTTTTTGCAGACTGATACTAGCAGGTGATGTAGAAGAAAAGTGAGATTGTAAGCGATATAGAGACACGAATTTCTTATTCATTTCTTTATTTATTTACGAAGGTTGGCTTTAATGTGATACCATTTTCTCTTCCTTTGTAACTGACTTAAAAAAAAGCACCTTTTTTAAATTTTCTTCAAGATTTAAACAAAAACGATTGTTGTTTTAAACTAACATTCTTTAAAATAATATTTTTGCAACTAATTTAAAATAAATGGAGATATTTAACACATTAAGAAATAATAAGTAGTAGTTCGGTTTTATTTTCAACTTTCGTTCGATAAATATGTAATGGACATGTCAATAGTCCCTAAAATTGCACCACAAAAATAATGTAACTACCTTGTCTTCAATACAATTATTTCTTTTATTTACATACGTGCTTTCTTCGTTTCTCCCTTTTTTTAGATATTCGTATGATTGTTTCGTATCACGTTGATTGAGCCATTTTTTGGTTATGTACTTAAAGTATGACGTCTCTATAATTAATATAACGTCATTGACCTGTATAATTGACTATATAATTTACTTTTTAATTTTTTATGATGAAACATTTTTTTATGAAACTTTTGAACTGGTTTAAATTAGTACAGTTTGGGTAAAAAGATGATATATTGAGGACATATATTTTATTTTAATTACATGTTGAATTGTTATTTGCTTATTGGTATTTGTTTTCCCAAAAATAACGAATATTCTACGAGTTTATATGTACAGTTCTGACGTAAAATGACAATAACAGTTCTAATGCTGTATGCGGTTCGAAAACTTATTAGCTAGTCTTATTACATAATATTCAAGACTTACTACATCACATTCGAGACTTATAACATCACATTCAAGGCTTATTATATCACATTCATGACTCATTATATCACATTCAAATTTCGCCTTATGTGTGATTTTTGTTCGTATGTGCATAAATTTACTATAGTGTAAGTATATGTCATATCAGTAAGGATCTCGTTAAATTTCCTACACAAATTTAGCAAACCTGTAAGTACTTCATATTTGACACTGCGAAGCCACAAAATACTGTAAGTTTGATGTCAAATATATCAGAAATTTCTTAGTTCAATTGATAAATTTAGTTTTATAAGTTCGAAACACTCTACTTCGACTTTGTTATATAAATTCATGTCAACAACAAATCATTTGGCCTAATTATTATTAATTCTTCCAAAATCATTTAGCATTTAAAAGCATGTTATAGTTTTTAATAATTTATTTCTTTTTTAAATTATTAAAAACTATATAACACAAAAAAGTAAATGAAAGTTTAGCTTTTTTTTCGGGTTCCTGATAAATGGCTAGATGGGATTAGTGTATCTTGACACTTTATGGCTGTTAACAGTATAAAGTGGTAGGGATATTAAATTACTATAAATCACAGGTCATAATACAACAAACGATCTATGCGAAGCAAATCTTATGAAGTCAAGATAAAATTGATTCTGAGTTAATTTTGACAAATAAAAACAGTATGGCACTTTACCCTTAAGCCATGGATCTTCATGCCATGCCGTGTTATATAACTAACAATGTGCATAATATAGTATACTATACACATGACTAACCTGCATTAACGGGGTTGAGATTTCTCACTCTCGAATCAAGAAATAAATTAAAAGAATACAAAAAGCATGATCGACCAACTTTAGACATTTTTATTTAGATACAGAATCGAAAAGAAGTCATCAAGGCAAAATCACTAAATAAATACTTTGACATAAAAGTTTTGCATATTGAAAAGACCTTTCTATTGATATCTCAGTTGACATGAATTTTTTCGCCTACATCAGGTGAAAAAATTCATCTCATGTTTTCGTGTGTAGGAGGGTTCTTTAAAAAATGATCCTGTCTTTGAATTAACTACAAGCATGAACTTGCAATAATTTCTTATCAATTGTCAAAAGATAGTGAAAATCTCATGAAAATAGGACAAATTGTTTTTGTATCAAACTCTTAAAAAGAAACTTTTTTCATAAATAAAACAATCTTTTTATAATACTTCTTAAGGAATTAATCCACATAGCTAAAAATGATGACCAAAATGTTTAACCTATAAAACTAGATCTTGATTCACGCTTAAAGTATTTCGATACATAAACCTTGCAACTAGAAATTACGAACAAATATAATCGCAAAATGATGAAAAATGATAGCTGTGATATATAAACAGTAGACGGATGAAGTAATATGATAAAATTTTGAAGTACCTAGTTTGCTATGAAACTCTAAAAAGAGCAGTACTTAAATTTCTATTGGTGTAAAATTGCATTTAATAATACTAAGCCCAATTAAATCCATCGACAAAATTATCTATAAAACGGTTTATCAAGGTAAAATTAATATTGTTACACAAAAATCCCGTAAATCACATCATTTTAATATATACCTTTGTTTTATATGTAATAAGGTATTATTATTTAAATTGTTATGTATGGAAAAATCATTTCTGTCCGGTTTTGAATACAAAAAGTACAGTTTCAATTCTTTGTAACTTACTTATGAAATGTGCATTTATCTAGATAATTTTAATATGTAAAGCCAAAATCAAGAATAGAAGGCGTAACCATTGTCCCAAATACATTTACTGTAATAATTTAATGATGAAAAATCCAAAATCGCTAAACAGCGAACGTAGTTCACTGTGTGACGATAAGTGTCGACTGTGTTGGAAAAAAGGTTTCAGATTTTCATTTCACTTTTCCTGTCTAATCCATAACATCGCCATTATGTATTATTGCGCTCTCTCTTACTTTTATTCGTCTATCTAGTGGAGTAATAGTTTATAATGCGGTTTATGCAAGTTCTGAAACATTCACAATTTGTTGGCGTTCGTCCGATATTGATAATATAAAGGCACAGACTTTTCATAAAGCATTAAACTATTTTTTATGTTATTAGATTTATTTTAATGAATTAATTAGTTTAACCCTGATCATGAAACAAGTATTATATATAAGTGAATTATAAAATGTATATTCTTATAATAAAACATTGATAAATCATAATTTTAAAAATAATTGATTTTTCTTCTCTCATATTCTAAGTAATGGAATTATTTTACAATAACTATGTAATATAACTAATAATCAGACAAAATTTAATGAAAACTTATCTTAAAAAAGTTAAAAAAAGGGGCTGAGAGAAGAAGGTCGAAGATGCTTATAAGCTGGAAGCCGAGAATGAAAAGAGAGTATTTTTGTAAAAATATTTTTTATCAAGACAAAACTATTCGATAAAAAGTTACAGAAATTAATGGACCTCTATTCTGCAAGTTTTTTAATAGATGAAAAAATAGAGTCCCCAAAAATAATCGATCTCTTGCGGTTAAGGCAGAGTTCATAAGAAATGCATCCGCTCGACCGTTTTTGCTTCGACTTACGTTTCAAGACTGGTCTCCTTAAAATTTTTTTAACGTGATAATATACAACCTATGTCCATCCTGAAGGTGCTATCTAAATATTGGTCAAAGAATTTTACATAAAACCTAAGAATGATGGTTATTTTTTTGCAAACTTCAGGGCGTGGGGTGTCATAGAAAAGGTGTTTTAAAATGAAATCGGTAATGTGATGTACATGTTTTTGATAGGACACTTCGGAAGACTTGAATTTTCTACAATGTGTCCAATAGTGTGTGGGTGTGTGTGAAAATTTAGAATACTGCGTATGTTTAGTTTTGAATATATATATATATATATATATATATATATATATATATATATATATATATATATATATATATATATATGTATATATATATATATATATATATATATACATACCTAGGTAAGTTTATCATATAGGGGAAACTGTCATGAAAGTTCCGATTAGGAGGGAGTGTGAAAATATTAGACGGTGGTAATGTTGACTCTTCCCGTGTAATATTAATACTCTATACTAGGGTGTATAAAATCGTGACTTAGCCACTGAAGTTTTCCTTTCACTTCATTCGCTTGGAGACATTAAGACCTTTGCTGGCTATTTGTCCGGATTCACCAACTCGATATTAATTCAATACAATATTTCAACGTTCTCATTGACAAGTAATAAAATGAATTGGCGAAGTATATTCGGTCGAAACAATTATTAAATTAAAGAAAACTTCATGCAAGTTTGTGTATTCCTTCTAACATCCCATAAAAATAATCATATTCTTTACATAATTGAAATTCCAATGATTTCCAATTAAAATCCAATCCAATTAAAATTAAATCCAGTGAATGAATTCCAAGTAAAATAAAGCCTGTACGCTCTTTTGCAATCAGTACGTTTCTTATTCAGCTCAGAATTTACGTATTACCACATTAAAACGCTATAGAAAAATTTGTTACTCTAAAATTTCATAACCTAAAATGTATTAATGAAATTAATTTTTTTCTTTTCACACGGGTGAATATGGCAATGAAACGCGTTTTTAAATATTCAAAACATTGCTAATGATTTTATTAACCAAGCTCGTTTGCGTAGAATACACTCGGAGAACTGAAACTCGGAGAACTCGGAACAAAATCAACCGATAAAATAACTAAACGGATTTCCACCTTTGTAATTAATTTAAATAGTTGAACAAATTAAGCCAGAGTGAGTTCAACTTGCAAGACCATCTTAACAAAAAGTCAAGACAATTAGAGATTGAAAATGAGTTGTGCCAACTGCACCGATTGGTTGTGAAGTTCTAAAAATATTTGAAATAAATTGAATGAACTCTGGAACTCCTCAATATATTAAATAATTAATCAGTGGTTCAAAAGTTAATACATTAAGTTACGAGTTGAATAGTTCTGGTCTTTCATTGCATTTTTGTCTTCTTCAATATGCTCCAACATTATGTTTTAATATTTCGTTTATTTTCAGAATTTAATTATACAATCTCATGTGACTTTTCACATTTCAGCTCATAACATATTGCTATTGTTATTTTAAGGTCTGTTTTTCATAGTTCGAAATGTTCGAGTCTCAGGCTTATTGCCACGATTATTGTGACTATTACGTGACTATTTGCAAGTACATACTTGAAATAGCGATTTTAATTCACATGTAGTAAATTATTTAAAAATATTTTTTAAATGTCGATTACAGTTGTAATTTGTTATTTATTTTAACATTAAATTGAGGGTGCGTTTATAATTTAAAATTCAAAGGTACAAGTTATTCATTCTTGGGTATTAGAAGCAAATGCTCAATGAGTTGTTGAATATAAGAATGAGTGAAGAAGACGGCTGTTTGTTTTTGCGAAAGAGAAGTATATTGACAAGCTTGAGTGACTTGGAACACAAACAGATCCATCAAAGTGACTTAGGATTTGGAGAAGAAGAAGCCAGGTGAGATTGGTTAGAGGTTATTGTTAGATTGCAAATGATTTAGCTGTGGTGCGTTTAAGAAATGAACTGGTGCTTTTGATTTTTATTGCAAATAAATTTTAAAAATAGACATAGTTTTTTCTTTTGGTGATATTAAAATTGACCTTGACAAAAATGACTGAATAAGTTAAATTCGACTTCGAGAAGAAACAAATCAGTTCAAGTACGTATCGAAACACGCACAGAGTAGGGTCTTAGGGTCATTAGGTCTAGGTCAAACTTTTAATCGCTAATATCCAGATTTTTTAAAAATTTTCCAAGTCGTATTTGAAAAATAAAAGGGGTCTTTTAAAAATGGTAAACGAAACCTTAATTTGATTATATAATGATGTTCCCCTCGATAGGATACGCGACCTAATTTATTTGCTTGGGCGGTACCTTGAACAACTTAGTTGATAATTTGCTTAGATATATAAAATTTTAGGTCACTATATGAGGTATCCATTTGCAAATTTATGTTCTTACAAAGTTCTGTACTAGGTATAAAATTGTAAAAATCTGAGGTTGGGTGACCTAATAACTGATTGACTAACTAATATATCAAATCCGGCCTCAAACATTGGTCCTAAAACATGAAATTGTAGGAAACTTTCCGTATATCCTCTGGATAGTCATAAAGAAAGGCTAATTCAAAATTCATTACCTAAAGGGGTAATATTGGATTTAAAAACTTATGTATAGAATTTATGTATAAATTGTCTCGTTAACATAAAATTTCTTAAAAGTACTCTAAAAATAAATATTTAATCTTAAAGTGATAAAACTTAGCTATGTACTTGCTCATATAGTAACAAACTCCATCATATTACTGTAACACCATATTGAATTTTCCATCGATATATGTAAATATAAATAAATTATCTATAACATCTATCTATACATAACATATGAAATAAATATCCTTAGATTAGAGATAGCCAACTAACAACTAATATATATATATAGTTGTTAGTTGGCTATCATATATATATATATATATATATATATATGTATATATATATATATATATATATGTATATATATATATATATATATATATATATATGTATATATATATATATATATATATATATACATGTGTGTGTGTGTATGTGTGTACATGTTGTAATAAATAGAATTAAAAAAAACAACATATGCGTCTTAAATTTAATTGATGAAATTAATGGGATTTAGTAAGAATTACACGCTAAGCGATTATCGAAAATAATTGTTTCTTTAATAATTGACGAAATGGAATGTACATATAACACTTAACACTTTAAGGTGCACCTCCAAGAAAAATAGGTTCTATAAAACAATCGGAACGACTCTGACCGACCCCCGTCGATCAGAACGAAGCAGAAAAGATAGAGAAGTATGAAACTAGTAACAAAAGCTAGAGAAATATGAACTAGTAGAAAATATACATTTGGACGCGGGAGACGTTTAATCAGCGACGCGCACCTCTTCACATAAGCTTTGATTCCATAGATGGTTGGACACCGACTACGCCCATAAAGTAGGCAGTTGTTGGCCGTGGATTAATCACACACGAAAGTCAATCAACTGCATTATGCGTAATGTTTTCATTACGTTTGTCCACAATATCCTACTAATGTAGACTGTTATACTGTATCAGATGTATTAATATCTTATTAAGTCTAGAGCAGTCAAAATAGTGAATATTCACAAAAATTAAGGGAAAAATAAATAAAATCAAATGAAATGACTTATAGAATTGTAATCATTTTTGCTCCTAATTATACAAATTTACGTTTTATCTGATGATATTAATAGTTCAAATAGTAGCTTCAATTATTTAGCAAAAGCGGTCTCCTCTTATAGATTGGTTTGTAAGTAATAGACGCTCTTTTTGTTACTGACACTGAAGCGTGAAAAATAATTCAAAAAGACTCATTTTTAATCATCTCAGAGGCAATATTATTAAAAATCACCGACACTTCACTTATTTAAAAAAATATAAATTGCAAAAACCTAATCCGTAAGAACAAGAAGAGAATCAAGTCTTGAACTTTTATCGAATTTTTTAATGTCGATAAATATTTAGTGTTAAAAAATTCAAGATTTAAAATAAAGAAATCGAATGATAAACTAATATGAAATAAATGAGAACAAAAAATGTGTGTAGAAATATTATACATTAACCTGAATTTTAATACCAATATAATTATTTTATTTTATACATTAATCTTGTTTATTTACAACCGTACCATGCAGAGTTGCAGAAACATGAGTTGGGTATCTATTTATTTCATTAAGAGTAAGAACTAAAATTTAGGCGCATACCTTGATGAAACGAATATCTTAATGTAATTAATTTTTGGGTGGGTATTAGATAAGTAAAGGAATACGTACTATGCGTTTACGATAAATGATAATATTATCAGCAACACAGGACACGTAATATTTTAGAATTAAAGAAATTCATAAGGGTAGATACTCTCTTAGTTGCAAAGAATGACAATTGGCTATACATGTAAAAATAGCGAAATAAAGAAACCGTAGTCTCTCAACGCGTAAAGATAGGTATTAATAAGAACGTCATTTGATCAATTGTATTTATAATACTGTATCCTAGCTGATTTTGTATAAATACTCAAAGACTAATTTGATTTTTGCTCATTCCACACTAATGAAATTAAAAATAAGTAAAAGAAATGGGTAATCAACTATGACAACGTTGAGTCATGAACATTTGTATTTTGTAGCAACTTAAAATACTCAGTGAAAGTTTTAGCATCATCCCTTTAAGCGATAAATTATAAACTCCGAATACGACTTGTGTCATTTTTTTCGCGTATGTACCCTACCCAGAACGCGTTTCTTTGTGTGTGTACCCAATCAACATAGAGGTGTTGGTTAATTGGTAGAATATAAAATTTTTCGGATTCCACTCGAAGATATCAGGCGAAAATAATTCACAACATGCTTTAAATTTGATCCTTTCTACGTAGGATTGATATTATAACTGATATTTCTTTCTGTTAAATAAAAATATCTTATCGCTCAATATTTAAGGCCGAATAGGATATTTGATGCGTTGCGTAGTAAATAGTATATCGTTTTGATCTTGTCGCAAAGTGCTTTAAGTAAAAGACAGTTTAACCGTTGAGGTAAGCGTGAATTAAGGTTAGAACATTGTATCTGGAAAATGACATATAATACAAAAAATAAATGATTGCCTAACAGATTTTAATGGAGCTAAGTGTAGAGATAGCTTATATTTTACTTTATTATATGAACTTCTTAAAAACTAAAAAAAAATGCTAATTCGTGTCTGATGAATATCAGTGATTTGTTATAAAAAAATGGTATACTACAGTATGTCAATAGTGTATAAAAATCAGTGAAATATTTAACGCTACTTACGGGGAATGATTTTTAAAACCTCATAGAATAATAGCAAAAAACCGGACGAAGCTACGGGCAAGTGCTGGTTAAGTGCAACAATATGAATTGGTACAGCAAAGTTACACTATATACACAATCAAGTTTTCAGAGAAAAATTTGCAAAGCAAAACGATTAATTGAGACCTAGCATGATATCGAAAAATTATTAACGGAAAAACTTAAAAACAATTCCTTTCGACAGCTCAAAAACGGAATAATTATTTGTAATTAAAGAAATATTTACTGACCCAAATACAGCTCAATAAAAAATTGTATAGTCAATTGAAAGACCGGCTCGCCTGGTTTTTATCATCACATATTTCGTATTTTATTTAACTTTTCCTTTGATCATTAGGAGCGACTGTTGCTTTGGTCTTTTGGTATCAGTAGTCAGTGAACTGTGAACAAATGCTCGATCGAAATGTAAGGAGCATGGGTTTAGAAAATATGTAGCAGTGATAAATGCTTTACCTAATTTTTAAGAATATAATATAATAAAATAATATTTGACTGATCATTATGGACCACATTATATACTATATTATTGGGTAATTATTTTTTTCACAATTATATGTGTTTTTTTGTATTTCGGTAAAAGTTCTCAATTTAATATTAGAATTTTTTTAAATTAGATACAAACGGAATGCGTTCCTTTGCCACTTAATACTTTACTATCAATATCATATAATCGAATTAAATCGTTCGGGTGGAGGTTAACATTTTAACAAATTAGTAATAGGGACGACTTTGGGATAAAATGTGAATAGAAGTTGGAATAAGTCGTTTTTAAGAATGTTTATATATTTCTCTGTCTGTCCTCTTGTTCACTTGTTTGTTTATTAGAGTATAATGTAAAACTTATTAGATCAATGTATATGGGACCCCAATTGCGATAATTTTTAGGTATCGCATAGAAATCTAGACTATCTTTTATTCCGATCAAATATTTCCTAATAGACTTCGAATTCAATTATATTTAATCACGTAGTAGCACCGAGTGCATGGGCTTAAGAAATTGTCAATAGAAATTATGGATACTGACACAGCAATTTAATTAAATCGCAAGCTGAGATATAAATTCATTTTATCCCGGCCCAAGATACTTTTGAAGTGAAAATTTCGTCGCGTTAATGAAAAACTGGTCAAGTGCGAGTATGTCTCGCGCATTGAGGATCCGTGTGAAGTTACCTAATTTATCGTAAATAATCTCTAATATGGATTTCGTTGCAAAATTGATATTTAATAATACGCAATATAATTAAGAAGCGAGATTTATATTATATTATAGGGAATATCTAAAAATTATGATATATAAAATCTTCGTTACGGACTTCCTACAAACTTTTCGCAAGTCTCTAAAAATTATCTGCATAATTTTAGGTTTTATTTTGAAAACAAGAGGGAAGAACACATTTTTTGCATATTTTTCGATATATCTCTAAAAATAGACAAAAAATAAAATAAAAAGTAAAATTATGAAAAAACACCTTTATAACAAGTCCATTCAAAATTACTGGATACTATAAATGAAGTTTTGGAATTTTTTTCGAGTATTTCATTTTTCCATTCCAAAATGTCCCTGTAAATATTTTTGAGTATTAGTTATGTGCAGGTTTATATACTTTATTATAAATTCAATTGCAATTTTCGCCCCAAGTTATTTCTGTGAAAAGCGGCCGTGACAGACGGATAGGTGGAGTGTTATGGGTTCTGCTTTTCCTTTTGATTCCTAAAAATCATTTAACTAGAATCTAAGCAAGTGAATTTAAAAGAAAAAGCTAGTATTCCGTAAAACTGACTTTCTGTTATGGTTTTTAAGTTTTGTAAAGAATAGATAAAATATGAAAATTGTGCTTATGCACGCGCATTTAAAGTTTAACTTCTTTGGCCTAATACAAGAATAATTTGATTTAGCGCACAAATAATTATTGGAAATAAAATAATAAAAAGACAATCAAAGAATTAAATTTTAAATAATTTATAATTTGTTATGCCATTAAAAATATACCCATAGTCAACCTCAGAGAAATACACTAAAATTATGTTTTAAAATGCTTATAAGCACTATTTCTGTCACGAATATTCACAATAAATAAATGTTTTTTATTAGATGAACTATAATTAAATTTCACTCACTAAGCAATATTATTTAAAAGCATTCATATAACATCGATTTGTATGAATATAAAACACGTGTTGTGTATTTACAAATATCTCAGTAACTATCGTGAATATAAGCAGTCACTACGTACATGTTTACTGAGCAACTTCATCCTATCGATTTTTGTTGCATCGTATGCGCGCATCGTAAAATTTAACTCTCATTGTTTTATCATAACGCGCCTAAATAAGTGTAATTTTAAAAATGTCATACATTATTCATTTAACAAAAACCTTACGTATGTTTTTTAACTAATTACTTTCTTTCTTATTTTTTCAATTTTTTTTATCTATTTTTCTGCTAGACTTTCAATTTGAATTCTGACAATATTTATTATTTACGATAGTTTTTATAAATTTTCTTTAAACATTATGCAACTCCATTATGATATTTGAAAGGTTATAAAATATTAAACTTGCGCTTTAATTTAATACATCACATCGATATTTTTCAAAACTATTAATATAATTTGACGTGAAAATCAGTAAACCTTATATTTCATTATCTAGTAAAAAAGTGACATATATCGATTACGGCTTCATTCATAGAGCTGTCGTCGATAATTTTTAAGTTAGACAAAATCTCTTCGTACATACACTGTGCCCTTGTCATTCCGATTGTGCTTCATTATTTTTCGTAAACGTTTCAAATTAAATAGTCGAAATTTTATATAATGCCATTAACTTTCCGATTGAAAAGTTAGATACGATAGCTATTATTTTTATGCTATCACTCAAAAACCATCGACAATTAAAGAAAAACGAGGAAAAGAAACAAAAGTATATTCAAATTTAAAGGCATGAAAAAGTGGATGTGAACACTTTATGCTGTATTCCTATTTGATTGATGACAAAGAAAAAATATGAATTATTTTCGAAAGGATTCTGCAACATTTGAAATTATTCTAACCAAAATAGAAGCAAAATGGACGGCATGTCCGATCTTGTTAGAACTTAAAAGGACTTTAAAAATTTATTGGTACTTGGGCGTTATGTGATGGAAAGCTAAATGTTGATTGAAATTAACAAGAAAATAATTAAAATTAGTAAATTAAAATACTTCATTGTCCAGCACAAAGAGTATAAGGAATCAATCAAGATACGTAATCTCAATCTTTGCTCTGTTGCCTTGTTTTGGTACTTTTTAGATATAGTGTAGCCTTGTTGTGATAGTTATTAGAATAAACTTAAAATAATGACGATATGGTGATGCTGACAAGTTTATTTAAGTCTTGGCAGCGTTACCCCATCATTATTATTGTAACTTTGCTACATAGCAGAACAGCGCCATAACTGTTGCGTGCCTATCGATTCAGAACATTGCGTGTCTTTGGAGCAAAAGTGATTGAATTCCAAAATCATAATTTTTGTGAAGCAACATTTAAAGTTTTAAAATTTAGGGTGTTTTGTTAATAATTATTGTTGAAGGTAGTTAGTGTAAGAGACCAAGATATATACAAACACATATATTTCTTAACGTTAACTTATTTTCTCCTATATGGAGTAAGGTGTATCTCGTTTGTAAGTTACGGCTTTTCCCTATTTTAGCTTTTGTCCATTTTGAAGGTGCGATTGTAGTAGGTCTACCTGTACTTCAGTATCCTTGGGTTGTGTTTCTTCAATTTGGTTTAAAGTATAAACTTTTATTTTATGTCACAACACTATATCGGAACGAAATCGAGAGAATAAATAGTTGACAGAACTTTTTTGGAACTGGCCATTTGCAACAAGGGTATAAAAACAATTTATTCACATTTCGAAAATCGAACTAGTTTGTAATGTATTAGGTAATTTTTTTAAATAGTCATTTGTTTTTTAAAATTGGCGGTAGTTTGACCATTATGAGTATAACGTCAAAATGAATTTAACATGAGAAAATTTTCGTTCGATAATATTTGATGCCTCAATCGACAACAAAGTTATAATCGATTTCGACTGACATTTTATAATGAGACCCCGTCAAGACGCGTCTTTTTAATTTTTTTTTTAAATTTCACATTTCTTATTTGTACTTAGTTGTATGTTTTGAGAGATTGCGCTTACTTTATTTTGCTATTTTCCGCTTTGTACTCAATTTTCATTCTTTGCCATTAAGAGACTATGTTTCCTATACAAAATTTTCTTTCTTATTCAAAAAAAAAAATTATCTTATGTTACTGATAAAATTTTCGTTTTTCGTAAGTGTTTAGTATGTATTCCTTCATTTGTATAATACTTACTCATTTAAAAATTAAATTATTTACTGGATTGTGCAAATAATATCTTTTATTTGTGTTGTTATGAAATTATTTACTGGATTGTGCAAATAATATCTTTTATTTGTTATCTTATGTTACTGATAACATTTTCGTTTTTCGTAAGTGTTTAGTATGTATTCCTTCATTTGTATAGTACTTACCCATTTAAAAATTAAATTATTTACTGGATTGTGCAAATAATATCTTTTATTTGTGTTGTTATGAAATTATTTACTGGATTGTGCAAATAATCTCTTTTATTTGTGTTGTTATTTATTAATATTAAAGACGTTTGTATCTTCTTATTCTTATTGAAATAAACAGGTGCTCATCTCTTATGTTTCAGCAATCGTAGAAAGTAAACAAGATTAATGTATTAAATTTTGATTACATGTATTAAAATTCAATATTAATCTACACCTGTAATAAAATTGTAATAGAATAAATTTTGCACATGTAAAATATTTTAAAAAGGCGGATTGATTTAGTGTATAGTCTGATAATACAAGTCGGAAAACTTTTTTTTAGATTTTTGTCTCTCTCTGTTATTTTGTGTGCCAATTAAACGGTAAGCGTTAATTAAAATTACGTAAAACATACCAGACGGATTTTGATGAAATTTGGTTTATAACCAGGAGTAATATATGGGAGGAAAAAACATTTGTTTTATTTTGAATTTCACGCGAATAGAATAGTGGGTCCCAGCTAGTGTATAATATTTCTATACAAGTTTTTTCGATTTTTTATAGTAGTATACGATTAGATTTGTTCCCTTTAAATCTTGAATTTATTAGTTTGATCTCATTTTTTATAATACTATACGATAAGATTTTTTCCTTTTAAATCTTGAACAACAACAAAATATTTATCGACATCAAAAATATTCGGTAAAAATTCAAGACTTCTTGTCTCAGAGCAGATTAAGTTCTTGTAAATGAGAATATGAAAGAATCGTTTTTTTTCTAATAAGTCTTTTCGTACTGCTTCGCTCGCTTTAGTCTCTTATTAAAATACGTCTAATGAACTGTACTTACAAACCAATGTACAACAGGTGATCACTTTTGTTCAATAACACTATTCGGCTCCTTAATGCTATTAGATAAAATATAATATATAAGTAAAAGAGTATAAGTAGGAGCAGAAATATTTACAATTCTATGCGACATTTAATCAGACGGATAAAATTTTTCAGTATATTATAAATGTAGAAATCTATGTTGCATCAGAAGAATTTTTTACATAAATG
This sequence comes from Druceiella hillmani, assembly GCA_039881145.1. NCBI lineage: Eukaryota > Metazoa > Arthropoda > Insecta > Lepidoptera > Hepialidae > Druceiella > Druceiella hillmani. Next base: position 22,375,354 of record JAYKKI010000022.1, read on the forward strand.
TATATCTTGTAAAATTTTGAGAGATTATATGTGTATATATATATATATATATATATATATATATATATATATATATATATATATATATGTATATATATATATATATATATATATATATTTAGTTTTAGATATACATTATAATAAAATGAACAAGAATATAAATCAAAAAATAATAATAATGAAGAAATAAAAAAATGTCGCTCCATAAACTTTGATCAAATTATGTACAGAATTTTAGTCGTGAAAAGTTATGTTATTATGAAATAAATGAGATCCAAAAATATGTACAGAAATATTATACATTAATCTTGAATTTTAATACATATAGTCACAATTTTATTAATTAAAATTGTTTACTTACAAACGTACGAATACAGAAACATGAGAAATGGGTACCTATTTATTTCAACAAGTTTAAGAAGATACACATGTCTTTAATATGAATAAACAACAACACATTTGAAAGAAATCATTTTATAATATAATATTGAATAAGTTAACAAAATGGATACTTTGATGTAATTAACTTTTAGTTGGATACTATGCAAATAAAGGAATATGTACTATGTATATATGAATATGTATACAAGATTTTTATCAGTGTATCTTCTAGAATAAAAAAGAAAATTTCATAAAGGAAAGATAGTCTTAATGTAAAGGTTGAAAATTGAGTGCAAAAGTGAAGAATAGCAAAATAGAGTAAGCGCAATCTCTCATAGCATACAAGTAAGTATAAAAAAGAACATCTTTTGATCAAATATATTTAAAATACTAGGTTAGTTCTCATAAATACTCAAAGACTGAATTGACCTTAATGACAAAGAATGTTACACTTTGAAAGAAATTTTATATATTTTTGGTATAAAAATGAACATCTTTTGATCAAGTTGATTCGTACAAACGCTTAAACGCTGAATTGATTTTTACTGGCTTCACACTAATGAAATTTCCTAAAAAGTTAAAGAAAAATTCACTTCGTAAATCGGTAATTGACCATGACAACTAGACTGATAGACTCATGTAATCACGACGATGATCCTAGACAATATTTCAAGTCGATGATTGTAGCATTATCATATTTTTTTTGCTCTTTTGACCGCTTTAGAAATGCGATTATGGATTTACTTGGGAGTTCAATATTGATAATTAGTCAGTTTTACGTTCAAATTTCATTGATGAGGTTTTTGTTTTATTATTTATGTCACTATGTATTATGAACATTTTTGTAATTTTAGTGTTTATTCAATCAACATCTTTAGATGTTGGTTAATTGGTACACCAAGAATTTCTTTTTTGATTTCCACTGGAAACATAAAGAGAAAATAATCTAAAACAGATTTTGAATCCGACTTTACAACGGAGAAATAATTTATTTTCCAGTACCAAAATATCTTTTTTTTTTTTAATTGACGACCCTTATTCATTCATAGCCAATATTTTCACATTTGAATATATCATTATTACAAACAGAAACTGGATGAAAAAAATATAAGTAAACATTAAATTACCAGTATAACTAACATTTCTTTCTATGAAATAGTATTATTGTATTACTCAACATTTAAGGTCGAATATGAGGAGTATAGATGCAAAAGTGCTTCTACTCAATTTCTTAAATTTCTCAGAATCCACCAAAAACCATTTAATTGTAAATAACTTAAGCTACATCCCTCAATTAAAATACGTGTTATGACAAATTATTAGTGTTTCCGATTCGCAAGTTTAATTAGCTTTACAAATATTATTAATACTATAAAAAATATTGAAAACTGGACAGAGGTCATTCTGCATCTAATTAGTTGATAGAGGCGGTTTTGCATTTGTCACTATAGGATAGAAGTGGTTTTGCTCCGCTATCAGTCGTGTGAATGGTCAATTAATCAATTTAGATTTATATTACAATTTCTCATTATATTGTTTTTTATAATGAACAAGGGTGAGTTTTTTTGGTTACTGCACTGAATGACTAAATTTTTTTATTACTGAATTTGAAAAACTACTGATTTTTTGGTTACTGAATTTAAAAAAAACTATAAATGGTGGAAAATTTTTAATAATGGACTTATTATATACTTATATAATAAAAATTATACAGAAATTCCAACTTCTTCCAAGAATTCACAAGGATCTTTCTTATTAGGCTCACCCATATTTCTGTTTCCAAAATGTTTTGTAAAAGGGAGGTTCACCAGATCCTAATACTGATTTCCAATTACCACCAAAATGTTTTGAAAATAGTTGTAATCTTGTAATATTGATATCCATTTTTGATGGTTTTCTATTTCAAAATTAGGAAAATATGGCCACGCGATTACACGACGCAGTAAGTATTTACACGACGCCATTTGATCTTATACAGAATGTTTTGCTACGACTGATTAATTCGCAATAGTGGCGCTTTTGTTACTTACGATTTTTACAGAGGTGGTTTTGCGTGTAACTTCTGAATTAAAATGAAATTTTGTATAGACTGGCGATTTTTAAAGTATTTTGTTTATTACAACCGTAGAGGAATGGCCGTACATCGCCATTACAAAAAAAATGTGATGAGCTAGAAATTCCATACAAACGCTTTTGTATCTATACCCCTCATATAGTGTTTGCGTTGCGTTGCGTCGTATGTCGCTTTGATCTTGTCGTAAAGTGACCGGTGGCAAAATCTATTGTGCTTTATATTATAATACATTTAACCGTTGAATTAACGTTGAAAAAGTGTATCTGAAGAATGAGATAAAATATAAAAACAAATTGATTGATTTCAATTGTGATTTGTTATTCTCAGGAACGTATAGAATCCTGGGCTGCTACACCAATTTATCAACAACAACTATGTCTCTGTATGATGAATAAGAGTAAAACAACCTTAACTAATTGAAATATTTTCATGTATCCATTTAAAATGAACGAAGTGAAGAGTTTTTAGAATGATACAGCGAAGTTCCGATTGAGCACCAAATAGAATGCTGCTGGGATAACTGTGTGATGGTCTACGTGATCAAAGGGTATAAGGCTATATCCCTAAACAAGTCTTTCTTCTAATTTGGAACCTTCTACCAGCACAACATTCCCGAAGCGTAGTTGGCAGCAGACTATGTTAACGAAAGTGAAGTACATTGATAGAAATTGGAGGAAAGTGGTAAGTTTTTAACAAAAGTTAGTGTAATGTTATTATATTAAAAATTATGCCATAATAAACGTCGCCTTAGTAAAATGATGAACCTCAGTATAGAGCAGCGCCACTGGATGTCATAGTACATATGAGTAAACTTATGTTTAAAAAGTATCAGGAACGAACTAATTTTTCCTGCTGTCATAAACTTGAAAATATTGATCTTTTCTCTTTACTACTTTGCAATCAAACAACAAGTTTCTACCACTGCAGTTGGTATAGCTAATTAACATATTATATGCATATAAAGAATATGTAGGTTGCGTAATCATGTCTAAATTGCTCAAATTATTGTAATAAAGCTAAGTGTGAACATAATTTACTTAATCATACTTTAAGCTAAAATAGTTTAACACAACTTTTAAACTAAAAAAGTTGCATAACTCTTGTCAGAATTTAGGTGATTTTCGTTCAATAAAATATTTATACTACAATGAATGTGTGTAACAAAACCAGTTAAATGTTTAAAATTATTTACATTGAAGTATTTCTTAATCTCATTGCGGAACAGATGAATTCCGCCGCCTACCAAAAACCTAAGAAAGCTATGAACATTGTTGGTAGACAATTTGAATGGGTATAGCAAAATTTACATTGCGTAAATAAGCTAATTTTCACTGACAAGTTTCCACACAAAGTAAGGCAATTAATTAAAACTTAGTATGGCACCGAAAAAATAAAAGCACGACGCCTTCAAATATTTCTTTGCAAAGCTCAAAGGTGAAAGAACTACCTGCTATTGAAGGAATATTTACGGTCTCAATAGAGCCCAATTAACAATTTTACAGTTAATTGAACGATCTGCTCGAATAGCTACTATTAGCAGATATTTAACATCTTATTTAACTTTTCCTTTGACGATTAGAAGCGACTGTTGCTTTGGTCTTTTCGTATTAGTAGTCAGTCAACCGTGAATAAATTCTCGAACAAAATGTAAGGAACAAAAATGTATGGGTTTGGAAAATATGCGGCATTAATAAATGTCATATCTAATTATTAGAAACATTAAAATTAAGATAATATTTGACCGATAGTTATGTATCACACTGTGTAACATATTATCGGATATTTATTTTTTCAGTTATACGTATTTTTTTTGTATTTAAACCAAGTCCTCAGTTTGACATTAGAATGTTTTTATTAAACGAGAAGCAGATGGGATCCATTGTTTTACCAACTAACGCTTGACTATATAATACCATATTATCAAATTAAATTGTTCGCATTCTTTTACCACAACATTCTTTTACCACCTAATGCTTTACCATATAATACCATGTTATGAAATTGAACTGTTCGGGTGGAAGAAGGGGATGAATTTGAACGTTAATTATTAAGCAAAAATTAGTATCTAGGGCGCATTTGTCACGTGTCAGTAGAGGGCAAATTAAGTCGCTTTTAAGAATATTTGTACACTTTTCTTTCTGTCCCATATACTTAATATACTACGAATAGATGCAAATAGTCCACTTTTTCCGCATAACCGAAATGTACATGCGCGAGAGTGACTGCAGTTATGGTTTCGCATATCCATTACATCGAGGAACCTTCATGTAGTCAAAGTTTATTTGGCGTTTATTCACTGGGGCTCATAATTAGGAGCTTGACTACAATTTACCCTACTCGTGTTTTTGAGGACGATTATATTCCATACAAGTAACTCATGTTTCAAAAATAAGTCATTGATTGTAATTTTATGCAATACCTTCGTGTGGCTTTCCCACTCATTATATTTTTCGTTGTTTAAACTTAAATATTTTGGGTGTATTATGTACTGTAAAAAAGTGTACTATATATCTGATTTTTTTACCTAATAGATACACAGTAGATATAATATATGACGAACAATATGTCTTTTAATTGATTTTAAAACACACTGCCAATGTTCTACCACCGAGTCTGTATTATTATCGAAACTAAGATTTTGAACTCCTCGAAAACTTTAATAATAAACTTTTAAAGGCATATTATCTAAGTATACTTAACGTACGAATTATAAACAAATATAATTTGTTTAAATACAATTATTTTGATTAAAAGCTAATGGTTTTTATAGTAACTAACAAAATAATTATTCACAATTGTAGAAATAATAAATTTAGTTCCAATAATACATTGTACGAGGATTTGCTCGTGGTATTTTTATATAATTGGTTATAAAAATACCACAGGCAGATTCTCATAAAATGATATTACTGGAAAAAATTTAGTATTTATACGGTTTGAATATTTTTGTTAGTTTTTATAAAAATCATTGGCCTTTGAGTAAAATAATTCCATTTAAACGGGTTCTTAAAGTTTTGTTTGACAAATTATTTAAATTTTGTTCTTATCTTTACCTAATTGTCAAATAATTTTCAATTATTTATTTTATTAATAGATAAATATGGCTCTTATGCGTTATGATTCTAAAACTATTTTATTAAGAGTAATCGTATCAAAGTTAAAGCACGTAATATTTCCTAAACTGATGTTCACATTTTGATCATATACCGAATACATCATTCGATTAATAAGTTAAAAAACTCTTACCGTATTTGAAGAAATTTTTGCGACTTATAAATTTTTAAGTAATTCATGATTGTATCAATATTTTGATTGATTTAGATTGTAACTAATTACATGAATTGCTATAAATCCTCAGAGTTGTTCTTAATATAACAAAATCAAAGATGCGACTTTAATACACACTCAGATATAAATTGTCCGATCATCCGGATAATAATAAAATAACTCCTACATCGTATAAAACTAAAAATATATCGAAATGGTTTTATTTATAGACTATATTCAAAAAGGTCACTTGCAATTTTAACTTTTTTAGTTCATAAAATGGCAGAAATTGCTAGTTATCTTTTGAATGTGGTCTATAAGTATTTTACACTTAATTATCCAGCTAGGCCTGAGTATCGTAGAATTTATGATATCGGTGCTATATTAACATTTTCTAAACTATTTTTATACTAGATCAATTTTCTTCAAAATTTCTTGTTTACTGATTAATTGCAAGTCTTTTAAATACAGAAGAAAAGAAAGTTCCTGAAATTAAAAATATTGAATATCTCATTGGTAATATAATATAGGGAATAGTGGTAAAATATAATATAGTGGCTTTTAAATTCTTAGATCGAGATGAGTCCAAAAAAATAATGGCAATATTTTGGTACTGGCATCGGACTCAAAAGTAATTGAGCTGCTAGTACCATTTTCATTGTTTATTTGAAATATTAAATGTGTCTAAACATAATTTTGTTTCCCAATATTTGATCTTCTTTCACTTGAATATAGTGTTAATATGCCGATATGAATTATCAATAAATATTGTCATTCCTTAAAATAAAATGATATTTTTAATACCTGTTCATTTCTTTATTTGTCTTGTGTATTAGAGTACCATGCAAAACGTATTATATCAATTTATATGGTACTTTGATTGCAATAATTATAGGGTATCGAAATCAAATATAGACTCTTTTCTCTGGACCAAATAGTTCCTAACGGACTTTGCATTCAATTATGTATATTTGATCACGTAGTAGCACTGAGTGCATGTGCTTAAGGATTGATCAATAGAAATTATGGACACAGTGATTTAATTAAAAGTTTAGGCTAATATATAAATTAATTTTATAGCGGTTGAAATTACTTTTGAAATGCAAATATTGTTACTAGATAATCGCGAGTCATACTCGCGCATTGATTATCCGTACGTGGTTTATAAATTATCTTTAATATGGACATAATTGTGTAGATTGATATATAAATTTGTTATAAATATCTCAAAACTATGATATCTAAAATCATCGTTACAGATTTCCTACAAACTTTTCGCGGGCTTCTGAAAAGTCTCATAATTTTAGGTTCAGTTTCGAAAATAAGAAGGGAACGTATTTATTTCCATTTTAATTTGGGGTTGCATAGGATGGATATGGTTTGCGAATTTGCTAAACACTTTGCGTATGCTTCTAATAACCCTTTTTTTATAATTTTAAGTTCAGTTTTGAAAAATAAATAGGAAACATATATGATTGCATATTTTACTGAAATATCTCTAAAGTTAAACAATCTAAACTAACTACAAAAATATTTTTAAGACCTTTGTAACCAGCCCCTCCAAAATTCATAGCAGTACAACAACAACATAAATGAAATCTTGACTTTTTTTCTCGAGTATTTAATTTGTCCACTTTAAAATTTCTGCATAAGTATTTTTGAGTTTTAGTTATGTACGAGTTAACATGTGAAGGGATTTCTGTGAAAAGAGTGATGGGCTGATGGACATGTGAGTTATTTTATAAGGGTTACGTTTTTTTTTTCGAATCCTAAAAATCGTTTAACTAGAATCAAAGATAGTGAACTCAAAAAGAAAAGCCAGTATTCCATAAAACTGACTTTCTTTTCTAGTTCTTTACATTTTGTAAAAAAATATATGAGATCTTAAAAGCAATATGTATTTTGAATGAACAAAATCTCATACGTTTGATAAAATAACGTTTTACATATTTATGTTAACCGATTTCTTTCTTTTTTATACTTTAATTTTTATGCTAGGCTTTTAAATTGGAGTTGAATACTACGAATACTTATTGTTTAGAATAGTTTTTGTGAATTTTCTTCATACGTCATAGCATTCCGAAATTTCAAAATAATTTTCGAAGTTTCAAAAATAAAGTATAAGTTTAATTTAATACGTCATATGCATAAGAATACCACATTCGATATGTTTTCAAAGCTATCAGTACAACTTGACGCGAAAATCAATAAAATTTATACTTCATTATCTAGTAGTACTGTGAAATGTATCAACTATGTTTTTATCTACACTGGAAAATCTCGTTGTATACACATTGCCGCTCTGGTTTCGATCGTGCGTCGGTTTTTTCGTCAACGTTACAAATTATATGCAAATAGTCAAAACTGCATACTATATTCAGATTATGACTCGAAAACCAAAGAAAAATGAAGAACAACGAGGCGAAGTAAGTGTGAACGCTATGTATTGCCGTTATGTAAAGTATTTTTGAATGATTCTGACACATTGGAAATGATATTAACCAAGGTAGAAGCAAAAGTAACGGCAAGCAAAAATCTTGTTCCAATAAAATGAGTTTTGAGGTTTATTGGTATCTGAGCATTATGTGATTGGAAGCTAATTTTTTTTTGAAATTTTTCACAACTAAATTAAACTACGTGATGTAGTATTATTTCTACTTTATTTAAATTCTTTACCACGACCTAGGTTTCGTTACATGACATCTTCCGATGGGCAATTTGTAAAGATAAAGAGATGAATATTTACAAATTTCCCACCTAAAGATGTTGTCAAGCTAGGTCGTGGTAAAGAATTTAAGTAAAGTACAAATAATACTACATCACGTAATTTCATTTAGTAGTGAAAAATTAAATTATGACAAATTTCTACAAAATTAACGCCAAATATATTCAATATATATTTTTTTAGTTGATTGAAATCGACACTAAAATATTGCCTAAAATACTTGTTACTAGCACAAAGGGTAAGAGAAATTAATCAAGAGACTAAATCTCAATCCTAATTCTCTTTTATCGTTGCGATACCTGTTAGAATTTGTCAGCCTCACCCTATCAAAATTACTGTAACTTTATTGCACAGCAGAATACTGTCACAACTATTGGGTGCGTTTCGATCTCAAAAATTTCGTTACTTCAGAGTAAAAATAACTGAAATCCAAAATCAGAATTTTTAGGAAGCGACATTTAAAGTTTTACCACTTAACGTGTTTGGTAAATAATTGGTCTAGGAGGTAGTTAGTGTAAGAGAACAAAATATATATCCACATATTTATTCCCACGTTGAATCTTTCATTTTCCTTAACGTAGTTGTAATTTTTGGTGTGAGGTCTATTTCATTCAGAAGGTACGATTTTTCCTATCTTAGCTTTTGTCTTTTGTCTTCCCTATTTTAGCTTTTGTCCATTCTAAAGGTGTGATTGTTATGAGTTTACCTCTACTCCAGTGTCCTTCGCGTTTTGTTTCAATTTGATTTAAAGTATACACTTACAAAATTCATTTCTATTTTGTCACAATGAACACTATATCGGAATGAAATCTAGAGAATAAATGGCGAAAATGATAGAGCTTTTTTAAAACTGACCATTTGTAAAAATTATACTAAAAATTAATTAAAGTTTTAAAAATCAAACTATTTATTTAGTAATTAATATATTTGGTCCTTTTTTGAAATTGTCATTTGTTATTTACAAATTGACAATTATGTGTACAATGTCAAGATAAATTTAACACGAAACAATTTTTGTTCGTTAAAATTTTCACGACTTAACAACAATAAAGTTACGATCGATTTCGGTTAACATTTTATAACGAGACCGTATCTCGCGGTACTATTTGCAACTGATTTAATAAGTCCTGGCCTGGTCGTACAAAACTCAGTGATGTTCTACGTGAGAGACGTCTCTTGCTGAAGACTACATCAACTCTGTGAGATCTATGATCAATTGACAAGAAAGTGACCCATCAGCAGATTCGGGCAAGTTTAGGCGTTGATATGAGTCAAGTGTAGAAATTTCTACCCGAACATTCAAATGGCGGAAAATTTTGTGCTAGGTGGACCCCATAATTTTATTGAAGCTCAAAAATTTCGTTGCGTTGATTGGTATCACCAAATGTAAGAAACATTCGACCGATTTGGGTGTTTCCTTTAGAGTAGTGGATGTTCCCTTCGACATAGTGGATGTTTTCTTCTGAAGGGTTGTTCACGAAGGCGAAGAAAGTACAAAGTGCTGGATAAAATAGGCTGCCTTCTTTTTTAGTCAGTAGGGTTTCGATGCAATGGTTGTTTTGTAAAATGAGAAGATTATTTCCGCATACTAATATCAACAATTTTATGTCCGTTGTTTTGTAGAACGTTCCAGTGCAATAGCCTAGCAATAGAATATTTTCTCAAAGTAAATTCTAAAAAAAAATTAGAATCAGGGTAACACCTCTGCATACTCGGTTAGACAAACGACAGAATGTTTGATTTCTTAAGGTGTAAAAATTATGCATCATTCGCCATACGGACTCAACATTATACCATAAGATTTCTATTTCTTCTCAAAAATAATTGATAAACTGCGGGAAATATGCTTTCCGGACGTCGTAAAATGGTTGACTGCCTTCAGAAATGCTATAGAAATGACGTTCAGGAAAGAGGGTTGTGTGATTCCATTGAATAAAACGATGCACTAAGTGCAATAGAGAATACTTTAAGAAACTATAAATAAATCATAAATTTGCTAGTTTGTTTTTATTTTTGATATTCTTAAAACTTTAAACAATACCTCTCATATTGGTTCCGGTATTGTGTTCGTTACGACATAAAATAAATATTTAGTTTTTCAGTTTACATTAAACCGTTAAGCAGTTTTATGGATTTTGATATTTTTTTTTATTTTGCTAAATTTAATTCAAAGGCTCAATCACTTTTAATTTTCAAAAACTTTTTAATTAAGGAAAATCGAATGATATGAATCGAATCATCTATAATTTATAGAATAATATTTTAAGAAAACTACATAAACGTACACAAAAATATACGCCTGTAACCTTGACATTTGTCTAAGAAGTAATCGAGTAAAAAAAGAAAAAAAAAATTACATTAATTCTATGTAACAAAGAAATTCAAATTTGAGTTTCTTTTAAGCGACTAGTAGGTTATCAAATACTGAACCGGCGAAGACATGAAGGTTATTATGCAAGAAATATCAAATTAAGACTTCTTAAAACTATACAATTTTACTGCATCGAGCACAACGTTGCAAAAGCGATAAAATTTTAAAAGACATATTAAGGATTGCAAGGATTGCATCTATACACCGTGCCTGGGAATATATGTCGGACAAAGAAAGATACTATTCGTTGGTTATAAAGGAATAATTTGTCCTTGAAATAAAACGTAACATACGCCCTTTTTTTAATTGATCGCCAAAGAAATATTACACGTAACTCTTTTTAACACACCCAATACGTATTTCTTTCTCCGACCCTTATTCACGGATACCGTGTATGCGACGATCAACGGGACTCCTAACATATAATGAGAGATTATAAATAAAAAACCCTTCGTGTATAAACGTCAAAAGGGAAAAACAAATGTATTTAAAAATAAAATCACTGGAGAGAATATAGATCAATTTAATCGTTTATTAGCTGCATTTTATTCGAATGCTTCTAATTAATATTCATCAACGATATTACTGACAACGTAAAAATTTAAGGCCTTTAATAAAAAAACATTTCCTGATATTAATATAACCTCATGAAGTATTTAATTGAATGAAGCCACGAAACATGAAGTTACGAAACACGAAGTTACGAAACATGAAGTTACGAAACATGAAGTTATGAAACATGAAGCTATGAAACATGAAGTTACGAAACATGAAGCTATGAAACATGAAGTTACAAACACACACCCCTCCCTCGAGGCGAGCCAAAAAGACTTGCATGGTTGACAATGTATTTATAATGTAGTATGGTCTATTTTTTATTTTTTTCGAATAGTCAGACAAAATATATATCTACATATTTTAGAGCAATATGTGTTGTTTTTCGTTCTGCAGACAGCTGATTTTTATAACTCACGTTTCACATATATATAACTGAAACATAAAAGAAATAAAATTCAGTGACAGAAAACTTTTATATCTTTTTACACAAACCTACCTTTTGTGATAGAATAAATCCCCGATAAATCTGGATAAAGATTTATCTGGATAAAGGTTTATCTTATTCATACTTCTGTCAAATATCCTAAATGGAAAGGATTTTTGTTGTCAAAAATAATATAAAATTCTCCCGAGAAATTCTCTCTTGTTTACTTTTAAAAAGTCTTAAGCAAGGAAGCGGACAAAATTAAAGTTCAACGATGTTTACCGAGTGAGGATAACGGTCGGGATCGAACGGCGTACACTTGATACTGTGGACCTACTTTTGTAACAAAGTTATGATAATATTGAATGAATGACGTTGATAAGTTTTAATAAGTACCGCAGCGAGGCGCTCTTGAAAGGCATTATCCCCAGCTCAAGATTTAACTTTCTAAGACATTCCTCACACCATTTATCCCAAACGATGGAGCGTTTTCGCCATAGACAGGCATGTTTACTTCTACGAGTATATGAAGTTTATTAATGAACTCACTGCCAATTACAAAAGTTTAGTAGTAAAAATCCTACAAGCTGATATTATCTGTAATCTATGGTTAACTATGTATATCAATTAGATTTTTACGGCGAATGAAAGTTATGTTGGGTTATATGAAAATATTTTGCGTTTTGTATTGATACCGTTCTTTTTAATACTCTTACTCATTTTATAACACATCTTATATTGCATTTAAGATTTCCGATACGGAAATCTGTGAAATCTTTGATCTTTGAATATTATTGAAATTCGACATTACTAGTAAATTAGGCAGAAATTATTTTTTGCATTATAATATTTTAAAGTTACTAAAGCCCAAGGATATTTATCACTGTATTACTCACTTATTTTCATGATATTTAAATTTTGTTAAAAATAATTTTATATTATTGTATTATTATTTTTATATGCTCACTTATATTTTAAACTAAATAATCTTTTATTCTTACAAATGTTTTTCGAAATTTTAATTAATTCAGCGATAAGTTGAGAAGTATGCAAAAAACCCGAACTCGTTCTTATTTCTGAAACTACTGAACGAACAATTATGGAAAAACAGGGTTTTTTGAAGCATATTCCTGAATGATTAAATATATTTGGGTTTTAATTATTCTTTTGTAAAATTATGTATAAAAATATATATTATGTTAAAATTGTTATTGCCAAAACTTAAAAAAATATAAAAAATGCAATATAAATGAATTCGTCACCCTCCCTGATCGCAGAAATTCGATGGGTAGGTACCCAAATATAGAGTGGAAATGCGGCTATATTGCATTTCCACTTCATCTTCATTCATCATTTTTGGAATAATTTTTTTTAACTAAATGGGTAATACATTTATATTTTTTCCTTTCTTTTGTCGATCTTATCGTGTTGTTACCTTATCGTGTTGCTATCTTGGAATTAAGTTGGTAAGTTGAGATAATTTTCATCGCAAAACATATTAATTCACTTATTGTGCGAATTCACTTCACACTTAATCGTTTTTTAAACAAACGAGGTAATTTCGTGCTTTTAAATTATTTGAGCATCAAATGTAATAAATGTGGTCAAATGTTAATAGTAGTGTTCACAGCACGCAATATAGAAAATCTCATTGAAATTTATTTGGTATATAGATATATATATATATATATATATATATATATATATATATATATATATACATATATATATATATATATATATATATAATATGTAAACATCACTAACCATTGATCTTAATAACCTACGAGTATCTGTGAATAATTGTTATCTACTTCTATATTATCTTCATATTTTGTTTATTGTGTAAATAACTATTTTAGCCCTTTCCATTAGAGTATTTGACTAACGTTTTTGTTTATTCTGATAAACATTTATTTCACTGAAATGAACGGATCGATTTATTTAGTTTTTCTTTTATCGAATCATTCTATATTTTTACTCAGAATGGGTCTTCCCAATAATAATATAAGAAACTGAGTGTTTCGCTGTTTCGCAAGAGAAATAAAAATAATTTAAAAATATATTTTTGAGAATAAAACATAACAAGTAAATCATTATTGTTTTTTGGTTTACGTATCTCAAAAAGAAAAAAAGAAACCCGTATAGAATCACATCTTTTTCCGTCTGAGTCAGTCTGTTTTCTCCCGTATAGAACCCATATAGAATCACATCTTTTTCTGTATGTCTCTGTTTCTTTTCTCAGAAAAGCGTGGAGGTATCAAGTTGAAATTAATGCAAAATACTTAGGTTTACGGTCTATCGGAGCTGTGAAACAACCGAGTCAACGCAATCAAGAAGAATTCTAATAATACGGGCATTTATGCCGCATATTTTGACACAGCCAATTAAATTAAAACCTATGGGGTACTTCCCCGTTAACGAGTAAAGGAAAAATCCGAAAATGTTTCATTTATGTGCCTGTGAATGATATAGTTAGCAATATATTTTCATTCTAAAAAACGAAAATGTTATAACTAGTTTATTAAGATAATTATTTACCGTTAAATATTTTTAAATACTTAAATGCGTATAGAATCCCGGTAGTACGAGTTCCATTCGTGTTTGACAGATCTTTTCACTCGTTTCAGTTTCGAATAAAAACAATTTTAATACATTTTACTTGCCTTGAATTATGCTTCTCTTTTTTTTAAAGAAGTTTTTTTTGGGAAGTCATGTGTTTAGCAGTAGCAAAAGAGAATGGTTGTATTGATTTAGATCGTGTTGGGTAAGATATTTTTTCTGAATGCTTCTGTTTTACTTCCTATTATACATACGATATCAGATATTGTATTGTTCTTGATAATACAGGATTCAAAATAAAATGGCTTAAACCTTGAAGGACAGCGTTCGATAATTTACACATTTTTTTTATAATTTATTTCAAATAAGAAATTTGAACCTATATACCGGGTCCGATCTTATATTCGTTCTGTTTTGACTCCGTTTGCCTAAATAAAAAGGATGGACAATGATTTTCGAGCGTACATTTATTGTATAAAAACCCAGGGTTCTTTGTTTTTCAGCGAAGTAGTTGTATATTCCAATGTCTTAAATTAATAGGTGTAGGTTTTTTGAAGAAAACTGTATATTATACTAAATGTAGAGGGAAGTGTAGACTTATTTTCTATTTAAGTCAAAACGTCATGTTGAAAATTTTTGGAGTCTCAAAGTGTGAAAATACAGTTCGATTTGTGCTTGCCATTATTTTTCGAAGCTCGTAAAAAATTTCAAGACAGCGGACTTGTGTTCGCTTCGTAAAGAGACTACACCACATTATTATTGTGTGTTAATGTTGTCTGTTGGAAATATCGCATAGATGTTTTTTGTGCTATTTCTTGCAAGGAATCAAGTATGTACAAATTATATATTGATTCGATGGATACGATTTAATTAATCATATTTTCAGGATAGAAAAAATTTTTAACCTTCTTTGGTCCATTACGTTTCTCTGGCATATTATCGTCCGTATTAACCCGTTCGCTTTATGCATAAGAAAATATTGTGATTCAGATTATAAAAATAAGTGAGATAACACCTAACTAAAACTGTGACAAGTAATATAAGACGTGAGCAGCAGGAAATTAAGAACAATTTATTTTTAAGGTTTTTTCTATTTGATACATCTTATTAGCAGTATTACTGAAGTATGTTTTTTATTATTATTACCTGGTATTTTTCAATTGATCATCATTTTTAGGCTGACATGAAATTTTAGTTGTTCCTTAATTTCGCTTTTAATTAATAACAAAAATATTTTTTTTTCTATGGGTATATTTATTCTTATGGTTGAAAAATTAAATTTATTAGTTGAATAATATAAACATGTATGGACAAGGAATACATTAAAGGGGACTTTTGATAATTTCAATAATTTCGGAAAACATTTTTTGAAGATTGGTTTTTGTAACTTAACACTTTAAGTGAAATGGATTTGGGGGAAACGTTTTGAATTATACAAGTGTTTAGCATATTCTTACACATTTTATTTCATAACAATAATATTTATTTCAATCTCAATGATGGACATGACGCCATTGATTCAGGTATAAAAATAGACTGAATTTAAATCAAAGAAAATTAGGATTTAATAAGATATATATTTGTTATAACTGCGAAATGAAAAGAATAAAATAAGGAAAGTATTTGTAAGTAGTACGTGTACGTGTGGTAAAATATCGGTTCCTTTTCCTTTTTTGAAATCTGTTAAAATTGATGACATCATATAAAACAGTATATAAACAGAGGGTGAGAAAGATTAGGTATATACAATGATATCATCCCTGTTAGGTTCTTGATGGTAGATACGAGACACTATTGGGCATCTTCGACTGCATACTTGTGTGGTATGAGAAGAGTCATTACGCTTCTCTGAGACAACCGGAGTGGTGGTTTGGGAATGGTATAAACAATGATGGATGAGATTTATGGTACTAAAATCTAATTAATTTTGTGATTTGATAGCTTAAACAGGAAAGATAATATTCATACATGTACGAAGAATATTTAAAAATGAGGAATATTCTATACCTAAATCTATGCCATGGGCGGATAAGTTTTTAAGATAAAAAGTATGAGAGACTGTGTTCAAACATTGCGTTAATTAATTCTTACTACTCAATGAAACTTGGATCTAAAGTAAAAAATATAACCATCTTTTTGGGGACACAACAATTTTGAAGGTTTCTAATATTTTGAATAAATGGTCGGTACGGTCTTTTCGTAGTCGGTTAAAGGAAGTAAGAAAGTTTGACAGAGGCAGACATTAGTTTTAAAGGAAGCCAATGATTGAAATCGTTTTATAAGGTCTATCGTAGAAACCTAGTTATGACCAACTTTGTGTTTTAAACAAAAGTCCGTTGTGAATTTTTATAGAAATAGTACAGCATATTTTGGAACCAAATAATTGGATACTAAGATCGTTTAATACTTGTCATGAATTTATTATTTTAAATTGCGATGCGCGTCATCCAGACTGGGGTTAATGAACTAGTTTAACATCCGGCACATTGGAATTGACGTATTTGTATTTACATAAATTAGTCTTTAAAGTCTTCTAAAATCTGAAGAAAGCCTCCTACTGATAATGGATTTTTTCTGTAATAATATTCACTGGAAAAAGAAAATAATAAATTTTGAAAATCGGAAACCTGTGCTCGAAAATCTATCCATCCTATACAAATTACAAAAAAAAAAATAATGTGATTAGAACCAAACAAATTGCAGGCCATCCCTATTGAACTGTAGATTTTGGAAGGTAAAGGTAAAAAAATTAATTTGTCACTTGCTAGTTATTGATGAATTACCTTATAAAAAAATATGAGGAGTTTGAGCCAGCTGTTAGTTAGGTTTCTGGTGGTAAAGATAAAACAATGAATTTTTCAATTGTCAGTTAATGCTAAATCATTATTTTTTATAGCAATCATGTAGAGTTTGAATCAGCTATTGGCAAAAAAATAATCCATTTAATTGCTCTTCTTCGAAAAATACATATACTAAATGTTGTAGTATATGTATTTTTTGAAAAATATTGTCTCACTTTACTCTAGACTGCTCGTTAACTACTTCTTTAAAACCTTATTAAATTTACCCTTGTAAAACCAAAAGGCGATTCTCCCGCCTAACAAATCTAATTGGTTATATTAAAAGCTCAAAGAGGAAATTACGTATTCAGTGTCCTATAAAAGTTTCGACAGAAATTGATAAAAAATTAAAACAAGCTTGTAAAACACCTATCATCTACCACGAAGGGCGTGAGGAATCAATTAAGAGATTAAAAATAACGCTATGGGAGTATGCTTTCTAAGGCAGTCTCGTTGGTATTTATTAAACTTTGTCAGCGTCATCCGTTTTATATTATGATAAGTTTGTTATAAAGGCTGATGACAGCATCGTTCGAATCGTATGCCATAATCCATAATCCATATCCCAAAGTCCTATGTAGTAAACATGCCTTTTGCCTTGAATTTAATCTTATTTTTTAGAGTCCTTTTGACGTAAGAAATATTTATTAGATATACAAAAATGATGGAAATTTTCATCGAGAATAATTTTATTTTGTTTTAATGGGAAAAAGGGATTTGAGTACTATTTTCATAAATATGCCTTTCCACTTTCAGCTTTCTTGTCACTTTTATTATTGCGTAAAATGGAAATTGCTTTTACCAATCATACATAATATTGATTCATGACTACGTGATAATACTGCATTACTCCTGCGTTAAAAGAAACATCATTAATACATTTAAGATATATTTTTTCATCTAGTGACGCCCCATATGTGTTAGTTTCCTATAAAAAGTTAATATATTCCTTTTTTGTCTCTTTGTCCATTTCTCAATTAATGATGTAATTATATTATAAGTATAGCTCACCAAATTGTTGATAGATTGATAATGATGCTGAAGTCCAATGGGTTTAAAAATAAATACCTTCATATTTTTATTTAGTAGCTTTCGATAAATTAGGTATATTTCCGGATAGGTAACATATCACCATCACCATCATCTTAAGTCAGTAGAGGTCCACTATTGAACACAGGTCTCCCTCTAAATTTCCATGAAAATTGATCCCCTGTCGCTTATCTTTAAACGGTTTCCTGCGATCTTTACCATATCATCTGTCTACCTAGTGGAGAGCCATATTACTCTGCATCTTTCGGTACCTGATCATTATTAGAGAAAACTTCCTATCGGTTATCGCTTCTGCATGGTACATGGCTTGTTCATTAATGCTTCGACCTGAATATTCTACAAGCTGTGCTGATAATTATAGTCTTTTAATCGTAAAGAAACTCCGAACATGGTAGTTTCCACAGTATACTGAATGGTTTGGATTTTTTTAAAGACACTAATAGTAGGGTGCCATATCTCATTTCATTATGTCATTATTAGCTATATATACTGGTTGAAGGTGTTCAGATGTTGGGATGTTCTGAATGAAAAGACACAGCGAAGTTTTTCGAATTGAATTCTCCAATTGACCTCTTTCTTAAAGTTGGATTTACTTAATTGGATATTTAGACCTAGGTTTGAAGCATACAAACACAACAAATGATTTGTGTAGAGTATTTGTTAATTTTTAATAAATAAATTCGCATTTATTTGATTTGTATAAATTATTGAAAAGGTTTGAAAACTTTTGGTAATTTAATAAATTCTTACAAAAAGATATGTCGTATTTTGAAATTATTTATTAGTATTATAAATTGCAATTCAAAAATTCTATTATTGAAATTCAATCTGACTAGCGACATGATTCCCTTTGCCTATAGCTAGAATATAAAATATGCATTAAAATTAGTTCCCACTGAATAGTTCACTTTTCCTATAGCTTGAATGTTAAAATGTACATTCAATTAGTTTGAACTAGGTAACATATATTATTCTTTCATAGGCTTTCAACATGAAAATCCTATTTTATTGGTTAATACACTATTTTATTGAACATTTATTTTACCAATCTTTACCAAACTGTAATGTATAGTTATACCTTATTAACAAAGCTTGATAACATAAATGTGACTTCAACAATTAGTAAATTATTCCCACCATTTTTCTCTAAGACCTAATAAGATAAGTTGTTTAGTACATTTAAAAGTAAAAAATGTTATAAAGATTAACATTTTTTACTTTTAAATGTATTAAACAACGCACTACACTGCCTTTCTACACACAATAAAATAATGAATAAATAATTTATTATTGAAAATTTAACTGCCTGCTGTGAACTTTAAAAGATATAAAATAAAAGAAGATACGAGCAGAAAAAATTATAAAAATAAAAGTAATTAAAATAAAAATAGAATAAAAATGATATAAATAGGGAAAATAAAAAAATGAAAACGGAATGGGAAAAAAACAATGGTTGGCAACACAAAATAGAATAAAAATATGTAAGTGAAAAAATTAATAATCTGATAACGTATTTCATTTATATTTCAATTCCCTCTCTGAAACTTCAGTACGAGCCTTCTCCTTGCTGATTTCATGGAGCTCGTCTTCTCTTAATTTTCTCGGCTCCATTTCATGCCTCATGTTATTTCTTTTTAATTCTTCTGTCTAAAGTGACAGACGTTGGCTGAAAGTGAGCTGGATATCTGAATGCTGGCCGTTGGTGGGTCTCCTGCATATTGATATATTCGTGTCCGTGTCCAATAAGATTTTTTGCACCTTACCTCTAGGTTGACAAGCAGGAACATCTTCCTTTGCCTCGGAAGGTGTTTGGAAAGTTTCCGCGGCTTCAGCAAAAACTTCACTTCCACTCGTCGATTGTTACTCAGATGGATCTGTAGATAATTGACTCTAATTAATTCAATGTCAATTTATAAATATTACAAATTCAAAAATGTTAAATTTCAACACATTTTCGCATATCACTAGAAAGAAAATAAAATAAAAGTCCATTTGAAAGGTACTTAAATTAATTTTACACTTTGTAAGTTGAAAAGTGATTAAATTACAATCTACGTTCGTTCGTAAGACTGCTTCGTCAGCATTAAATATAAATTCGAATAAAATTAACTTTAAATAAATCAATATAAAACTTTTGTTTTCTATTGATTTATTTGAATTATAATTATAATTTATTATATTACAAAAACTTTTGGTGGCCCGTTTCTATATTAATCAGTGTCTTAAAAACACCGTAAATAAAATATTAATTGTACACTTAGCAAAATTCTTATTTTTTTCCTCGATTGAATTTCTGGGCAGAATTGTTTGATGAGACTTCCACAATTAGCCTTGGCGCTATTAAAAGAACAAGAAGGTCAACTTGAATATCGCTAATCGCATCCTCTCGCCTAAAAACTAGCGTGACCCGTGCGAAGTCTCCGCATTATTTATTCCATTATGAAGCTCAGATGACAGATCAAACAAATATTTTACTAAAATTGACATATAGAGGCGCAAGTATCAAAAGCATTGAGCTAAAGCGCCACTTTATTTATACGTGAGTGGATTTGAAATTAAACAAAAATTTTACCGACCGTCAATCATATTGACGTTGAGCCGTTAGATGGCAGCATTGCTGTTTTGTGTATATAATTTTAATAATTAATTAATTTGCAAAAACAATAGCAATAATAAATTTTTTAGTTGTGGATGCCGGTAGAGCAAGCAATTATCTATAAAATGATATATAATTTATGTGGATTAGTTGTGAGGTTTTTTCTAAAAAGGGAGAGTAATATCTTAACCTTAGCGTATTAATATATATGATGATGATATAATGATGATGATAGTAGAACCAATACGAGTAGTATGTATTTGTCCGGTTATAATCCAATTAGTTTGGCTTTAGTTTTGGAAGATAATTAGTTTAAACTTCTTGGTGGCATAACTCAAGGGAGGAACGGATATCCGAGCTTGGAAACATTGTTTTGTCTGTTCCACTGAGTACTATCAAATAAAAAGTCTTCGCTTCCTTTAAATTGTATAAAACTTTGAAAGCGCATACACGTACACACAGACTCTGTTATGATTCATACTTATCTACTAATATTTCCTATGAAAATACCCTCCTTTCTTTACTCTCATAGACGGGAGTCATAGATTCAATTGCAACACTTTTATCATTTTAATGTATGAGTAAGTATAATGTTACATTAGTTAATCATATAATACTTATTATATCGCTATACCGCGGCCATACCGCGTTTACGCGGTAATCAACGCCGCCCTAAAATGCGTCATTCCTGCTCGTAATTTGCCTTATAATAAGTATTAGCTTTTAAAAACATATATGTTTTCTTTTTGTTATTTTCTCTTATTTATCTTTAAACTTATTTACGTAGTATGCACTTACACAATAGGCTTCTTTATACTTTTGAAGATGTCATGAAAATCAAATGCAGTAATTTTCAAGTAGTAAAATTGGCCTGTACATTTTCTAACACCAAACGCTCAAACTTCAAAGTCTTTAGGTGACATATTTTCTTTTGTACTTGTAAACGTTTCAGTAAAGAATATGAAAAAGAATGAAAGTACATAATTATTGTACTTCAATAATTACTGAAAGCAGAAAACCTTCGTGTTGAGATTGCAACCATTCATCACTACCATCAAACGAGAATAGTTGTGACGTAGCCAGAATAAATATTCTTCTACTTGACAAGCTCTTTGAATTCGTGTGTTTGTCCATCTTTCTGACTGGAATCACAAAATAATACTTTGGAAAAATTTGTTAATTAATAAACATTTATTTAAACAAACAACAAGATTATTTCATTATATCTATTATTGATCTCTTGGTAATTTAATTTGTTACATATTTTAAATCACTGCAAAATAATTGTACCGGCTATATTATGATTAATTACTAATAATAGAATAATATCTATATAAAATAAATAATATCTTTGTGCTATCGATAAGAAAGCAATTGTATTTATATTATTGAAAATAACTTTTGCCTTGTGTAAAATAGGTTTTTTCTGCTGAGAGTTTGTTGATAAATAACACAATGCCTCCGTAACCCGGTATTTAATATCGACGCGGACGTAAAGTTCCATCGTTAGAGCTGCAGCGGCTTCTGCCGGAAACCGCACGTGCGTTTTACTGCCGGACAAACGATCAATCGTCTGCCGACCCTGCTCCATTCAAAGCCTAACGTTGTACTAGTTTTACGCTATTATTCCTGCAGGAAACTGCCTTATAATTCTGTTTTGTCAACGCTGGGATAAAACAATGTTTGTCCACGGAGACTTCCGAGTTTCAAGTTTTGTGAAGGGATTATTTTAGTATATTTTCAAGTGTATTGAAAATGAATATAAAAATATATCTAAAAGATTTATACAATTTAGCCATAAATGTAATACAATTTTGTTTTTTAAATATATAAAAATATTAATATAAATTCTTCGCTTGTTTTGCTATTAGTTGTTCACAAAACAATCTTTTCAAAGTGATAGGACAGTTACTAAGCGGAAGTATCCTGAATTATTTCTTTATCTTACACATTTTGATATAAATAAGAATTTAACCATTTATACATTTCATAGTAATTTCTTTTTAAATTTTTGAGCATGTACAAAAGTTAAGTTTAGATGTAAACCTGCTGTTTATAGTTTATACACGTAAATTTAAGATATGAATATTCAATGCATTCTTTAATCATCCGTTATAAGCACTAAAGGTATCTTATCTAGTTATCCCTTTTTTAATTGGGGAAAATGAATTAACTTATAACGTATTGGACATTCAGCATCATCATTTTTGAGTAATTAACAAGTTTTAATTTTGAGACCTACTAGAAATAACCACAAGAGTCAGCATATCTATTTTTGTATTGTTTGAACGACCCGAGTTTAGCCTTTGAATGACGCATATTTTAGATTTAACTGTAATAATTTAAAAGTAGATATATCTTAATGAATTAATATTTAGTAACCTGTAGAAGACTAAGAAATTAACGGCTTTGTTTTTTAAGGGTTCATACCCCAAAAGATAAAAGGAATCCATTATAAAGATGAATATATGTGCATATGAGTAAATTATAAGATTACTCATGTGTGCAAATATTTTGTTACAGCCATTTTTTTAGAAAATTCTTGAAGTGAAAACTTGAAATTTGACACAGTAATCAAGTACAGGGTTCTGCGCATATCTCAATAGCTGGCACTCAGAAAAGTTTATCGATATTGGGAATTCCGAAATCAACTTTATAGAAAAATTTTAGATGAGGAAAATTACTCAAGTTTTTTAATACTATATGTTGTGTATCGGTCGGGAGGATAGTGATAATGGTCTCAAAAACATTTTTCATAATTTTACATAATACATTCAGAGATGTACTGAAAAGTATGCGATATATATATATATATATATATATATATATATATATATATATATATATATATATGTCCCCTCGCCGAAACTACTGAACTGAAATTATAAAAAAATCAGGTTTTTAAAAGCTTATGTAAATGTCGAGGAAAACTATAAAAATGATTATTAGTGTCAGAAATTTTGAGATATTTGCGTTAATATGTTTATTGCCCCTAAGATACTAGGTATTGTTAAATATTTATTGCGCTAAGAAGTCCATATTAGTGGTGATTTATGATAAATTTATTTTGCTTTAAACAAGGTGTGGATGCGTGAGTCAGACCCAGACTCAGTTTTTTTCTAATGCAATTAGCATTACCAGTATTTTACAGCAAACCAAGTTTAAAACTTATTCATCTTCTCAATAATACCTATTGATAATATGTACTATTTAGTACTTTATTAAATCCTATCAAATTTAAGAAAATCTAATTTATGCTTTGTCAAAAATATATCTATTTCTCAAATTGCTTTACGTGTTACAAAGACTCATCTCTCTCTTTACTTTTAGCATTTCATGGCAACATTTTCAAGAAAAGTGTCATTTGGCTACTTTTGATATGTCTCTCTATTTGTTGAACACATACAGCCTCTCAAATCTCTTACATTCCGCTAAAATGATATTAATAATATCCTTATCATAATAAAAGTTTCTTTTATTTAATTGCATGAATATGAACTTTATTATATGTTATTGAACTCTCCTATAGAGCACACCCCTAAGAAAAAAAAGGAGAAATATTTTATATGATAATTAAAGAAAATAGGAGATGTTTCGCCTTCGCGTTCGCCGTAGCGTTCGCCTTCGTGTTTGCCTTTCCGTTCGCCTTCGCGTTCACCTTAAAAGATAAATATTCACAATTAAATGAAACTACGTGATGTAGTATTATTTCCAATTTCTTTAATTTCTTTACCACGACCTAGGTTTCGTTGTATTACAAAATCTTCAGGTGGGATATTAGCAAAGATAGTTTCATTTAATTGTGAATAATGAATTTCTACAAAATTAACGCCAAATATATTCAATATTAGATAAATATTCTTTAATGTTATACATAAATAGTTGTAACAAAAAAACAGATACAACAAAAAGTCATAAAAATTCCTAGACTAACTAATAAAGAAAACTCTTAAACATGGTTTAGGAGAAGTAAAATAAAATAAATATAAGTATATATATATATTCATAATAGAACAAAATTTACAAAAAAGTCGCCGTTGGATTTAAACTTAAATTTAGAGCTGTACAAATGAAGTGCTGTAAACATTTATGTACATTTAAATATTATATCTACGAAAACTCACCTTTAAATAACAGAATGATTTTAGTCAAGTCTACCGAAAAAAATAAACAACAACTACTTCTGTTTACTTAACGCAGATTCAAAGATCGATCGCTACTAAGTTTTGAAATATCTTATAATCAACTCTCACTTGAAAGACTGTCAAAATTCAATGAGTTATATGATTAATGGAATAACCTCGATACATCTCAATTTTCATGATTTATTAGGGATTAGAACAAAGAAGGGCGTGGAAAGTTAAATTACAGTTTATAAAAGTTTCCAATTTATATTTCCAACTAATACCTAAATTATTACGACGCTTCAGCAACCGCCCTTTCAGCATAAAAGTACGCACAGTTTATACGATGTTTACATTGTATTAATCCCAAACTTTTTCTATTCTCAGCGCCCAGAGTGAAAAGAAACTTGAATATGGCAGTTACGCTCGGGTAAAGATAAGAGGAAATAAACTTCAATTGAAAACTCATCCCTAATCCATACTTCCCATATTTACTTTATTCCGAAGTAAAGCCAAAGTACAATAATATTCAACCGTGTCGATAAAGATAATAAACACAAATATTACTAAAAGATTAAATTAAGTTCAACTCTTTGAATGTGACTAGAAATAGAAGGCGGAAAGTTTATCATAGTAATTGAAAAAATACCATTCCAAAAAGTACTATTAACTTATTTTTAAGCCGATATTCAAATATACTCACTAGTAATTAATTTTTTTTCAAAATCTATGCTATCTATTATAAAAACTATGTTTTAGTATTTATAAGACATCCATGGCTTGAAACTTAGTAAACGTCATAAGTAGATTCTTCTTGGAAGTATAACATAAGCCTTAATGTACTGTGTCATAATGTTATAATGAATAGTGTTCTCCTCCATCAAAGCAACGACTACTTTAATTATAACTTTCAGAATATACCCTCATTATATACATGCATATGTGTGTATATATATATATATATATATATATATATATATGTGTATATAAAACGAATTTTATCAAACAACTGTATTTGTTACTAAAATCTGTATTTCTCGTAAATCACAATTAATTAAAAGACTCCAAATTAAATGCAGAAAAACAAATTAAATATTTTTTTCATAAAAACATGATTCATGGAAACTGTTTCAGTACGAATACGTATATGGATTCTTTTTATGTTAAAATTATTTAAACGTTTAAAAATGAATCCCTTTATTAATGTAATTGCAGTAATAACTTGTTATTTATTTACGGCTACATTTACTTTTGGTACGTTGAAGTTTTCTATTTTACGGAAAGCCGGTGAAGTTCTATTTCAGTAATTTTTGTAATTTTAAAATCAAAATTAAATTCTTTTACATTTTTATTTGTATATCGCATATTTCCGCAGCATGCTCATGTTCAATATAAATAAAATCTAACTAAGATGCATTAAGGAAAATATTATTTTAATATAATGTGGTCCCCCATGAAACTAAATGTGAGATGCTCGCATGTATTATTATTAAGTATTATTAGAATTTCTACGAGTTTATCTGTGAGTATAAAACGATAAATGCCTTGGGTATCACATCATTTTAAAAACCCTCTTTTCCTGTGGCTTTTCATTTTTAATGAAAACATGTTTCAAATAGATTATTATAAAGACAATGACAATTAGTAGGCATGGCAAACTAAGCTTTTCATCAATGATAAATCGCTATTGAGAACACTGGAAGTTGTGAATTTAATTGTATTTTTTTCTAGTGGTTATATAATATTTATATTTCATTTATTCAGCGATTTTATGTGGTTTATGCTATATATAAACCAACTACTCTCATCTATGAGTCATTATCCATTGGAACTCATCCAAAGTAATCACAAACAGTTCAGAATCTTATGATGTATTCCTTTATAATGCGTACAATATAGAAAAGCTCCATTCTCATTTTTGAAGAAATAATGTTACGGTTATTAAACCGGTAAAACGCCAATGGAACTCGTGTTGCCTAGGTCGCTTACGCACTTGGACGTGTACATACATTTAAGAATACATAGTTTTTCCATTAAATTATTTATAAATATTATTGCTACTTTCGTCATATTGTCTAGCATACTTTTTAGAGGCGTAAAGGTATTAAGAATTTTTGAAAAATATTTTGGTTTGCTGATAACTTTTCACTATTACATACTAATTAATTTCTAGTATTTATTGTTTAAAAGTTATATATTCTACATGAAAAATATTTTAAAATGATTAATTTTTCTTTGTAATGGCGTTTTTGAGATAGAAGAGGTAACAAAATAAGTGTAAAATGGCAAATTTTATAATCCAACAGATCGTAGTTTTCGGTTAAAAAAAATGATAAAAAGATTTGCACTTACTCGCTGAAATTTTTCAACGATATTTACACATAAAAGAAAATTCAACCCCATTTGTTTGGAAGCGAGCTCGCTCAATATATATTTATAGATCATTTTGGATACCAATTCTAGTTTTAGGCAAAGCAACAACATATCATTTAAGTCCCCATTTTAGTTAAGTCTCCTTTGGTACAAAATCCTACAGAGGACATTAATCGATATCTGATACGACTGGATGTATAGAACTTATAATATAAATACAAACGAGGCTATAAATTAAAAGCATTTATTGGAAGTAAAACTGATAAAGCTCTGCACGCACACACACACACGAACATATATATATACATATATATATTCATGTATATATGTGTGTATATATATATATATATATATATGTATATATATACATATATATATATATATATATATATATATATATATATATATATATATATATATATATGTGTATATAAAGTTTGTAATTAAGTAGTTTTACCCGTAAATATTAAGAAAAACGGGGAGTCGCGGTAATGTCTAAAAATGGTATTCACTTCTACCTGACAGTAATTTTTTAAGCAATTAGTCAAGGTCTTATCTGGATATCGTTAAATTTACACTGAATATTATAGAACAAATACATTAAATATACTGTTAGAACCATTTCTCAATAATGTTTTTATAAAACTTGCTCTACAGTATAGACATTTGCACATGTTTATTAACTTTTTAATTGACCAAGTAAGTTGATTTGGCTTTTATATATTTAAATACGCTTAATTTATTGTCCTTTCTACCGATACAGTATAGCATATACTTCTTGTCTTTAAGACTCCTAATTTTTTGACGTTACGGGAATACATCAACCATTTAATTAACTTTTTCAATTCTGGTGTTATATGTTTGTACTGTTGGCCAATTTTTTATCAGTTTATACATATTTTATCAAATCCATACATGCCTCCTTATAATTAGTCTATCAAAAGGTAAAATTTAAATGTAATATATTTAAATGAAATCTTTCTTTTTTTAAGCAATCCAGGAATTATTTAGGATTAGCTGTGTTCTATCACAAACTTAAGACTGTGCTCCATTGTATTTTAATACATCTCGTGATGACTGAACATAAATTACTCTAAATGTGCGTTCGATACTTTTGTAACTCTAACTATAAACAATTTAGCTCATTTCCATTATCTCTTCAAAACGAGAAATTTCTAAGCATCAAATAACGAATCTTAGTACCGTTAAACCATGAAGTAGTCTTTAGATATTTCCGTTTGATTATTTCTAACATGCTTGAAGCGAATTATTTCATATTATTTAGAAAATAACACTTTGATGTTGGATAAAGTTGGATGATAACAAAATGTTAAGGACGTGTTATATTTTTGATGATAAGCTTTCATTCTTGCCAAGTTTATTTGATTTCGTTAGAAATATGTAGTACAATTATTTTAATAGGGAGAAATAGATCAAACGTTCATCTATAATTAAAGTTGATAACTTTTTATAAGTATATGTAGTATTTATTATTGCTGATTTTTTAAAATTTTTAAATATGAAATTTAAAGACGTGGTGAATAAAGGCCTTAATTGTTTTACTGTTATTTATCTTACGGTTATATCATTTGCTTGTCAGGCACACACAATTATTTTATATTTTATTTTGAAAGAGATATTCCAAAAATATGGGAAGAATTAACATTCCCCTCTTATTTTCGAAACTACTAAGTACATTTACGTTATGAAAAATTAATATTCACAAATAATTTAATAGAAACACTATGTGTCTTTAAATTATTATAATTGTCTAAATATGTATAGAAATTTCGTAGCGCGGATTTTGTCCGTGCTTGACAGATTTTCATGTGTTTCTTGTTAACACTTATAAATGTTATAGTTTCAAAGTTTCTCCATCGTAGTCACTCTAGTGTTATATTCATAATAACGCTAAAATGACTTCGATAACGCTTGCGTGACTTTGATAACGCTTAAATGAAATTAATGATCCCTCAGCGTTATTATAAGTACTAAGCTTTTTTTAATCAGCCATATCTATTTCATGTAATACTTTTACCAAATTGTAACTATTAATCGTTGCCAATATGAGTTTTTCGTACATTGGTTTATTACGAAGTTAACAACAAAATTTCGTCCGTTAAGAAATATGATACTGAAGCTTTCATATATAAAACAAAAAATTAATTAACGATTCGACCAATAATTACAAATAAGACGACCCCTTATCTGGATAATA
Organism: Druceiella hillmani; assembly: GCA_039881145.1. Classification (NCBI taxonomy): domain Eukaryota; kingdom Metazoa; phylum Arthropoda; class Insecta; order Lepidoptera; family Hepialidae; genus Druceiella; species Druceiella hillmani. The sequence continues at coordinate 22,404,917 of JAYKKI010000022.1, forward strand.
TTATTAAAAGAATAATAATAAAATATTTTTACATCCCAAAACAGTTCACTTAGCTTCACTTAAGTAAACACTCACTAATTCAGACTTACATACTTTACGAAATTACTTAATTAAATTCTCAATAATTCAAAGTCGTTTAGATCATAATTTTGACTCAGTAAAATATCCAATAGAATACAAATAAGTAGTCAGTAAACAGCGAGCACTACTGAGCCGCTCTAAGTTAAATAAACCAACAAGTCCAACCGAAGTAATAGTATCGTAGTATTAAAGAAAATGTTTTCAATGCCTTACACACTTATCAGTTCTAGTGTATTATAAATGACCAATATAAATAATTTTGCACAAGTATTTTAACGTAATCATTGAAGTATATTTGTAATATGTCATTTCGAAAATATGTATATTGTAGAAAAAGTCATAATTAATTAGGCATATTTTATATTATTATATTCAGCATATATTATATTCCTCAAACATCACATATTATTAGCATATATTATATTCATCAAACATCACCTATCTTATCCTTCACTAGATAATTAAAACAATAATACAATCGTAAGTATTATTGTTATTCAATTATACGATTTGCAAACAATCTTCCAAGCAGAGAGATGTGAATAACTCAAGCCACTAACTAGACGACCTGGTCAGGTATTAATAGTGGGATAATATTATATATTGTGATTATTTTAATTGAAATACTATAAATGGACAAATCAATTGCATTTTCAAAGATAAAAAACAAAGAAAAAATTGGCGCATTTGAGGACATCAATTATTTGCTTTTTTTGTATAGTAAACACAATAAAAATTCAAAGAAAATTAAATAGTAGAGATTAATTTTGTTTTAATGGTCTCAAGCAATATTTTTTTTATTTCTCTTTAATATATTCGCTTTCATTGTAGTACATAGAAGCAGGATAGAATTGCATTAGTAGTAGCAAATATTTACAAATAATCTATTATTACTCTTACATTTAATTAAAAGAAAATAGGTTACAGTTATTCGATATTTATGAGTACCCAAGGTTGAAGTTATAAATATTATAACTTAGTTTCAGCAGAAAAAAACACAAATTAGAGCAACTACAATACTAATAAAACAAATTCCTCACAGTGTAACTTATGTAAGTCAAATCACCAACGACTTTTAAAATATCTCATTTTAAGGTCGGATAAAAGTTAAATTTAAAAAAGTTTTTATTTCGTATCACTATAATAGTTTATCGCTATACTTTGAGTAACAGTCTTTTTTTCATAGAATATAATATTTTAAATTTTGTGATTGAAAGTGCTTAAAAACAATTACGTAACTTTTGATTCCAATCTGATTGCCAGCTACTGTTGTAGGGTATACCGATTAAAAGTCACTCGTGACAGTGTTGGATTTACAACCCCTTTAAAAACAATAGAACAAATTCTATTATTCTAAAATTTAATTACATGGAACGTAAATTTAATAACGTGTAATAAATTAACTATTTGACTTAATTATGCTGTTTGCTATTTCCACAGGGTTTGATTTTGTAACAAAACACATTTTCAATTATATAAAACTTTAATGATGATGTTATTAATCAGACATATTTTCCCAGAAAATACTTGGATAAATAACGGAGTAAAATCAACCGATAAAACGGCCAAACGGATTTCCGCTTTTATAATTATGCTTAATAATTGAACGAATTAAGGAACAGTGAATAAAATTTGAGAGCCCATTTTAATGAAAAGTTAAGAAAACTAGTTACTGAAAATATGTCAGTGATTATGCTATACTGATTGGCTGTTTTGTGCTTATCCCGCTTTGTATATAATTTGAATTCCAAAATGATTAGGTGTAAATTCGTAAATTCGCAAATTCTCGTTGCAAATTATAAACTCGTGAAATAGTCGATCGGTAGTTTAAACGTGAAGGAATTTTGGTACGAATAGGTCTGTTCCAATATTCGCTGCTCTATAGTCGACTAAAAATGAGACTATATTATTGGCGTCCATAATAAATATAACAATATAGTTTAGCCTATAAATGAAGAAATTTATCTATATTTAATTTTGTACTTTAATAATTCCTAAGATAGAATCTAGTATAGAAAATGGTAAGCAAAATTTGAACTTAATTTTAAAAGAATTATTCAATTTTAAAATTTTCATTCATGGGGAGAAACATCACTATCCAATTATACAATTTTCGTACATGAGGAGAAACATTACTTTTTATATTTAAACTAATTGCTACATCATTACCTTCTTCAGTATCATACATTATCTTATAACAGGTAGGACTTTGTGACGTGAAAGTCATCTCTTTACATATATAAAGTAAAAAAGAATACAAATGTATTTGGATACATTTGTATTCCATTTTATATATTTGAATACATATAATAAGACTTGAATATACGTTTACGTACAAATCACAGGGCATAGCTTAATATTTATGCACTAAAAATGTTTCTGAGAAAAGAGTCGGTAATATTTTTCGGTGTACGTAATGATTATGAAAGATGCTATTATGTCAAGTGTTTGTTATAAATTTTCATATATTGTCTGGTTCCAATCACAGAATGATCATCAAATATCAACAGACTATTTCCGTCTATTGTTGAACATAGACCTCTCCCAGAGGAAGTATTATTTGCTATTTTAGCGATCATTCTAGCCACTGTAGCCTCGCAGTCAGGAATCGAAATCGGGATTTCACGGTACATTGCACAATTTAAGGCCATAAATCTGTGATCAACTCAATACACCACGGTGACTATTATTTATACATTAATCACAAAATAAATGCTACGAAACTGTAAAATTGGTTTTTCTTATAATAACAATGTTTAACAATTTCAGGAACTTAGAACAAGCACATAATCGTGATTAAAATTAATAAAAAATTATAATTACTCCTATATAAATTTTAAAATAATTTCAATCAAAATAAAAGAATTCCTACAACATGTAAGGTTATTTAAAATGAAATAGTCCAGACAAACAACAAAATGTCAAAAATTTGGGTATTTATGTGGTAAAAACTGATTAATTGGTACATTAATGCCCGGTCTCAACCATTTGTTTTCAAAAACTGGTCCTGAAAATAGTTCAAGGGAATCTTTCTGTATATAATATCAGCAGTTACCAAGGAAAGATAAATAAAAATTCATTAACTGAAGGGATGAAAAGGGAGTTCAAATTGAAAAAAACATTAGATGCTTCTATTAAGTCCGAATTTCATAGAAGTTAGAAAAAAATAAACAATTATCTTATAAAAAACTACTCGTACTTAATACCAAGTGATAGCAAATAATTACATTATATTATAATAATATAATTTAGAGATATTGAAATTTGCAAAAAAACTTTCCTTCTGTTACATGGACAGTTTCTAATGGAAAATTGCTGAAAATTCATCTTCTAAAGGGGTAAAATAGATGTTAAAATTTGTACAGAATAAATATTATTAAACGGTCCCAGTAATTCACTGCTTGTTTTTGTCCGATTTATATGCTTATTTAATAGTCGACGTGATCATTAGTATTACATATAACACCGCAATGGAAAACTGCATCTAAATGTATAAAGACAAAACAATACTGAAATGCCGTTACGGTTAGGGTATATCCGGAAGCGTATAAGTAAGTTGATGTTTTTCATTAACAGGCATACGCTGAAGATAACTTAGTCTCCGTATAGAAAGCATGCAACAAAACAACCTAGGAATGTCCTATAACTCTGAAATGGCAAACAAAAATGGTCTTATTGTGATTGTTGGCTGTATGTGTCATAAGTGTTAGTTGTAGAATGCACTTAAGTGAAAAATAAACTTCTGGAACGTATTTTAGTAATGGAAAAGTGTAATTCGACCCATTTTGCAGTCAATAACTTTGTAAAAACTAATAGAAAAATTATATTCGCTCCAGCATTTACACAGTAGAAAAAATAATGACAGTAATTCCGGTAATCTGCGCAGTCTAGTAGTCGGTAGTCGGATCTTAACACTTGTGCACTAGCCTGACGAATCGTAAATTGGTGCATCGAATGCAATTTCCTAACTAGTTCATTAATACGGTCGACGAGGAGGCTCATTTGTGGAACTCGGTGTATCGAAGACTGTTAATACCGGATGTTGTCGGAAACATTATTTGCATTATATATATATATATATATATATATATATATATATATATAAATTTTAATCACGCGTTTCCATTTGGATTAAATGTTGATGCCGAGGGAAACTTGGACCAAGCAAAATTTGCTCTAGAATTCCACATTTAGGTACTTATAAACATTAAAGGATACGTAGTATTTCCATTATTAATTTATCATATAATTATAGATTTGCAATATTAAGAAGCAGATGATATATATATATATATATATATATATATATATATATATATATATATATGTGTGTGTATATATTTATATATATAATCGGATAATATCTAGCTAAAATCATAATATCATACTTTAATTTCTTTTTCTTCATCGTTTCTTGGAATACTTCGAGGGAGATCGCATTAATTTCTCAATTTATATAAATCGATTTTCAAGTGTGATAAAGTTTCATATAAGAAATGTCCTGGTATTACATTGCAAAATTACGTAACACATGGTGCTGATTGTTTCAGTTTAAAATTTTCTCATGATTTATTGTGAAATTTATGTCATAATTCTGTAATCATTTCAGGTTTAAAACTTTATCTAACTTTTAATACATTCACAAGTGGCAAATACATTTTGCATTTACTTTTTTATCCTAATAAGTTTATCAATATTTGTAAGTTGTTAATTATTTGAATATACTTAGAGTTGTGAAATCATCATCATCATCATCATCATCATCATCATCATATATATTAATACGCTAAGGTTAAGATGTTACACTCCCTTTTTAGAAAAAACCCCACAACTAATCCACATAAATTATATATCATTTTATAGATAATTTCTTGCTCTACCGGCATCCATAACTAAAAAATGTATTATTGCTATTGTTTTTGCAAATTAATTAATTATTAAAATTATATACACAAAACAGCAATGCTGCCATCTAACGGCTCAACGTCAATATGATTGACGGTCGGTAAAATTTTTGTTTAATTTCAAATCCACTCACGTATAAATAAAGTGGCGCTTTAGCTCAATGCTTTTGATACTCGCGCCTCTATATGTCAATTTTAGTAAAATATTTGTTTGATCTGTCATCTGAGCTTCATAATGGAATAAATAATGCGAAGACTTCGCACCGGTCACGCTAGTGTATACTTATTCTTCCAAATTGACGTGACAAAGAAATACTCTGCTTCAGTTGTATTGAATATAAATTTAAGAAGTGACTAAAGGAACAAACAAATTTATATTGACATTGTGTTGTGAACTACCTATTGTCGTCCGCTATGTATTTCTGATTTATACTTATCGTGAGCTATCTGTTGTCATATGATATAAGGAGAATTTAGATTTTAAGATGGTTAAAGTTGTTTTGATTGTATAATATTTCCTTATAGCTACGTATTTGTTTAATATCAGCTAAATTATTTCCGTTTTAACGCCGATTTCCAGTTATATTGTGATAGGTAATTTAAAGTTTTTTTTGCGCAGACTTGTTCAACTGAGTATTTGGGCATAAGCAAATATAATACGTGATTGTGATTAAAGATGTATTATAAATAAAGAATAGCACAAAATTCTCCATTAATTATAGGCACATCATTATTTATTTAAGATCTAAATATCTATTTGATTTTAATAAGACAATTTTATAAGAAAATTTTGCATCGATTTAAAATGAATAGTCAGGCATATTTTTTGCGTATTTTTCAGTACATCTTTAATACCTACTTCAAAAAATTACGGCAAAAATATATTTTTGAAACCCTTGTCGAACCCTTTCAAACTATACCTTGCATTACACATGGAATAAAAAAAATATGAGTAGTTGATTTGCCTCTCTCCTCTCCAAATTTCTATGTAAATATTTTTGGGTGTTAGCTATTGATATACGTACGAGTTAACATACCTTAAAAACCTTAACGAGTGATAGCATGAAATGGTTCCAATCCGTATTGATATGCATTGCCTCTAAAGTTACCTAAATATAGATGAAACACTAATAATAAAAATAGGTGCTAATTATCAGGTATGAAACCTTAAACTTAAAAGTAAAAATGGAATCCTAAAAAGATAAATCACGTATTTATACGTAAGTCATAGCCGATTTTCTCACAAATTATTTGATGTGGAATACTTGGAATTTGGTACAAACTGTATTAATATTTATAGGGTACCATTAAAGCCCTCAATTTTTTATTTTCTTTATTTTCTGGGGTATCATTTCAAAGGGGTAGTTAAAACAAAATATTTTTTCCAAAATATTAAGAGATATACCTTAAAAACTATGCACTAAAATATACAAACAAGTGCACTCTCTTGATTCTGAAATGTCTATGCCAAAAAAAATTAAAAATTGTGTTTGTAAAATCTGGATAGGAGATATGTACCGATGATTTCAAAATTACAGTGCTTTTCAAAAAAAGCATTACAGATATCTAACAAAATATGAAAAATAAGTAAATGGATGCTCAGAAAAGAAAGTACTATATTTGAGGATCTGGAGCAAGAGGAGATGCTCAGAACGTAGATCCGGAAAATGTGCAGAATGGACTGTAAACATAAACATAAAACTAAAACTGGCAATATAAAACTAAAGCTATGATCTTAAATTTCATAGTTTTAGAGATAATTACGTCTGTGAAAGCTACACTAGGCAATATATTTAAAGTTGAATTGAAATATTTATAGATATTATACGAGATATGACATGTATTTCTTAATAAATCAAAGAACTAGGTGTTCGGTTTCGAATCGATATTGAAAAAAATCTATATTATTCTAGCCGCAATAAACAAAATATGTAAGGTAAGAAATTAATGAATTAGTCTGTTCTAACACAAAACTCTTGTCAAGTTTCTTTAAATATAAAGCAATTAATTTTATTTAAGTGTGAAGTATTATAAATGCTTTCATCTGGTTTTAGAAATTGTTAAATTTACCCCAAATTATAAACCAAATCACACCAAATTATAAATTATAAACAGGCTTAGCGATGTCGACGCGGTGAAAATGTTATGAAAATTGTCTAAAGTGAACTCGGATAGCCAACCGAATACAGTCAATACTTGAAACGACTCAAGTACATCCTCGCCCTCTTAATTTAATTTCCTTGTTTGAGGAATTGAGTAAATTCGAAAAAAATACGTCCTTTTAATGGCGAAATGAAATAGGTAGTCCTTGGAAATGTTTCCTTACCAGTATAAACTGGTACTATTGTTCCTTGTGGCATATAGTCTATCGCTATATAGTAAAATAATCGTTATAAATGACAGCATGAGTACTGATTATTGGTGTATTAAATTTCTAAAATAAATTATGTGTTCATAAAATTGTTAAATAGAGAGTCAATGAAAGGTTTAGATATTAAGACGTGCTAGCTTTATCTACTGTTTTCATTTAATTGAAATGTTATTTACTTGATGTGACAAAAATTACAAATAAATGTGATAAAAATATTATGTGATAAATCTCCAAACTTTAAACCAACTTTAGTACCTTAACGGGGAAATCTGTTTAGAGCCAGCAGACGAATTGACGGACAATCGGCTTTTTTCTTACATAAAAAGTTAATGCTATGTTCTGTCTTCAAGTTTCTTTTTTTCTTATCAACCCTTTTAACATATTAAATATGGAAACTTTGATGATAACAAATTTATAAGGAAGTGAATATTAAAAGGTTTTTGTTGAATCATAAAGACAACATTCGGGCCATTTACTACTAATACTTATGTACTTACTGACCTATATACCTACTGATGTATTAATTGCTTGATGCATTTTGCTCTATTCGCAACCGCTTCTTATTTGTTATTCTACCAATTAACTTTGTTACTATCTTGCTTAGGTTAAGATCAGTCAAACGAGTCCAAAGTCTGTAAGTTTACTGCCTATCACTGATAAATTCCTGCCGCCACCTTTTGGCTAAATCATCAAAACCTAGCCACTAAATGTGACCAAAGACTCGTCAAGAAATTCAAAGGATAAATCGACTCCTGTTACGAACCTCTCTACAAGAAATTTAAACGATGAATAAACTCCCTTTGATTTCCTCTCATCATCTTCTGGCTCAATCATTAGACCAAAATATCAGTAAAATACATTAACCCTCCAAACTAATGTAAAGCTTGCCAATCTTAATTTAATATTAACGAATCTAAGGTTATTTATATCAAAACTCATACATAGGAAAATTTTCAGCACAAAACGTAAAAAAGGCAGTGGGTATTGTGCAGCAGCATAGAAATCAAAGTTTCAAAACACAAGAATAATAATACGTAAAATAAATAAAATCGAAGTACATACAAGAATATTATCTCCTTGATAGTGGGCTGGGAGCTTAAATTTTGCAGCGATGCCGGTAATCCGAACGAGAACCGGCTTCTTGTGCTTTAATAAAACCATACATTGACCCGTCGAACTCAATAAACTTTCTAACTAGATAACAAATAACCGAAGTGCTTTTATGTTGTCCGCCATATTACCATCTATTTAAACTAGCCCATGCAGGACATGTGCTTTTTGAGAATGCATGCAATACTGGAAACCAAATTTGATAACACGTGTAAAAAGATTGGCTTGAATATTTTTGGCGATAAAATTCAGAGGCTATAAGCTGTAAAACAGATATTGCAGACCCATAAGAAGGATTTTTCTGTCGGTCTGTCTGTTGGTCTGCTTTTGGAGATTTTTAAACTTGATGTAACGATAACCTGAGATCTCAAAGTGTTTTAAGGTATGTTTTATTTATAAACGATATTAATGGGCCGAATAATTTCAATAATTGTAGTAATAGTCATCGTTTAAAAACAAAAGAATTATTTGGGAGCAAAATTTGGGATATGGTGATACAAAAAGATTTATATAGAGCAAAACATAATTATTTATTGTAATGTTTGGGTTATAAATAAAAAAAAATTAAATTTTACTTGAATTTTCAATTCAATTTTCAAATGAAATGATTTGTTATATTTTTGCGTATATGCAGCCATAATAATAATCATACCACTCTAAGATTTATTCAGGTAACTAAAATTGTTGACCATTATCTATCCAATAAAAGCACTTCAAATAGTTAACACAATTAAAAGCAGTTTGTTACAAATTTTTTTTTTCAAGCAATGATAACAAAACTCATTATATTCAAAGATTACAAGCAATCTAACGTCAATTATGTATCTACAGAAGCACGTAATTCTAAATAATAAGTTTTGAATTTATAATAGTATTCTCTTTTGTGCTTCATTCCTCTTTTATGAAATAATGTTTCTCGTTTCTAATAAATAAATAAAACGAAACAATTAATTTTATTTTTTATTTAGCCAATTTAATAGGCCCGATCATATTGATTTCGGATTAGCATAATCGGACAAGGTAAATATAAAATTTAAATAGAACCAAATTTCAACGTAATTTCCAATTTCAATCAATGAATAATCCATATTAATGATACGATATGTTATTTTAAAAAGACATATTTTTTGAAGTTAGTTACAAACTATAGATACTCGTATACTATTAACAATGTAATTGCAAAACATGCTGTGTTGAATCAATAAGTTGTAAATGGTTGCTGTTGGTTGTTATGTAGGATAAAATATGTAGGACAAAGAAGTTGGTTATTATGTAGGACTGTTGAAATGTCATGTTGTGCTTTTGATCCGGCGGAAAGCTTCATCGAGTACCAAAAGCAGATTATAAAAAGTTTTTTCTGATTCAAATCAGAAAACTCTTTCTGATTAAATTCAGAATTGATTGTTCAGTTGAATTTTCCTTTTTTTCAGTTGAAACGACTATTCTGATATCTTAATATTAAATATATAATATTATTTAATGTAACATTAAAGTGCAAATTAGCAAAAACCCATTACAAAAATAATAACAAAAATTATAGGTATATTAATCTATAAAACATTATTTATTAAAATCCGATATTTTTAGACAAGCCTTAAATAGTCTATTGAAAATAGAAAGTTGTTTTTATTAGCAAATAGCGAAGAAGATACTTCAATTAAGAGAGAAATGAGAAATTATCGCAGCATAGAAAGAGCGCAATAGTTTGTGTAACGACTGTTAAAAGAAAATAAAAAGAATTATAAACCAGTTTCGACCCTTATTTAAAATGAATTATGTGCTTTTTTACGCACTTATTTACTTAATTATCGGGGGGCATTTATATTATCTCGAATATCTAAATATAAAAAATTATAGTGTCGCAAATCCTCGTTGTAACTTTCCTACAATTTTTGTATCAGCTCCTAATCCTGTTTTTTTCCTTCTTAATTTCAGTTTCGGAAGTAATAGAAACATTAAGTAGTTTCGAAATGGTTTCGGGAACATATTGTGTTCATATTTATCAGCATATTCTTGAAGATATGCTAAAATTATAAAAAAAAATCATTTTTGAGACCTATGTAACTAGCCTTTTCAAACAATATCCCACACTGTGTAATTTTTCCTCCCTAAAATTTCCATGTAAATGTTATTAAGCGTTAGCAATTGAGTTATGTGCAGATTGACGTCCTTTATTTCTGGCCTAATTTTCAAGTTCCTAGATCAACTGTCGTCTGAGAAAGGAAGGATGTCACAGACAGATAGACAGACAAGTGAGTGGTTCCATTTTTCTTTTTGGGGCAGGGTTCCCGAAAAACGTGGTGAAGCGGTAAATATTACTACTCCATGTATTCGGGAAAATATTAAATTAAATTTCAAATCAATTATGGTGTATACACAACGCAAAGGCCTCACTTCGTTGCTACAAATCAACTACAGCTAAAGATATTTTGTTGATGATGTTGGTTATAAAAATTATGACATCTATTGTAGTTTTTAGAAGTAGTTATTAAAAAAAAAATTGTTTATTGTATTATTTTTAATGGATAATAATTTGAGAGGTAATAGATCAATTATATATATGCAGCATCGGTTATAGAGTATTCATTATTAAAGGTCTTTCAATTATGGCATAGTTAATCTATCCTGTAATATTAACATATTTTTATTGTACCATTAGAAATGTAAGCAATTCTTAATTGGTTATTATGAAATATCCTTATTTTTTATCATAATTTTCAAAAAGAACAATTGATAAAACTCTCTGTTACGGTCACATAAATTCAAATACAAATTCTACTCAGAAACGAAGCTTTTTTAATATTCATCTGATCATAAAAGTCATTAACATTATACCAAATACTATTCTGAAGAAATACAGTATTAATTCACTGGGAAATGTTCAAGCCATAGGATTGCTATAAAGGCTGTTACTCGGAGGTGAACTTGGAGAATTAGCAGAACAAAGCCAACAAATAAAATGACCCAAAACACATACCGTAATTAAATCTTCTAGTTTGATGAATTGAGCCAAATCAAGTGAAAATTGTCGCTTTAATGGTAAGCTAAAATAAACAGTCCTTAAAGATGCACTAACTTGACAGCACCATGATACAATTGGTGAAACTGCGCTGGCCTCGTTTTATGTGATAAGTCGTAAAATGGTTTATTTAAACATGTTTATGGGTTCTCATTGTAAATGTTAAACACATAAAACAATGATAAAGTTGTAAAGTTGTGGAAGGGTCAGTCGATGAACGACTCAGATATTGACATGCGCTGGTTACGTCTTCTGGTATATGGCAATTTACTAATTAGGACAATATGCTTACTTAATACACTTACTTTGCTATCACACAATATAAAATATACATCTGTCTATTATTAAGATCGTTCATATATTTTTTCTCTAAATTTATAACTTGTAAATTAGTTTTATAATATAATTGGTAAAGTAATCGCCAAATTATTTTATGATTACCTTACATTAACTTCTATTAGTCTCTTCATAACTTATATGAAATATATATTGAATATATTTGGCGTTAAATTTGTAGAAAATCATTATTCATAATTAAATGAAACTACGTGATGTAGTATTATTTCTACTTTCTTTAATTTCTTTACCACGATCTAGGTTTCGTTGTATTACAACATTTTCAGGTGGGCTATCTTTGCTAATAGCTCACCTGAAGATGTTGTAATACAACGAAACCTAGGTCGTGGTAAAGAAATTAAAGAAAGTAGAAATAATACTATACCACGTAGTTTAATTTAATCATGAAATATATATGCTATATTGAGATAGGGATAACAACAATGAAAATAACGACAGCTATACAAAAATCTATGCACATTTTGGGAACCGAGAGATAAGAAAAACAAAGTTACAGGACTTTATAATAATAATAGTAATATGAATGATAGTGATCTTAGGTCCTTATGGGAGTTGCCACTGATTGTAATATTTAATTGCAAATTCTTGAATTAAATAATATAGATTTCATAGCACTAACAATATCCAATACAATAAAAAACTGTATTACCGGATATATAAATACATTATACCAAGCTACATTCAATACTTTTTACATAAAATAAAAGAGATACCGGAAAAAAAAAGTGAAATATTTTTGGTAAACACACTTCAATAACTTAATACAAGGATCTTTGCCGACCCTTTTTTAAAACGAAATACTATAGATCGAAAAACAAATATTGTGTAAGGACCGTAAATTTTGAATAGAAGACGAGTTGTTCAAAAGAAAGTGACAAAAAAATCCAAGCTTTATTGGAAGGCTCTTTTTCTCAAACCCTACTAATCCTCCAACTAACACTTATTTTGATCGCTAGGCATATTTTAAGAAATAAGAAATTAAGGTGAAAAAACTTAAAAAATTTGTATTTTTTTAAATTAGAAATTTTATAAACTGGTAATATTATTTTCTTCTGGTAGATGATATCGATCAAGATGAAAACTGTATTTCTTAATAAGACGCAAATGTTCGTTTTAATTTGTTTTTATATTAATAGCAAAAAAATCAGTACTCCTACATCTTGATCCATTTTTATTTTCTGTTATATGTCAAACCTATAAACATCTAAGACTCTGCATTTGCAAACTATGTTTTTTGTAACATAAATTCTTTATTATAATTTATTGATTGCTTCAGAATTTCAAAATATACAGATAATAAAAAGAGTATAATATGTTTCATTTACAAGCAAAAGAAACGAAAAAATGTGAAATTACATAAATATATAATACCACAACTTGTATCTAGTATAAGTATTTAATACTAAATTAATAAAGTTTGTACACATAGTGTTTGATGCTCACAATTACACAGTACTCAAGGTTTCCAAGTACAAGAAAAATATAACAGATACTATGACTATAAGGGTACTTGTCTTGATATACCGTCAGTACAAATTACTCAAGTAATGCCGTACATTGTCACATCGAATACAACCCGCTAACTCTTTTGATAATAGTATACATTCGGTTGTGTTTTTAAAGGCTCGCTGTGTTGGAGATTGATAATATCAGCCGATATAGAATGGGCATGTTTTATTAAATTTCATGTAATGTAAACGTCTGAATTCAGAAATTTATTAATTTTTAGGAACGGTTTACAGCATAACTCTAAGATTCGTAGGACGCCTTGTTAAGTTTAATAATGACTAAGGACTACAAATTACGTTCCAGTGGTCTAATCTATCTATATTCAGCGATCTAGTATTTTTTATTTACTATTTCTCATAAATTTCTTCTCCAGCCTGTCATTTTTTTGTTAACTTGAAAATTTATCGTTTCTAACATTTTTTTTATGATCCCTGATAAGAGGAAAAGGTTCTATTCCTAAAAAAATAGAGTTTTAATGATTCATGTAACGATAATTTTGCATTATAGTGAAAATATAATTATTTATAGCTATACGATAAATAAAAGATATATTTTTGAAATCATTTTTGTGACCATAAATGAAATTCTAGTAAATTAAACTTTGTGCGGATTTTTTGATTTACGTACCTAAAAAATAATCATTCAACGCAGTTAATAAAGTGCTGTGACTTAAAAACTAGTTATTTTGATTAAACGGCTAATAGTAACTTTTAAACCGTTATCTATTCGAATCGCGATACGACTTTTGCTAAATTTTATGTAAATTACTTTATCGTCACAGTATGTACAACATAAATTGCGATGACTTCTAAAGGTTATATATTCTCAACTTCGAATTTAATTTAATAACTATTAACTCAGAAAATGTAACCCAATTACATTTCCCGCGACACATAACAAGACTACGACACATAACTGAACATAGCGAACGTTATTATAGAGGTGGATATTTAAAAGTAAAGAGGAGATTTTGTAAATATAATGCGAAACACCATATCGAACATAGCGAACGTTATTATAGAGGTGGATATTTAAAAGTAAAGAGGAGATTTTGTAAATATAATGCGGAACACCATATCGAACATACCGAACGTTACTATAGAGGTGGATATTTAAAAGTAAAGAGAAGATTTTGTAAATATAATGCGGAACACCATATCGAACATAGCGAACGTTATTATAGAGGTGGATATTTAAAAGTAAAGAGGAGATTTTGTAAATATAACGCGGAACACCATATCAGTGCAGCACAATTCTTTTTTTCCATTTCGTTCAACTATTTTCCTTTTGTACTGAACTGTTTACCTTCACATTTAATACTTTTTTTAACTGACCTCAAATAAGGACGAGGTTATTAATTCGACTGTACGTTTTTCTGGATGTTACCTCATATCTTTGGCATTTCTTAACCAATTTAAATAATCATATAAATTGGTTAAAAATGCTCTTCATTCAGAAGAGTACACTCCCTACAGGGTACTGTGAAAATATGGTTAGATTCTGACAATGAAAACTGAAGATGTATCACATAATTTTTCAATATTGAATGGCACGGATGTCGTGATTGAGTTAGGATTAGTTGATTAGGTTTAATAGTAATCGAATAAGACTCGACTAATTTGACATAAATTTACTCCTTGGCAAAATAATGGTACAAAGATGGAACTGGAAAGGGTTGACAGGGACTCTTCAGCGATATGCAGTAAAGTAATCGAAACCTTGTCGTAGGATTAAAGTTATGGGGCAAATAGGTGCAATATAATTCCAATCTTTAAACCATAAATTCTGATGCCGCAGGTGTAAAATTCTGATACTGCTGCCTAAACTCTAAGACTTGAGGATGTATTATTTGTAAATTAGTAGTAGTTAGTAAGAGTTTAAATCAGAGGCCCAGTTTTTAACTTTGAGTTTCAATTCTTGCATTCTGATACTGCTTGCCTAAACTATGAGATTTTAGAAACTGCTGCTTTTGAAATAGTACCGTGGATCCCAAGCAGAGACTCTGTCTTGAACTCCGGTTTGCCTAAACTATGAAACTTGATTATCCGCTGATTTTAAAATAAATTGCGGGTCAAAAAAAGAAACTTTATCCTAAAATCAGGGTTATAACTCCTCATTCCTGGTGTTACATAGGTATTGTTAACGTTAACTGTGCACTTGAGGATATGTTGTTTCTAAATGGATACTGTGGGTCTTAAGCAGAAACTCTGCAACTAGACTTCGTGTCCTACCTCATTAGTCTTGACGCTACGGAAGTACCGTCTCTTTAAATCGTAAGGTTTGAGGATCTACTCTTTTAAGTCAATATTGTAGGTCTTAAGCAGAAACTCTGTCATTAAATTTTAGATTCCTACTCTTCAGCTGCAGGTTTATTACTTATCTCAACCATGAGACATGATGATGTACTATTTTCAAATTAGTATTTCGAGTCTCAATTAGAGGCGTTGTCAATAAACTTTACATTCCAACTTATTTTTCTTGATGCCATTGTGTTTGTGTCATTGTGTTATTGTCATTGTGTGCTTAAACTTTGAGACTTAAAAACTTCCTAATTTTACAATAGCATTTGTGAGTTTCAAGTCAAGACTGTCATTGAACTATATCCTTATACTGTAGAAGTATCGCTTATATAAATATAAACTGTGAAACTTGAGGACTTGCTGTTTCTAAATTAATGTTTTAGCTTTAAAGCATAGATATTGCCATTGAACTCCGGGTTCCGTTTTTAAATTAGTACTGCTGATGTCAATGTCTTAGGTTTCAGCTCTTCGGTTCTGATACTACAGGGGTACTGCCTATCTAGACCGTAAAATTTGAGAATCTACTATTTTTAAAATAGTATTTTGGATTACTCAGTCAATGAATTTCGAATTCCAACTCTTCAGTGCTGACTTGATGTTGTAGGAATACTGTCTGTCAAAATTGCCTTGAAAATCTGCTCTTTTAAAATGAGTATTGTGGGTCTCAGTCAGAGACTCTGTCATGAAAGACCAGGTTCTAATTCCTCAGTTCTGTTGTTTTAAGGGTTTTACCTGCCAAACCGTGAGTTGTTTTAAAATTATTATTGTGGATCTTAAGCAAAGATTCTGCAACTTACATAATTCGGGTTACAATTGTTTTGTCTTGACGCTTTGAGAGTACCGCCTTCTTTAATCTCAAACTTGAGAATCTATTGTTTTCATTTCATATTTTGAATCTCGTAGTCTATACCATTCAAGTTCGGGTTCCAGCTCCTAAACCTTGAAACTGTCAGAGTACTTTCAGGTAAAATTGTGAGAATTGAAGACTTGAATTTGCTTTTGTTTTTGACTCGTATTGTGGGTCTTAGGCTAAGACTCTGTCATTAATCTTCTAGTTCCAAATCTGTAGGTCTCGTGCTACATGGATACTGCTTACTTAAACCATTAGACTTGAGGACCCACTGTTTTAAAATTAGCATTTTCGCTCCCAAGACGAAGAAAGTCTACCATCATACTACTGATTCCAATTCTTCAATGTAATGTTGCAGTACCACGGCCTATTTTGCATATATCTATTGATATCTTTGTATTTTTTTGTATTTGACTAGCTCCGGTGTAGTATCGTAAAAAATTGGTTCGAGTTTGTTAATGGAGATTGAATGTTTGGCATAGAACGCTTGAAAAATGTGCAACAAATGAAAAATGTACAAAAAATTAAATACTAATGACAATCTAATGTCAAGGTCTCTAATGTTTTGAAATTACTAAATGTGTCCTAAATTTGTCTTATAACAAAATTTGGGTAAAATAAAGGATCCGGTACATAGTGACAGGGACTTTTCACTGACGAGGAGTAAACTTATCAATTTTGGACTCATTTCACTTGTCTTGACACAAGCAAGAAAATATCAAACAAATAGTATACACAGTAAGTATACACAGATCTAATAAAGGCACAAAGCAACCAAGATATTACTTGGTAGATAGATAAGTAAATAAGTACAGTTATAAACTAATGTATGAGGTAACTAAACATGAAACTAGAATATTAGGGCGCATGTGAGAATATGTGTAAAGAAGTTTAAAAACGCACGAAATGATTAGAATATTAGTAGACTAATATGTAGTATGTAAAGGTATATAAAGGCTTAAAGCACTGACTAGGTTGAAGTTAAAAAAGAGAATACATATATATATATATATATATATATATATATATTAGATATTTATGAATATAATTAGATTCTTTAAACGCTGCAAACGTCTGTTCCGTTTTCAAAAAATTAGATATTATTGGTATTCAATTCTCGTACATTCATGATATGCTGGAATCGAAAAACCAAACCTTTTTACAAAAAAATTGACCTGACTTCAAATAATAATAGCATCAGAAGTGGCCAGCAAATTATTAAATAATGAAATGTCGAGGGCTCAGTTGGAACTTTTGCGGTACAATATAATTTCCGAACATAAATGAATTTGTAAAATACTGCTATTGTTAGAGATTTTTTAATTCGGTGTCAAGTGAAGTGTAGTCCCTCATCTGCTCGTGTGTGAGTTTATACATATCGACAGAGAAGGGGAGAGTTAACTTAGCACTGATTCCGCAAACAGGTATGAAGTTGGCGCAAATGGCTATGGCAACATGGAAACGAAAAAAGGGTAAAAACTTTGTATTCAAATTAATTTTCTAAATTACTATTATGATTGGGATGCATGTTTTATAGATATGAATGAATGCAGTAACATGTAATTTGTCGTACCAATTACTTTATGCTTTTAAAGTCATATGGTTTAAATAGTGTAATTATTCTTTTGAGTCTTTTCCACACACATGAACTCAAAAATAAATTGTATTGAAAAATAATAGATGCCACTTTGTAATTTTTATATGACTAGAGTAAGGAGGAGAACCAAATATACTTGTGCGACTCGCACTAGACTTAAAATAAAATATGTGTTACTTAGAGTAAAATATACTTTTAATAAAAATAATCATTATTAGGAGCACGAAAATGTTACACATGAAAAAGTATAATGGAAAAGTGGGCTATACAGGTATCAAAATTCAAAAGCATAGGCGCTAAAATACCACTTTCGAATTCGGCTTCGGCGATGTTATCACACGCACAAGACCTACCCCCGGCTTCCGCCCTTCTAAAGACACAATAGTTGTAGCTATCGACGTTGGCTGTTGGCGTCGTCGCTAATGACTCGTGCATATAGGACCGACCATCGATCACATACGTCGATTGAAATATTGTATTGGCGGAGGCCGGGCGGGCTTCTCATCGATTCCACTCGATGTGCACGAATGAGGCCGGGAAATGTGTTTTTGTAAACTTAGATTTACAAAGATAGATAGATAGATGCAAGGGTGACGTAATGGATGTGTGGCTCACTTCAGATCGATACGGGGCCGCGTCTCGGAGCGCGGCGCTTTTTATAGTTTTGGAATGGAATGGAAGTCAGATTAGTTTTTAATTCGTGAAAAGGAATTGTTTTTCATATGAATGTTATAATCATTTTGCCAGCAAAATGAAAAAGTGTTTTTTTTTATAACGGCGAAAAAAATTCTTATATCTCAAATAAGAAAGCAAAATAGTGGTGTTTAATAATGTACTAGTCTTTACAATAATACAAAGAGATAATAGAGCCAGATAAGGATATGCCAGAATGCATACGCAGTAAAATATTAGTGTCTTGTCGGTTAAAATTATTGCTGCAAAATAGGCGAAGTAATTTGACAGGTTTAATCCCAAAATTTGATACCTGCTGTGAATATTCCATCACTGTTCACGCGGCCAAACTGGTGGATAATTTGGACCCAGATATCCTCAATGCGATGTCAGTTCACGTATTCAAATATCATTTAAAAGAAAAACCTTTCGTAGCTCTGCAGTTTCTCTCCCTCGTTTTTCATCTTGTTTTTCCAATATATTTTTTGCTTATATTTTATTTCATTTTAAAATCTGTTACAGTCTTCTACACGTAACATATTTATTATTTAATGTTTGGTTTGACTGGAAGAGTTTTTCCAATTTTCAAACTAATTGTCAAAATTTTACATATAGCAGGCCACTTTAAAGTTTAACGTTTAATAAAAGGGACTCAGAAATTATATATCATTAATAAAATACTAAATAAATAATACCCCATTCAATGGAATGCGCTAAAAATATCAATCCGGCTTTGTAAAGAGGTACAGTATATATTTTTTTAAATATCAAGTTATATATTAATTACCTTCTTTAATTGCCAATTTTTTCCGTTATGCTAAAACTAAAGACAATTAGATGTCGTACGGAAAGGAAGACAAAGAAATGATGTGGCTTCTTTTACCGTGAACTTCTGGATATTGTGAAAACTAAATTTGTGGAAAATATCTGTAGAAAAAAGTGCATAAATTTCATTACTCCATGATTGACTCAAAGAAAATGAATCTGAAAGCGATGCTTTTTATTATCAATCGTTTATCATTTATTGAAATATAACAGTAACAAAGTTTTGACTGTAAAAGTATTTGCTATTAATATAATGTATATAATATTTTTCTGTATATTTCAATGTCAAACCAAATTTTCAATGTTAAACACAACAAATACTTCATCAAAGTGTACATTAAAGTGTTTTAATAAGTCAAAAATATTAAACAAAATTAAAATATTACTTTCTTCATTATAAGTAACTATTTATAAGTTATCAATTTATCCTTAATGTAACCCAGCAGATAATATTAACCTGAATTAAACCTGGATTCCCAGCTGATTAGCTAATGTTTCCTCAGCTACTAATCACTTTTCCTTTAGAATAAATAATGAAAAGCATTTGACAAGTCCATTATTATATAAGATACACCTTCAGACCGTTTATAAAATAATTTATTCCTATTATGACCATTCTAATTTCGTCTTGCTAAGATTCTCGTCAGATGGTAAGGGGGCTCTGAATTTTCTGTTGGCACCAAGGTTATTTTCAATAAAATTTTAACTCCTAATTATTTGACTTTGCTTAATTTGTAATGGTTTTTATTATAAAGTTAGTGATGTCTTCTTAGATCAACATCAGTAGTTCTTTCTATATAGAATAGCCACTGAGATGGAGATTCGACTCATTGAAAAGCCATTTGTTGTTGAAAATATTAAAAGATAATTGAAAAATCAGCAGAACCTGAATCGCTTGACAAGGTAAGCAACCTTGTCAAGTCATCAATTCTTGCACAATAACCATTTTGTGTGAATAAAAATACATGTATTGTGAACAATATGACGAAGCGGAAATTTATGTAAACTTACTGACTCTGCATATAAATACAGCGATTTTCATGGATCGTCAATAGATTGGTATAAACGATCGACATTCTCTTCCGCTCTTGACGATCTGGTTCTTCCCGTCACTTTAGTAGGCGCGATATTTACAGTTTACTTGTACTAAGGTCCCAGTATGTATTTAAGTCTGTACTTGAAATATTTTTTAATAATACTAACTTAAGATATAATTTGTCGTATTGTTTACTTTGGATGTTGCCGAATGTGGCTGAATAAAGTCATTTTACTTATTTTAAATATTATTTTATGAGATCGTAATTTATTAATTTATTTTATCCTTATCCCATTACAATTTTATAAGCTTTTATTTTTTTTTGGTTTAAAGTACAAAATATATAAAAATTACAATATATTTAACTATTTTAGAAGCAATAATAGATATGTGCCTTCATTCGATGGACATTTCTTTATTATCTGAGATGTTTTTTTTACCTTTAGAAACTATTCTACAAAAAGAAGTGTTTTAAAGTGTTCGATGGGTATAGTTTTGAGATTTTTTCATAAATCATAATCTAGTCATAAAATAATCACAATTTAGCATAATCGATCCCATAGGTCCATGCTATATGCCGTATATTAAAAGTTCCTGGAAAAGCTTTACCGAGAGGTCTAAAAATGCTCATTCTGCGGTGCCGGAGTGTGAAATGATCGTTCCTTTGATATTTATTTTAAAGCAGCAGTTCGCGTTATTTAATTTTTTCTATCTGCAACAGCGCACATTGCAGAAGTCTTTGTGCATTGTATAATCTATAATAATTTTGAAAGTAAATGCAATCTTTATATTTTTTATACGACACATAAGATGGAAATTTAATTCAGTTTATTTTATTACAAGATCTATGTACAGTTATTAAAATAGATAAAGTATATTTCTTATTTTTTCTGAAATGCTTTTAAATTCTATTTCTTTTTATATGTTGAAAATATTATAAATTAGTGGTATAATTATGATTCAAATTATATTCATTTGATACCGTGAAAATTATTGACAACTTTTAATTTGACACAAAATTCGCACTTATTTTTATTAAACAAAATATTTCTATTTGTAATTAAACATTTTTGATTGAAAACTCAAAAACACATTATATTCAATAATTCTTTCCAATTTTAATTAATATTTTACGAACCGGATGTAGATGAGGGTTTAACGCGTAATGTAGACAACTGATAATAAGGGGTCGAACAAAAATCGGAGGAAATAGAACATATGATATTAAATATTTTAACGCACAGGTAGAAAATTATAGGACACACGACTGAACACGGAGATGGTAGACGTTTGGTCGGTGGTGTACACGTTTTAATTTGTAGCAGGAAGCATTATATATATTATTATAGCATTATAACGTGTAACGCAGATGAATGACTTCTATATATGACGAGTCGGTGGACAATAACTTCAGACTTTTATGAGACAAGATCGGTGGTGACTTCCCACAGGCTTGCCTTCTACTTTGTGCGTTAAAGTGATCGTTATGTTTGTATACAAACAAAAGTTTAAGCTCTAAACAAACTTTTAAAATTGCTAAGTATCGTAAATCCTACAAACGTAGATAATTCATAATGTACTAGAAAAATTAATAATGTAAATTTTTACCTCCTTATATTTAGATAGATCAAAATAATAAATTTATATAGACAAAATTTATAGAATTTTTACTCTCTTTTAAGTCAAAATAATGATTTTTATAGGGTAAATGAAATTGATAAGGTATTAGAAAAATTTATAACGTAAATTTTTACCTCCTTATATTTAGATAAGTCAAAATAGTGAATTTATAAAGGAAGAGCACCAAAATAAAAAAAGAAATGCTTTGGGTTTTTTTACTTTATGACCAGATTATATTTTTTCTGATAACATTAATAGATCAAATAGAGTTTATCAAGAAAATTATGCATTATCAAAAAACGTTTACGAGAAATCATCAGTATTATAATCCCTAATTAAAAAAACTGTCAAGCACGAGAAGAAATCGCACTTCAAAGGTTCCGTACATATTTAGGCTAACTGCCCAAATTTAAAAAAATAATAATTAATTTATAATGGTGCGTAATATGTCTGTTATACTATTTACAAAATTTTAATTCTTTAAAAAATAAATATATTGCCTACTATTTCTTTCACGGGCGCATATTAAAAAAAAAAATATGACATAACTACAAATTAACTACTTTACTTGCATGGCTTCTTGCCACATTTAAAAGTACGCTGTATGTTTTGATATATTTGCGAGTGTCGAAATATGTGACGTAAATGGCCGTATTTTTAGGGTTATTCTTGATTGCGTTCGTTTAGCAGCTTGGTTTACAGTTGCAAGTTACTGCAGTTCTACGTATTTGATACTAATTTGAACATGAAATCTCAACGTATTCCTGAGAAAAAGGGTCTTGGCAGACCAACATACGGACGAATAAGTGATCTTATAAGGGTTGAACAAAGCAACCCTTATAATATGAGTACTTTTAATTTGCTCTAAAAAAAACAAGACTAAGGTTTTGCTTTTTACCAACATTTTTTTAATTTTGATTACAATATTTTGGTAAACATTTCCATATTTAAAATGAAGAAATTGATTGGTTTTATTTACATGGTTAATTGTGCAGCCTAATACGAAATAAATGACAGTGTGTAGTTATGGTTAGAAATATCTTTAAATATTAATCTTGTTTACTTACATTCATGTAAGTATAGAAATATGAGAGTTAGTTACCTATCTCTTTCAGTAAGAGATAGAAAATAGGCATATCTTAATAAGCATAATATTAGAATAAATAGCAACACCGAATAAATAGCAACTTTAAATTGTTAGGAATGCCGAGGATAGGACTTAATGGAAAGAACTAATGAAGTATCTTCGTTCATTAGTTATTTCCTGGATTTTTAGGACGGATACGACCTTCAGAAATAAAGAAAGCGACGTCGAATAAAAATAATAATTTGAAAGAAATTATTCAAATTCTGGTCAGCAGATAAATATCGCAAAGAAATGAAAAAAATTAAGGATATGGAGAAAATTATTGGAAAATTATTAATGGCACACTAATATTATTATAAATGTGAAAGTGTTTTGTTTGTTTCTTATTACTTAATTATCGGCAGTCATTTAGTAATTTTCTACCACATTGGAAAAGCATACATTCTGTGTAGTCTTAGTATACTTGGAATATTAATAACACGAAAAGCTTACAATTAAATGAATGAACGTAGCAAAGATCTTTGCTAATAGCCCACCTAAAGATAAAGGTAAAGAACCTAAAGAAAGTAGAAATAATATTACATCACGTAGTTTCATTTAATTGTCAATAATGAATTTCTACAAAATTAAAAGAAAAGAGTATTTGGACATTTGTTACTCTATTACTCCAAAAGTACTAAAAAGATTTTAAAGAGACGTAGTTTGTTATTCAGTTAATTATATAGGTTATTTCTAAACCCAAGACGTAGCATAATAATTATAAAATGAAATCCTGTTGAAACCTTGTTGTGTGTGTGATTTTACCCCTTAAAAAATTTGTACTACAAATGTTAATAGGATATGTGATAGCGAAACTACTGAAGAACATAAATGTGTACAGAAAACGTTATAATATTTAAATAAACAAATTACTAAATATCCATATTTACAAATAATGTCAGTCGAAATGCAATCTTTCAGTGGACACTTTATAGGAAGAGCAAATCATTTAATTGGTATAGTATGAAATAATATTAAATCGTCCCGTAAACGTTTTATTCCATTGCTCTAGATGATGAAAAAGCTGCCTACTATTAAAAAAACATTTCCTGTCCTCGGTACAACCTAATTAAAATGTTTACGTTTAATTGAACGATCCGCTCGGCTGGCTTCTATTAGCAAATATTTAGCATCTAACTTTCCTTTTGATGTTCGAGAGCGACTATTGCTCTGGTTTGTGGTGTCTGTAGTTAGTGAAACGTAAACAGATGCTCGATCAAAATGTAAGAAGCACCGATTTGGAAAATGTGAACCCTGTTCGCGGCATTAATAAACGTTGTTTCTAATTTTTTCAAAATTTAAAAAAAATTAAATGTTTCGCTGATGAGTTTACGTCAAGTATCAAATCATTGAATAAATATTTTCTCACAATTACATACCTTTCTTTATAAGATTTTTTTCAGTTGATACCTTTTTTTGTCAAAAGTCTTCGATTTGAATCATATAGTTTATTTATATAAACTAGAAGCAGACAGAATGTGCTCCTTTATCGCTCAACTCTTTAAAACCGATTTCGTATTACCATACAAAATTGTTCGGGTGGAAGGGAGGCAATGAGTTTATATACTAAATATTAAAAAAAAAATATAAAAAAGTCGAAATAAAAGTTTTTTAGAATGTGAGTGAGTTTTTCTGCTTGTTGGCCTACTTGCCTGCTTTTCTCTCTATTCGAATATTAAGCAAGAGTTATGCGTCCAAATAGATTTTAATTGAAATAATGCTTAGGATTCAGTTTCTATTTTAGGCTGCATTTTGTATAGATCAAATGTTTCTTAATGGATTATAAATTCAGTTATTGTTGCTCACCTTTTGGCACCAAATACACTACCTTAGGACGTAATAAAGCAAAATTGTCAAGAAAACAAAGAAAAAAATATTCTTTGTCAAGACATCCAAAATATCTAAGCAAGTGCTTATGCGAGTCTTATTTTAGTCATTAAATTTTTTCTGTTCGGATTGAAAATAAATGATGCGAATACATACCACAATATCTTCTATAATTCCATTAATTCGAAAAATTAAAAAAATGAACGGTAAATTTTATTTATGATGGATGTCACATATTTGAGGATACTGCAAACAATATTTCATAAAAACGGTCAATATAACTTAATGCGAAAATCATTAAAACTTACACTTAATATTTTAGTATAAAAGTGTGAGAAATCAATTAAGAAATATAATCGTGAATTAGGAATTGCGCTTTTTCCATTGCAATATTTGCCTGCCTCATATTCAAAATTTTTGAAAACTATCAATACAACTTGACGCCAAAGTCAATAAACTTACATTTCGTTTTCAAGAACGAAAGGTGAGAAATCAGTTAAGAAATTAAATCTTGAACTGGCTGTTGCACTTCCTTTACGAATGCTTAGTTGCGATAATTATAAATTCAATATTTTATTCAAATTATCAATATAATGTGACGCGGAAAGCAATAAATTTTACGGTACTTTTTCTACCACAAAAGTTCACAAAAATATGAATATAATGTGACACGGAAAGCAATAAATTTTACGGTACTTTTTCTACCACAAAAGTTCACAAACTATCAATATAATGTGTTTACAGTACTTATTAGTTTACAGTACTTATTCACCACAAAAGTGAGAGTAATCGATTAAGAAATAAAATCACGAACCGATAGCGTGCTTCCCTTACAGCTGCCTCGTTGCAATATTAATATTTTATCGAAACTATCAATACAACTTGACAAAAAATTAAAAAAAACTTACACAATAAAAAAACCGGTTAAGAAGGAAAAATCTTGAGCTGAGTGTTGCGCCACTTTCACGGACGCCTGGTTACAGTGTTACTCTGCACTCATATTTTATGAAAACGATTAATATAATTTGACGCAAAAATTAGTAAAACTTTCACTTCATTGTCTAATAAAAAATAATAAGAAATGGAATAAGAAATAAAATCTTGTGCTAAGTACGCGTCTTGCCCACGGCCACCTCGTTATGGTATTTATTATTTTATGAAAACTATTAATATAAATTGAGCGAAAACCAATAAAACTTAGACTCCCTTGTCTAAAAAAATAGGTATTTCTTCTCAACGAGGCGGTCGTGTGATTATTTATTACAATTTATCAGCCTCGCCAGTTCACAATTATCATAACTTTCTTAGATCTAAAATCTCAAAAATATAAAAGTTCAAATTTGTTTCACTTGAATTTAAATTCTCATTTTTGCCAATTTATTTCGTGTGTTACGAGTAAAAATATAAAAAGTTTAGATGCTTTTATCGATCTATGTTAGAAAATATAAAAGTTCAAATTTGTTTCACTTGAATTTAAATTCTCATTTTTGCCAATTTATTTCGTGTGTTACGAGTAAAAATATAAAAAGTTTAGATGCTTTTATCGATCTATGTTAGAAAATATAAAAGTTCAAATTTGTTTCACTTGAATTTAAATTCTCATTTTTGCCAATTTATTTCGTGTGTTACGAGTAAAAATATAAAAAGTTTACACGCTTTTATCGATCTACGTTAGAAAAATTTGCAATATTCTGCAAAAATTATCAATCAAAATTACTATGAAATTCTTTACGAGTCCATCGCATACTTGTTGCTTGCAATGCTTCCTTGGCTGGAAAAAGAATGCGGGGAATCAGTTAAGAGGAAATCTTATTTCTTGCCCTATTCAATCGTTGAGGTATTTAAAAAGAGTTAACCTCACATGATCTATTATAACACGACGGACGCGGCAACTCTTGGGTGCCTTCTGATTTTGATCGTTTAGTACCTTCAGAACGAGAGTGACTCAATCATATTTTTGGAAAGTGACATATTATAACTTATTTTGTAAATAAATGATGTATAATGCGGTAAGAGATCAAGTTATATATTTACGTATTTACTGTTTCTCGAATCCTTCAAGTTGGTTAAATATAATTTTCAATTTTTTCAGTTAGGTCTATTTCATTAAGGCGTATAATGAAGTGCAAATAAAAGTATAGTGAAATGCAGTAAACATTTTTTTACATAAATTTTGCGTATTACTGTTAAAATCACAAATGCTTAAAAACTGGTGTTTTTTAGTTAGTATTTTCCATTGATTTAATCTTTTATGAATAAAATCAAAATTATATTTATAACGACCTAAAATTTCAACGTTATTAAAGGTTTTCTGCCCAAGCTCAGAAATAATAAGAACTATTTACTATGTAATAGTTTATTATGTAATAGTTATATGTTTCATGAGATCAATATAGCAAAGGAAGTGTTTAACAGTCTATTGTATATCCTGTGGATAATATTGGCGAGCACCATCCTCGAGTTTTTCCTTTTAGTATGGGAAATGAAGATATTTTTATTTTTAAAATATTTACTATAATTTAAATTTGCCTTTGAATAATGACATGTATCTCTGATTGTTGTATTTATATGTACACATACGAGAACTCGCTTTAGATCGTAATTCTTTATCCTTTTTTTAAATTTTGTTCCTATAGATTTGTTACCAGAGTAGAAGCCTATTGACTTCTATAGTGATTTGTAGAATAGTTTAAAATTTATTAAAAATTTTCTCCAAAAACTTCACTTTTTCGTATTTGACACTGTCCTCGGTCTCAATTTTCTGCTTATGCGTCTTTTTGCCGTTTCTCATGGGTCTGACTAAACAGGCGTTTAGAAAAATATGTTCATCATATTATTTCATATTTTATATGAGGATCAAAAGGTTGTTGCATTTTTTTTTCTACATTTTTGTTTGTTTACAAAAATATCCTTTAGGAAACAAGATAAAATAATATGGCAACATTTAAATGCATGCTGGGTAATTTTTAGTTTTCCCTACTGAAATCGAAAAAAAACTATAACATTTATAGAATTAACTTGGCGCCTGCTATTGGTGGGTTTGCTTGCCACAGTCTATTTTCTCAGAGGCCATACGATATTGAATAACTTGATAATATAAAATACTCAATTGTATTACAGTTTAACTCTATGTTTGGGTATTACAAATCTAGTGTTTAGATGGAATGCTCTTTATTCTGAATTTTTTTTGGAATAATTTTTTTAACTCAAATGAGTGTTTTTTTATTTTCAATCTTATCGTAGAGTATATACACAATTAAATGAAACTACTTGATACAGTATTATTTCTACTTTCTTTAAGTTCTTTACCATGACCTAGGTTTCGTTGTATTACAACATCTTCAGATAGCCTTATTAGTAAAGATTGCTAATAGCCCACCTGAAGATGTTGTAGTGCAACGAAACCTAGGTCGTGGTAAAGAACTTAAAGAAAGAAGAAATAGAAATAATACTACATCATGTAGTTTCATCTAATTGTGAATAAATTTCTACAAAATTAACGCCAAATATATTCAGTAGTGTATACACTCAAACATTTTTGGAAATATTTATCTATTTATCTACTTTAATGTATCTCATTGATACATATGGGGGACTTAATTCTACAAGAACAATTTCCTATATCCAACCATAACACCAGTCCACCCTCGTTCGACGAACGGCCCGGAATTAAGTCAGAGTCTCTGCGGTGCGCCGCATTGTCAAAGGCCGTATGCCTTGTGATCAACTCAATACACCACGGCGTCGAAATACTTTTTATGGAAATATTTTTTATCTTCAATATTTTCGTTTTCGTTTTCCGTCCAGTTAAAATTCATCGTCTAGCACGAAAGCTGCGAGGAATTTCTTAGAAAATTAAATTTTAAGCTACGCATGTACTTTTAACAATCACCTCGCTTTATTCTTTATTAAAACTTGTCAACGTCACTCGTTCAATATTATCATAACTTTATTACAAAAGTAGATCCACAGTGTTGACAGGGCGTCGTTCCATCCCAACCGTTACCCTCACTCGATAAATATTGTTGAACTTTAATTCTGGCCGCGTCCTCCCCTAAGACTTTGTAAAAGTAAACAAGGGAGAGTTTTTCGGGAAAATTTTATGTTATTTTTGCCAATCCTTTCTCTGCAGAATATTTAATAAGTGTTTGGAAAAGATGAAGGTCATCATTCAGATTTAACGAGAATTTTTTATAACACGAAATGTAATTTTGTGTAAAAAGATATCAGTGTTTTGCCTTAATAATTTTTCTTTCATTTATATTTATGTGAAACGCGAATTATCTACATCAACTGTCTGAAGTAGTAGCTATAATTTGGTACAATAGCAGCTGGCAATATTAATTATGTTGCCTCGTATGAATAAACCATTTACTACTACTCTGAGCGCAAATACTAATCTAATTTTATGGGTAAATATGTTTCGTGTTTTTAAAAATTGACATCGTTAATTAAATTATATTTTATTGATTCAAATTTGAAATACGTTTGGTACAAATGGTTAAAATGTAATTTGTTCAATACATAATAAAAACAGATATCAAATTTCACGTGGAAATAATTTTTTACAGAAAATCATATTACTTCGTTATTTAGCATGAGAGGTACGAGCATTCGACAATTTTACATATGTTTATACTTGGACTACTAGAATAGTTTTCACTCTAAGTATTTTCTCATTTATACAACAGACTTCATAGAATGTGCGGCCAATATATAGAATCGAGGAAAATAAAAAAAAAATGTAGTTTAGTTTGATTTTGAAAAAAAGCATTTCAAAGTAGGCGTTTTTCTTAGAAAATTACCATTATTTGTTGCAAAATGACTCCAGTATGCCGATAACGTAAAACTGTTTTTAGGAATACATGTTATTGACAACGTAAAGCTGCTCTAGAGTGATATCGACTCAGCTCATTAAAGATGTCTGATTAATGAAATACATTTTAATCATATGTGCAAGGAGTTATTCTAATACACACTCACCTATATAATAATTACTTGCTATCTATTCGGTTTTACTCTGAGTGACCTTTATATAATGATATCTTAGAGGATTCATCGGCTAATCAACTATCGTTCCTTTTAATCCTTGATAATTAAAAAAGTTGTATAAGATTCTGTGTACTGTGATACTGTTCTATATACCTATTCTGTGATACTGTTCGATTTTGACGATGCTGTTATTGTTCTTATTTCCTATAGCTTCTAAGTGTGAAATAAAAAAATTACAAGGCTTTAGGTGGAAATTTAAAGCTTTTTTCACTTTTCCTATTTGAAGTTACATTCGTTGTGATTTGACTTCATTTTGCAGAATGAACAGGTTACATAAATTGACTTGTTTTAAGTATTTTTTTCTCTTGTCGGTTCTTTCTGGATGTTCAGAAAGAATTTACATCGAATAAAAACCTCATTTCACCAACTAAGAGTTTTCGTAAATATAAACATTTAATAAACAAACAATTGTGTTTGTAGTAAACTTAGGAGTATTTACGGTAATAGAAAGCATATTTTTTAATAAGACAGACTGTTGTATTGTGTCTTGAGGGAAGTGTTATATGTAGATTTATTTTTTGATATATTGGTCAAAATGCTGTGTTGAGAATCTGTGGAAGTCTTATTATTTCAAAGGCTGAAAATCTGGCAGAATTTATGATCTTCATTTTTTTTTCTAAACTAGTCAATGAACTTCACGACGCAACTACATAACAGATTTTGAGTTTTTATACTTCGTCTTGAAAAGAATCAAGTATAAACAAGATAAATGACGATTGTGACAATTCGGCTAGTATAATGTAATTAATCATATTTTCAGGATGTGGACGACCTTTGAAACTTCTTTTATTCATAACTTTTCTCCGGCATATTATTGTTTACATAAAACTCATTCGCTTTATGGAGAGGAAAATGAAGTGATTCCTATTTTGAAGATCAATTAGTGTAACACCAAAGGAAACCCGTGAGACTTAAGATAAGAAATGGCTTTCCATTGTTAAACAATATATATGAGGCTTTCTATGTATATATATCAAAAATGCAGAATCGTATGAATCCCGTATATTAAATATTAGTACAGGAGTATGGTTTAAATAAAATTATTTTATTGATTACCTGAAGACATGTAATGAATATATGAGTAATGAATACATTGAAGTGTTTGGAACACCACATTGAAACGGTGTGGGAAAAGGTTTCATATATTCCTTTTTATGACTTAATGGAATGTTTTGTGACTGTGAGACACCTATTCCATTTTATATATCTTGAGATAAACTCAAACATTTTTTTATCATAACAGTAATATTTATTTAAGTACTAGTAAATTAATCTTAATTTTTATTCTCAATGGTGAACCAATGTATCATCATTGCTCCACATATAAAATGAACATTACCTAAATTATGCATGCTTAGCGTGATAGTTATTGGTTATAATTATTTATTTACCTCATATTTAATTCAACATATGTAAGTGCAAGTGCAATCACTTCGACAAACATAGCTATGGAATTTGAATAATCGATTATGAGTTAAGCTGCGAAAATTGTCATTACCATAAAACTGACAAAAATTTGGTAAACAAATTAAAAATAAGTTTACAATAATGAGCATTAAAAAAAATATCTATACTGATAGAAACAGAATATGAACAGAAAGAAGTTAGAAGAGGTATATTTTTTCCACAGATTTGTAATATTAATTTTCCGACGTACCTTTAAAGCCTCTGTAGATGCTCTTCTGACCCTGGAATATTGTATTCTAAAATTTGGTGTCTTAAACTGGTACGAAATACTCACAAAAGGATAAAAATGCATGCATAGACAAATAAGTATTATGGTAATAAAATGTGTGTGGATTGTTTAAACTATTTTATAAAGATTGCGCCACTCATGATTCGCTTCCCAATTAAGTGAATTACAGAAATATATTTATATTTTTTTGTTTATGTCTCCATAATTAACTACAGGTTAATAAAAGTTCATCGTTTAGATTGCATTGTGTGAATAGCATCTCTTTCAAATTGATTAAAACCGATGGTACACCATGTTTGTAGACTTGAGCACGTCTATAAAAGGGTCATATGATTTCACTGATCTGACCAACCCATCATTTGTCCATGGCTACTAGCTAGGTGCGAAGTACTTATTGAACAAATCAAACGATCCCAAATTTAAAGAGGTTACATCGTCTTACTGTAGAGTTCCAGTGACTACCTTTTGGTTTCATATTCAGATTCTGGGTATTGCCCAGAGCTGAGGAACTTATCTAAACACGTGACATGGATCCAAAGTCGAGGGTATTACATTTGTCTTCTGACTTTATTGTCGTACAACCTTAGTGGTATCGTAATGTTGCAAGGTCATTAAGTTTATGTAGATACTTGAGATTTAAGTATTAAAATGTAATCAAAATCTACGTGCGAGATTTCATTACGCATGAACAGACTGCTGAATTTAAATACAAGCTTATAAGCTTATAATAATTGTCTTCATAAAAGAGTATTTTACATAAGTTTTCCATTTTAATGCCAGGCAGTAATATAATTTTTTAATTTTCACGCGAAGGATGTCGCGGTTCAGAAATATTTTTTTGAATTGTATTTGTCATAAAAACGTGTTTTGTTTTTTTTAATTTTTGTTTACGTTTACGTGTTACCCACCTAAATTTATACAATTTTATAGACACATTTCGTAACTAAGTTAAACGTGGATGCATGGATTTCAATGTAGCTGTTTTACTAAGGATAATTCCATAACGAAGTTATTTTATTATCATTATATTCATAATGAAAACTAGAGAGAAAGTTGTCTATTCACGTGTCCGATAAAAACATTAAATAACATAAAAATAAAAAAAATATTTTTGTACGAATATTTTTTCCATATTTAACTGTCTAAAAGAACGGCAAGTTTCATTTTTCTTTATAGACAATTTCTCAATTTATCGAACCTTTTAAGAATAATGATTTGAAATACCTGATCCATTTCATATTATTTTTTCTTGACAAATATATTTTTACAAATTCTAAGTGCGCTTTTATTGTATTAAATCTTACTCCTTGCTTTAATTGACTTCTATTTATTTTATATACTTGCATACTGATATATATTACGTAAATAATCTTAACATCAAAGAGTCAATAGTCTGTAATAGGCAATAGTAACGACCCTGATACGAAAGTGTCATCGAACCCTAACTTTATCTGTTAATAGCATCTGGATAGGACCGAGTGTTTTATATACAATGAGAGTAATAGAGGGCTCCAATCGTAATTGGTATTAAGATTTCTACCAGACTTTATAGTGAATACCAAAAATACTGTGCAAAATATTTTAGTTAAATATAAGCGAAACATGAAATTGCTGCGTCATTTATTATAGTTTGAACATTTATGTAGAGAAGCTGGAAATTTTCTTTTGCCTCGATTATAGCAAGTCTAATCGTATCGAAATTTATTGTATCGATACACGATAATATCGCATTGTTTTGTATAAATACTTTCAGTACTTTTTATTATTATGTAAGGGGTATAAATGAGATCTATTATAACGATGGACAAATGTTAATTCTTCGTATATTTTGTCAAAAGTATTAAATATTGTTATACACATTATACTGTATTATACAATTATTATAAAGGCAAAACTCTCATACCAGCAGTATGGAATAAATCAAGGAAGCAAAACTCCTAACTACATATTTGTACTGATTTGCTTTCCAACAATATCAGTATGTGCAAACAAAATTCAAAAACACTAAACCGTAAATTAAACACTTTAAACAAGTGGCAACAATGCTTTTTAGGTATTCGTTCTGCGATAATGATTTTTTTTATTATTTCTTTGATATTTCAATTTCGTACCGTATGAAAATTCATAGTCGCAGACTTCTTTATAAAAATCAAGCAAACAATATTAAAAACAAACAAAAAATATGAAATAAATAACGAAAAAGCTGATCTATACCATTATCGTCGTGATTACATTCGACGAAACCCAATATTTCTGTTTATGTTTATGTTCTGAGTTTTTTTGATCATTTCTTCTTTCGCAGATATCAAAATTTGATTACGTCGATGTAAACACTCATCGTACCGTAAACTGTATTTGTTTACAATGTTGCTTTATTTTCTACAAGCAAAATTTTTACAAACAAAAAATTACACATCATCGTGATTACATCCGATGAAACCCGATAGTTTTGTTTATGTTTATGTTCTGAGTTTTTTTGCTCATTTATCCCTTCGCAGGTATTGAAATATGATTACGTCGATATAAACACTCGTCGTACCGTAAACTGTATTTGTTTACAATGTTGCTTTATTTTGTATAAGCAAAATTTTTACAAACAAAAAATTATACATCATCGTGATTACATCCGATGAAACCGATAGTTCTGTTTATGTTTATGTTCTGAGTTTTTTTTGCTCATTTATCCCTTCGCAGGTATTGAAATATGATTACGTCGATATAAACACTCGTCGTACCGTAAACTGTATTTGTTTACAATGTTGCTTTATTTTCTACAAGCAACATTTTTACAAACAAAAAATTACACCGTTGAATTTAATATAAACGTATAGAAATGTTTATTAAATAACAATTAAGCATATAAATCTTTACCCACAATTCATTACAGAATCAATGTGGTAATAGAGGTTATAATTATGTTTAAGCTTTCCATAAACAATATTATAGGTATTATATTTAATTATCACTAAACAATCTTGTAAAATTATTGATATTTTATAAAACGGACAGTGATTTTAAAAATAATATAAATCATTTTTATGTCATAAAATATCTTAGAAAATATAATCAACTCTGAACACGAAACGTAAAATTTTTACCAGAGAAAGAATTTCGACAAGAGAAAATAAAATTTGAATTTGATATTTTTTTTATCAAATTTTTCAAAATATATAAACAAATTACTTAATTAAATAAAAAGAAGAATTTATTCCCGAAACGGTGCACACTTTGAAGTAGACTTTCGCATTAAGAAGCTTTTTTGAAATTTTATTAACGCTACAAATTTGTAGATGGTATAGTATATAGTTCATAGAAAGGTATAACATTAATAAAAAACCGCCTCAAGTTACGAGACAAAAAATAAAAAATGTTACCCCCAAGACACGCACTTTTTTTTAACACGAATTTTTAAAACGAATAAATATATCTTTTGGAATTATTTAAATGAATTTAAAAAACAAAAATGATATAAACATTGCCAAATTAGGAAAACAGAAAAGACATGAAAAAGGACTTAAAAAACGATAGTCAATATTTTTCCTGTGACAAAACCTCATTCCACAGAAAAAAACAAGCAAGCGGTTTAGCATAAATAAAATAATAAAAATTAAAATGTGACGCAGTTATAATTTAATACTAAATCAACCAACCTCATAAGGCGTCACAAACGTGGTTGCCCAATTTCGCATCAAGATTTGCAGATTTATCCTAGTAGTAACATATATGAATAATCTCTAATATCTGTGCTATCATACAATCTAACCATAGCAACGGCATTAACTCTCTCTACTACACGTGCACGGCCTGCCAGTAACTTTCTAGTGCATGGCAATAAACTTATATTCTTATCTTTACTTCTAAAACTAAAACAATAAGATCGAGTAGAGACCAATACCTGTCATTTAATAGGATTTGATCTAATTAATTTTTCTTTAGTTCTTGTAAGACATAAACACGAATTTTTCGACAGTATAACTCAAGTAATAAACGGGTTTCTGAGTACGGAAACTTAGCGTTTTATTCGTTCTACTGAGTATTATCAAACAAGAAAAGTTGTAGTCAATCAGATGCTTCTTACAGGTTTTAAAAACCTTTGAAAGCGTACAAATGTACGGATGTACAAACATACGTACAAATAGATACCGATGTGATTCCTGCTTAGCATTTCTTATGCAAACACTTTTTTTCACTTAATTTCGCAACTCCCTTCTGGATGATAATGCAATACTTTCATCATTTCTTGAATTGTGTAAGGTTTCATTAGTTAATATAAAAATCATTTTGCTGGACTAAACTCAGGGTATATTGTTCATGCCCATATTTCAATTTAATATGATTTTACTTTCAAAAAAATACATTACGAGGTAAAAAAAGAAAACAAATGAACAGAGGGTATGATTACATCAGCACAGAGCACAGATAGACATGGAAACATGTAGAAATGGAATATATTTACACGTGGACGCAAACTGCTGACTAAAGAAGAAGAAGTGGGTTCCATTCTTATTCCAAATAGATTACTTACTAATATTAATTTTTCACATTTTTAAACCATTGTAAAAATGTCCGTTCTGAAAGATCTGTATCAGGACAAACTAGTAAATAAATTAATAATTGTAATAAAATAACATTTTTATGCAATCCACATGAAAAATATTGCATTTATGTCACTAAC
Organism: Druceiella hillmani; assembly: GCA_039881145.1. Taxonomy (NCBI): domain Eukaryota; kingdom Metazoa; phylum Arthropoda; class Insecta; order Lepidoptera; family Hepialidae; genus Druceiella; species Druceiella hillmani. Next base: position 22,441,544 of record JAYKKI010000022.1, read on the forward strand.
AATAATTTGCGCGTTTAGTAAAATTGATTGTTGCTGCCGCGGTGCTGTTTTAATAAATAACACAGTACCTCCGCAATGTAATATCAACGCGGATGTAAAGTTCCATCTTTAGAGCTGCAACATGAACTGCCGGTAACCGTATGTGCCTTTTACGGTCGGAAAAACGATCATACATCCGCCGACCCAGCTCCATTCAAGGCCTGACGCTCTGCCGGACAAATAGACGAAATCCACCCTTTTTACGCCATTATGTCTGCCGTAATTGATTTTAATAACTTTATTTTATAAACGCTGCGTTAAAACAAAGTTTCGCCGTGGAGATGTCCGAATCTTAAGTTTTTTTGAGGAAGTGTTGGTAATAGAACACACACTTCTATACCCAATTTGAATAATAAACATTTTCACTTGACACCCATTTCTTTAATTTTGAGACTTATAAGGATTAATCTCAAATTATATAGTGTAGTGCATTACTTAAATGGCCCGAGATTAAAATTTGTAATAAAGTATATTTTAGATTTAATGGAGATAATTCATCAAATATTTTAATTTACCAATTATTACATCAATGTAAATTTCCTGAAAAAGATACAAATATTTCTTAATTTCCTGAGAACTTCTCAACGACTTCAAAGCACTTTTTAGTGAATTTACACTAAATAAGTTGTAGAAAATCTACAAATTAGCTGTGTATTTTTTCATGAGAGTTTTGATGAAACCATAATTGGGATTCCGTATCTCGAAAACGAAAACGGAATCCTTGTAAGATAGCTTATAAGTATCTACATCTGGCGATTACAGCAGTTTTTTCTCAGAAAAAGGTCTACGTAGAGACTTGAAATTTGGCTTAATGGTAAAGCATATTACCTCAATAAATAGCCTCAATAACAGAAATTATAAGAGAGCAAATTAAGTATTCGATACTTTTTAAATTGGAGGTATAGGTTGTGGGGTATCGTTTGAAACGAATAGTTGTAAAGGTCTCATAATTTTATCCCAATATTTCTTTTCCACAATTTTAGGCAATACATTTTCAGAGACATACTGATAAAAATGGCGTAGCGCATTTTTATCACACATTCATTTTAATTGACACGTTTTATATTTTAACGGATGTAGCGTATTTGCAATCCATTTTATGTGATAAGTACATGCGTATGTAAAGGAAATATAAAATATTTAATACAATATTCGCAAAGAAACATACTTTTTTTATTGAGAAAGTGACGTGGAATTCAAGATGGCGGAAGCTGAAAGGGAGCGTGTGAGTAAGATGAGGTTTCATTCTACGTATGGTGAGTAAAATATAATATGCATAAATGCTTGCAATATATACCAGCAACAACAATTGCAGTAGAGAAAAAAAACTGAGAAATTTTCGTTAGAGTTTTTTATGGCGATTCCTTCTTTTCGTATTTCTAAAACTACCGAAGTACTGGTTTATAAAAATATACACAAAAATTGTAAGAAAATGATGACACTGATTCTATATTTTTTTAGTTTTTGAGATGTTGCATATAATCTCTGTTTGGAATTATAAACATTTATTTCACTAGGAAGTTCATATTAGTAATGGCTTATGAGAAATAAAGTAATTTCACTCCAAAGTAAATACAGAAACCATGGTGCGCGAGCCAGATTCACACATGGCTGTTTTTTTTAATTGCATGTAGCATGATACATTTTTTCATTAAATTAAATTTCAGACATAACTTTTTGACGATTACAATCTTGGATTGTTTATTCAATTAAATTTCAGACATAACTTTTCAACGATTACAATGTTGGATATAAATTTTGTTTTATCAAAACTATTCATAAAATTTGATTTTTAAATTAACTTAGCCTATTACTACCGCTAATACTTATTTTAGGCTCCTGTCTCAATATTTAAAAAAAAACAGTTTCATTTGGAATTTATCTGATCTCTCAGCTTATATTTTGAAATACAAACAGGTTTCTTAAAATTCGTTAAATCGATTTTAATAAATGCTTATAAAAGTATGTTTTTATATGAAACTATAAAACATAAACTTTAATATTTACTTAATAAAGTCTTAAATGCAAGACATTCATTAAAAAAATGAATAAATATTTTATGTGATAATTTCAAATATTTATGAACATAGTCCATGAAATTACTTAAATGATTTTTTCAATTAAATATTTGAAGATCGTATTGTGACTATTAAAAAAACAGATTAGTGCGTCCCGCACAAAATGCGACCCGCATAAACATGCGAGACGCACAAAATATAATTCCGTATTTCGATATATTTTTTTAATTCATTATGTCTCTTGAAGTCAATCGAATAAAACTCAATTGAAATTTGTGATCCAATGCTAGTTCATAAATGTTCCGGACTTTTGAAACGTAGGCTAAATTTACATTTTTGCACGTAACTTAGCCCTAAAGTTTCTCTAGTAAGATAGTAAACAAAATTTCAATTTCAATCAGAAAGAACCGCCTAATGGGAACGTAGCCATATAGTGTGGATAATTATAAAAAGCTATAAAAGCTCTTATGAAAAACATGAATTAGAAAATATGGACAGTGACTCATGCTATAACCTATGAACCTTTGTAGTGAATGTAAATAAAAAACTACGAAGGTTAATAGTTACACTATTCGAATTTTTATCAATATTTTACAAATTTTTATCAATATTTTACAAACTTTTTTTATAATAACTTCCGATATAACTTTTTTCATTCACATGTATATGACACAGTTCTTATAAAAAATTACTTTGTTTTTATTTATATTTAATAAAAAACTTAAATGCAATATTTAAACGCTTAGTTTAGTACAACAGCGAGAATTGTGTAAACTCTCGCTGTAGTTCTAGACTAAGAAGTAATATTGTCATACTACATACAAATAGAATTAGAATTAAATTTTAATGGTATTCTTATTTTAAGTTAAATATGAAAAATAAAATTTGCGGGAATGAAAAATACATTTGCGGGAATGAAAAATACATTTTGAAAAACAAAAAACCTCTGAATCCCCTTGTGTTTGCAAATGATGTTATGCTACTATCAGGAAACCAACCATATGAATTATACCGACTTGAAACTTTACATCTTGCTAATATAAAATTGGTCTTAATGAGCTTTAAAGTAAAAAGTCGGGCATTTCAGTACATTACAGGGATTTAATTAAATTTACATAAAACTACGTACAGTACATGAAAAGTCACGAATCAGAAAGAGCAGTGCGAGTGAGCCATAGACAACGTATATTGTTTAGTTTTTTATTTTAATGTAATATGAAGATAACACTAGTATTCAACAATAAGGCTCGTAATTTTAATTATACCAATATATTAATACTCCTACGAATTTCCAGCCTACATACTAAGTATGTTTAAACGAAGTTAAATTATGAACTGAGATTACTTTACTGAATAAGGCAACTTAGTATGTTAATTTTTCATGAAATTAAACAGCTCTTATTTACGTTTTACGTTTGAGCTTTGTAACAGTACAAGTTACAATTGAGTATAATATTTCTTACTAAATTTTAATAGTCTCATATTGTCTCTTAAAAATTTAAATTTTTCTTTGGGTAAAGCGTTGGTAAAAATATCAGCATACTGATTATTTATGTGCACATAGATTGAACTAATAATTTTGGCACAATATTTTTCATTGACATAATTGTATTTAATATTTATGTGTTCTCAATCTATGTATTCGATTCTCAATATTAATGCACACAAAATTTTGTTTGAACTCACTAATATCACTTAGTAGTTCTTTTAACCACATAGCTTCATTGGTCGCTGCACCGAGAGCCATAATTAGTTGTTTTAACCACATAGTTTCATTGGTCGATGTATAGGCAGCCATAAATTTTACTTCAGTCGTAGATAAGGCTACGGTTTGTTAGCGTTGAGTAGACCACGTAATGGCAGCACCATTTTTAAGAAATACATATCAGTAATTGACCGTCTTGATTCAATGTCGTGTGCGCAATCAGCATCACTGTACCTAATTAATTCTGTAGTGTCAGGGTTTGATTTATAACATACAATATAATCTTTAGTTTCCTTTAAATATTTAAATATTTTCGTCACAGCTTTCGAGTGAGTGTGGTCACAAGATGATAAAAATCTGTTCACATGGCTTACTACAAACATAATATCTGGTCTGGTTACGGTTGCCGCATTAGTGAGCGATCCAATTGCTTCTTTACATGGATAGGTCATTTTATGTGGTCCATTAGGTTTTTGCAAATTCATATGTGGGTCTGCAGGAACGCTGTTGGGATGTGCATTACCCGTATTGACTTTTCTTAACATTTGTTTAATATATTTAGTCTGGTTAATAAATATACTTCTATTGCCTCTTTCTATATGCAAGCCTACAAAATTTGTAGGTGAACCAGCTTGTAAGTTAAAGTTTATTTTGAGTTCATTCACTACTTCCATCATTATAGACTTATCTTTACAGGGTAGCAAAACATCATCAACATAAACACATAGATAATATAACATCATGATTATTTCCAATATAAACACATTGATCTGCTTCGTTTTTTGTAAAACCAAATTTGTTTAATATTGAATTGCATTTTGTGTTGATTTTTTTGAGTTTTTACCCGTAAAGAGATTTGACTAATTTACATAAAAAGTTAGGTTTGCAGTCCAAGCCCTCAGGTAGACTTATTAGTATCTCCTCCGTTAGTTCATCATGAAGAAAGAGAGTGGTGATATCAAATTGGATTATGTGTAATTTTTCATAATCTTCTATAGAAAGTAATAAAAGTATAGAGTCATGCCTCACTGTTGGTGCGAATATTTCATCATAGTCAATATCTTATGTTTCTACTTTGCACAAAGACGAAACTTGTAACGAAGACTTGTTGGTTCGTTTACGACTTGAAAGACCCATTTGCAGGCAATCACTTTTTTAAAAAAACAAAGTCCACGTTCCATTACAATTATGTGCTTCTAGTTCACTTTTCATCGAAATCTTTAATTTTTCAGAATCAACTGATGAGACTGCTTCATTATAGTTGAGAGGGATTGAATTCCTTGAACGTTCACTGGAGTTCTTTTCATTAAATTTAATGGATATTTCCTTCACAGTCATGTGCGTTGAGGTGGTGTTTCAACTACAGTATTTAGTACATACTCTCTTCCAGAAGTGTTCTGATCAGAGTAATACTCATTGACTGTAATATTTGTGGTGCTTGCTGCTGTTATTTTGATTGTCACTTACTGATTCTGATTGACTTGCTGAGTTTGATAGATTTACAGAAACATAATCTCTTTTGACTGTACACTCAAGGAAAATAAGGTCTCTGTTCTTTATAACTGTTCCAGATGGAGGAATTATAACTTTATAGTCATTAGTATTTTTCAGTATACAATAAATCAAGCTTTCGGTACTCTGGGATCCCATTTCCTCCTTATCGTATGTGCATGTATATATATATATATAATATATATATATATATATATATGTATATATGTATGTATATATATATGTATATATATATATATATATATATATATATATATATATATATATACATACAAACTCATATGTGAAATAAAGTAAAAATATTAAAGATATTGATAGAAGAAATATTGAAGTTACGTAGACATTCTGAAAATTGCATTACCGTTTAAATTAGAAAAGAAAGCGATAGATTCTTATCTTCTCGCAACGCTAACGCGTGGATATCAAACTTGGAAATAAATAAAAGAAGCAAAAAATAAAATCACTATGTATTAAACATCTATGAATTCTGAAGGTGAAACGTATGAATAAGGTAAACAAAACTCAGATTAAAAATACTATTACTCCTCTTTGGAACAGAAATGGTAATGGGCAGGCTACGCTGCTAAGATGCGAGAACTACGCAAGGAACTAACAGGCCAAGGAGATAAGGCAGACCACACACGAGCTTATCATTATCCGGGTGGAACTTTTTATATGATAAAATTATTTAAATGTGGAAACATAATTAAAGAAGATATCGCGAAATGCACTTTGGTTTGTTTTTCTTTTTAAATTTGTTCTATTTAGATACCTTGTTAGAATTTCACCAAGCTTATTTACGTAACTTAGTTTCATAACATATATTTTTATAATAAATAGACATTTTAGATTTTATGAACAAAAACTATTTTTTGCAATTCATTATGTCGTAGAATGCACCTTGTTAAGGGCTTGCTTGTAAAACTTCATGATGAATTTGTTGCTCGGATTCAGATTCTATTTTTATGTTCATAGTTCATTTTTGTCGTTTAATCGTTACATATTTGTAAAACATCATTTCAAGAAAAATAAATATATTACTTATTGATCACTTTTAAATCTGTTTCCATGTTCACTAGATGAAATCAAATAATAGCAAGGTGGGGTTTTCGCCCTCAGCTCATAACTGCTTTCGACTATACCCTTGTTACCGTAGTTGTGGGTTTGATGGCCTTCAAGTTTAATGTCCAATTCAAACAGTGGCTTGGAGGGCATTTAACGCGAGTACTCGTAATAACTATTAACGTCGCCGTGAATTTATGATTTTTTCATTACACGGTTTGCTTTCGTGAATATTGTTTTGCCTCGGCTTCATCTAGGATTTCGAACTTTAGTGTTGTAGATGAGGATTATTTTTTTTATATAACTTGACTGGTATCGCCACTAACCTTCGTAGTCTTTTATTTATATTAGATTCAGAAATTAAATAGACACCTACTGATATGTTTATTAATATTTTAAATGCAACTTCAACTATCTATTTTTTTGAATTGTAACTTCTTTAGGGAAGATAATCACGCTGGGACTGAAACTACTACGTGACGTTCAATGTTATTTTCCTATTAAGGTAACCCTATCTTCCGTATCTTGGTATGCATATTCTTAAAAATACTAAATAAGTTATATTTTGAATATGCGCATAAGTAATACAAAGAAAACTCGTTCAGTAAAATTAAAATTTTCTTTAAGAGAGTTCTGTAAAAGACACATATAATTAATTAACAATTAATTAACATTAATTAAGACACATATAATTATAATTATCTTAGATACTTGTAATGATTAATAGTATTTTAGTTAAACAATTTGTAAATAATAACAAAATTTATCATTTGTTATTAACATAATTTTTAAATAAAACACTTAGCATATCTTTAAAAAGTCTAAAACAATTAATTATTCATATATGTATTTTCAGTTTATTAGTGTAAATTGATAGGCATAATTTTGCATTACGGTACTCGTTAAATGCCATTATTTTTTTATATTTTTATTATGTATAAAAGAAATTAGATGTTTGAAAGATTCATATATTTCAAAGAAAGAGCTATGTAAAACTATTATTAGATACATTCCATGAGATATGTAACCTCATTGCATACGATTCCGTTATCAATGGGAACAACGAAACAATGAAATTCAAATGTTTAGTAAAATATTTAGTTTACACGGAGCTATGACTAAAAAATATGGCAAAAACTATATACACCTTTTTTCTAAATTAATTGCGTTGGAATTAGTTTATGCGAATTAACAGGGTTCAGTAAATATTAGTTAGATTATGTGGGACCTGATATCGAGGTTTTTAATATTGTTGCTATGCGACTATGCTAGGAACCATTCAAATTATTCTTAGCTTTGCATAATAATTTACTTTAATTACCTCAAATCAGACAGATGGAAGTATTATCCTAAATGTTGAAAATTAAGTATCGCGATGTCATAACATTCTAGAGAAAAGAAACTTTGACGCTTAAGTATTTGAAAAGGCGTATGAAAGTGCTATGTATAAGAGAAAAAATACGAATGATATTTGTAATTAAAATAATTTCCGACCGTAATTAACATATTAAAAAAATTGTATAAAAAATAATTTCCATAAAAAATACATATTTCCAATAAAATATTTGATACAAACATTTCGAAAGAATAAGCAGCCCATGAAATATTCAAAAAATATACAAACAAAAAATATATTCACAAAAAATATTCAAAAAATATACAAAATATAAAAAAATATACAAATAGACTTTATTGTTTCCTGAATGTACGCATTATCTAAGCAAAATGTAGTTGTGTAAATTGACAAGTTAAAAAATATTCAATTTCGATAAATAATTTTTGTTATAAATACTTAATCATTCATGACAAATTATTCTTTTAATTGTGTAATAAGTGGTTAGTGATAAAATAATAAGTGAAATAACTAGAAAAAACGGTTAAAATTTATACTATCGCAAACAAAATCATCAGGTGCAAAATTTTTCAAATTATTTTTTTTATAACAAATAACCGTTAGCTAAAGAATTGTTAAATTTTTTTAAAAAATATAAAAAAATTCCTGGTTCTAAACCGCATTCATACCAACATTAATTTTCCAGGCAAAATGAATTCCATTCACCTCGACTGAGAAAGTGTTCCTTGTGAAATTAGTAGGAAAAAATCAATTTATTGAGAACAATGTGACGAATTTCAACAATAGAGTGAGAAAGAAATGGGCGTGGGCTGCTTTAGCCACTTCCTTTAATTCTCAAAGTTTCACAACCTCCAGATCTCATTTTCAGCTGAAAAGATGTTGGGAGAACATGAAAAGCATGAAGAAAAAGGAGCTAGCGGTTGAGCGCGAAAGCCATGTGAAAATTGGTGGCGGACCTTCATTCTCGCCATCTGTTAACTTTATTGAGAGTATCTGCCCTCATATTGATCTATCAGTAACAGGAGCAATAGCTTCAGATAGAGAAGGTAGACAAATTGTAATATGTTTTGATTGATATTTCTATCTGCATATAGGGTAACAATAAATAAGATCATCAGATTAGTTAAGTTGACAATGATTAGTGTTCTCACCTAAACATGTTAATATTTTTATTCATATCCTTATGACTCTTTTTCCATATATTTCTTGGGACAACCATTATCCAATGATCATTACCAGGGTAGTTTATTTAAGAGTAAAGGTCATCACCTTTACTCTTGTAAAGGTCAAGAGACTTCACGAACTAAATATCTCAATATCGATAGAATACATAAAACTATTCATAATTAACTAAATAATTTATGAATCTCTCAAAAACCGGGAGACCTTGCATTAGATTCTTGCGTTTTATCAACTGTAATGCGGGCTGGTTAATTTAATAAAATAAATTAATACCTTCATTAATCCATGAGTTATATGAGTACTAAATCTAGAAAGAAATATATGTACACTCTAAAATTTATTTAAATTCAATAAATTGATTGAAAACAAAATGATATGTTAGTTTTTTATATACCAGATAACAAGGTGGCCAGGCCATATGGGTGCGATATCCCAAAGACAAATTTATTGTAATAAAGTTGAATTTTTACAGTAGCCTTAGTATGTATCAAAACGGATATCAATTCACCAATATCTACCTTGGAGGTAGCTGGACCATCGACTATAGAAATGGCTGAAACACCAAATGCTGAACCATCAAGAAATAAACTGGGAGATGCTAAACTATCGGAAAATCAATTTATACTATACAAGTCAAAAACTATAGGTCAGTTTAAATAACATAAAAGAAACTTACAATGTTATTTGATACTCCATTTTGCCCGCGGCTTTACTCACCTTATTAGAAAATCGAACTTATATGGAACTATATCATTTGAAACTTGTGACAAATAACCTCCCTCATTATAGAAATAGAATCCGATAAGTTTTCGGTGCAAAGTTACAACTATGTAATAAACACCATAATAATTGGTATTAGTACACATTTATTGATATTAAAATATATCGATGAATGACTTGAACTTGCTATTTGGTAAATGTATTTTTACTTAAACAATATATTCTATTTATAATTTTTCAAGTAAACTAATATACCGTACCATCTGAAAACTATTAGAGTTTTACCTCGTTCCACTTATCAAATAATGGCCGACATTCATATATCCATTGATTTGAAAACTATATTACTTAAAACTTGAAATATACAATTATCACAAAGTGTAAGTAAAATTAAAATAAAAAATACAGCAGCAGAATAATAACAACAAAAAAATTATCGAGTAATAAACTTAACGTAAATATACATGAAATTTTAATATGCTCATCAATTAAAAGTACAGTATATGTTTTAAAATTATATTGTGTATAAAATTCAACCCTTTAACTAAAATGAATATATATTGCATTATTAGTTCAAGCACTTCTCAATTTTAAAATTGCACGGCCACTATTATTTTAAAATTCTCTTTTTTTTACATACCAGTAAACTGAAGCTACTAGCGCAGCTCAAGAGTACAATGAATGAAAGTGAATTTAGAAGAAAAAGAATTTTGCAAAAAATATGAAATATGAGGAGGAATTACACACTCTGCGATTATAAAGAAAAAAAGTGTTACTCGGAAGAAAAGAAGTTGCCTTCCTCAAAGAAAAAGAAATGTTTGAGTTTCAAAGAAAACTGAATAAAATTAAAATAGATCAATTTGAGCATAACAAAGAAAATAAATAATTTAAATAAAATCGCCTTAGCGACAATGATATTGCTTGTTGTACTTAATTGATTAGCTAGTACTTTAAGACAAGGAAATCTTTTTTCCATACTCCAATAGCTCTTTCTATACTATTTGTAGTGCTTATATGTGTTACGTTGTATCATGCATAAAAAGGTCGGCTTTCTTCCTGAAATGGAGCCAGCAAATACGGCTGACGTGATTTGACCTAGATCTTTCGGCAACAATATCATAAATATCAAGCCCGGGGCCACAAGGTATTTGGACATTTAGTGAAAAAACTTTTTCGGTTTCTGAAAATTTCATCATATGGGCCCCCGGGACTTCGAATTTTTAAATAAGTGCCATTTATACAAGCAGTTACCCCAGGAAGTGAGCTATTTCGTAAAATTTTTCCTTTTTGTCACATGACAGCAAATAAATTTTGAAACTTTTTTTATTATTCGGCTTATAGTTGGTATAGTTAGCTAGGCTATCAATATTATTATATTTTTGAAAGCAAGTTTAGGTAGTAAAACGTAACTAATATAAGTAATTTTCTAAAACTACTAACTTCAAAGCTATCTGTAGCAAAATATCTCAAAGCTACAATTAGCTAAAAAAGCGGAGGCACAGGCAGGCCCCGATAATCATCCGTTACAAGTTGATCATATACCATTGTCAGAAGCACTTCAAAAACTGTATGTACCCTTGCAAAATCGGTATCTTTTTCTGAATTCGACATTACGGATATATTTCCAGATGGTTGTCAAAGTCTTATATAACTCGCCAAAATAACCATCGAGGTCCTTGATTTAATATTCTCCCACATATCTATAAAATTCTTTTTTGCTTTTGTATGTTGACATATTTTTAACGCTATGCGTTCACTAAAATACCACCACAAGATATTTTACGTTTTGATGTTTCTAAGTAGCCGCGTAATGAATGCAAGGAAATGAGCGATTATGCGTTGTTTATAAATTAAGAATACAATGCATTACGACCACAGACACTATGCGCACGCATAGTTCGGTTTATAAATACGGGTGTAAGACTATTATGCGTTCATTAATTGCATATCTCGCGGTTATGTGGTGTAGTGTTAACGACTAGTGCGAGTTTTTTTAATAGAAGTAGTGGTAACTGGGTTAATTTGACAAGTTATTAAGTTTTTGGAAAGAGATTTTTTACTAAAAATGATACCATTTTAAAATGTTTAGAAGTATTTATTATGATATACATTTGCCTTTAAAAGTGACTTGGGTCCCTCTACGTTGACCTGTACGCATGTATGTATAAGAATACACCACAGATCGTAATATTTGACTAATTTCGAAATTTTTTTACTGATTGACATAAAAAAGACCTATTTACAAAGATTCATTGGTCAAACAGTTTACTTTTTATTATCAATTTCTATTCGTGCTCATAGATAGTGTTGTGTGGATCATCTCGGTACTTTTCTTTATTTCCTATTGTCTCTTGAAATTGTTAATGCAAATCTCTTTACATGAAAACTCTAATCAAATGCCAGTATTTATTTTTTTTGAGTTTCCTAAACTATATTTAAAAAGTGGAGAGGAGTGATGGCTTGGTAGGACCTGTGGCAAATTGTAAGTACTTTAAACTTGATGTAGTATTATTTCTACTTCCTTTAAGTTCTTTACCACTACCTATGTTTCGTTATATTACAACATCTTCTAGAGTTAGATCTTTGTTAATAGCCCACCTGAAGATGTTGTAATACAACGAAACCTAGGTCGTGGTAAAGAACTTAAAGAAAGTAGAAATAATACTACATCACGTAGTTTCATTTAATTGTAAATTTAGCAAATTAAGATTAAAAATAAAAGAAATTTTAAATCAAACCTCAATTTCATTTTTAAATACTTATTCAAAAATAACTCTCTGGATGGAATGCGCGTATAAATATTGTTTCGTGTCCCTTTTATGTGTGTTGATAGCTACATTCAAATTAATATTTAAGTGTATTCCCACTTATTAATTAGGATCTATATATGACACAATTATTAAAAGTTTTTAGGTATAAAACTGTAAAAACTTTCAGACTATGACAAAATATTGGACAAACATACTTGATGAAAAAATAAAGCTTCTTCGTTTAATGACACAATACTTGATGCAACATATCAGTAGATAATAGTAAGGTAAATTATGATTGCGCATAATAGGTAAGATATATTGTGATACTTTTAATTACGTAGTAACAATTTTTACCCTTTAGAAGTCTATCTTAACGTTTCCATACTTGATATGGGTTTAATGAAAACTATTACCATATTTATTGGCCTAATATGATGTCAGTGCTCAACACTTGAGTTTTTTAAGGTTGCCTATCTCAGAACAAAAAAGGAACTATTATAAGACCTCTCTGTTGTCTTTTCTTTTATCTTTCTGTTTTCCACTTTTAATTTGATTTATACTTTTTTGTCTAACCATTTTAGCAGCAAGAGGTATCATAAGGAAATTAGCATTTAATGACTTGCGTATTAAATCTATGATCCAGAATTCTGCAAAGTCCAACATTTAACTCAACGCAATAAAAAGATATGGTCTATTTAGATACTGCCTCGATCGACAAAACTAACCACTTCCTGTTTTCTAGAATCTGTAAGTTTGTTAAATGAAAAATTCAGAAAATGATTAATTTCAAATTCCATGTAAAATTATTACGGGATGAACTTAACTTTTGGTTCCCATTTTTTATATTTTAAAGCACTACTACTCACTAAGGTTTATTATTATACCGTATAACAACACATATCCTTCAGTGTGCAAATTCTATTGGTATATAATAGTCTTTTTTAAATAAGGTCGTCAAAATAAATCGTTTCCATTCAGTGCGGGGTTGTCAGAGAATTGGATTATATGCTTATATAGGCACATGTCCTCCAGTGTGCAAATTCTACTGGTATATAATAGTCTTTTTTAAATAAGGTCATCAAAATAAATCGTTTCCATTCAGTGCGGGGTTGTCCGAGAATAGATTATATGCTTATATAGGCACATGTCTTCCAGTGTGCAAATTCTACTGGTATATAATAGTCTTTTTTAAATAAGGTCGACAAAATAAATCGTTTCCATTCAGTGCGGGGTTGTCCGAGAATATATTATATGCTTATATAGGCACATGTCCTCCAGTGTGCAAATTCTACTGGTATATAATAGTCTTTTTTAAATAAGGTCGTCAAAATAAATCGTTTCCATTCAGTGCGGGGTTGTCCGAGAATAGATTATATGCTTATATAGGCACATGTCCTCCAGTGTGCAAATTCTTCTGGTATATAATAGTCTTTTTTAAATAAGGTCGTCAAAATAAATCGTTTCCATTCAGTGCGGGGTTGTCCGAGAATAGATTGTATGTTTATATAGGCACATGTCCTCCAGTGTGCAAATTCTACTGGTATATAATAGTCTTTTTTAAATAAAGTCGTCAAAATAAATCGTTTCCATTCAGTGCGGGGTTGTCCGAGAATAGATTATATGCTTATATAGGCACATTAAACTATTTTCTATCGGTATCATTTGTGCCTTAAAATGAGAGGAAACACTATTTTGAAGGTATCAGTATTTTTTTCTGTAAGTTGATAGCATTTCGATCTCGTTGTAGTTGAAGAAGGTATTTAAATGTAGAATTAGAACAAGTGTTACTCAGTGTATTGCTTATCTCGAACAAATTTTTTTTTTTACATTGCATGAAAAGTCTCAATCTCCGTATGCGTTATAAAGGGTTACACAAAATATAAAAAAATTTCTGAGTTTAGGTCGCGACTCGTAATCGGCCTGAACTGTGTAATATTCTGTTTCTTTTTAAGCTTACATATTCATCTTAAATAATTTACATATTCCTATTTATCTAGCTTTCATATTTATATGTTCTTACGGCTTAGTTTTCTGTACAGAAAACTTATATACAACAAAAATATTATTTCACATAAAACACCTCTTAAACACACACACACCCACACACACACACACACACACATATATATATATATATATATATATATATATATATACTTTTGTAGATTTATGATATTTTAACGTCCAGACCTTAAAATTATCCCATTAGATTTTGATAAAATTAATTTTATTTAGTAGATTCTAAATTTTTTGGCAACATACAAATATAAAGTGATACTACATTTCGAACCTTTTAAATATAAAACAGATCGACCTTCATCAATTTTACTTTTAGCTTTTGTATCTACTATTGCTTGAGCATGAACGTCCAGACCTTAAAATTATCCCATTAGATTTTGATAAAATTAATTTTATTTAGTAGATTCTAAATTTTTTGGCAACATACAAATATAAAGTGATACTACATTTCGAACCTTTTAAATATAAAACAGATCGACCTTCATCAATTTTACTTTTAGCTTTTGTATCTACTATTGCTTGAGCATGAATTATTTAGTTTATGTCCACATATTATTCATCCATCATAAAAATACGTGTAAAATATTCAGTTTTTTGTTTAATTATTACAATATTAAAGGTGAATATTGTGTCAAAATATAATATCGCTTTCGTCACAGTAATTTATTTATAATATATTCGATAAATATTCCCTTAGGAGTGATCACTATGACATATTTATAATATTAAATAACAGACATAATCTTAAGAGCGGAAACTAAAAATTTCTATCATTAAAGCTACCTGGATATATTTTCTTATAGACTTATTGGCCCCTACGCGGCCTTTGAAAATTTACTATATGCTCATTAAATAGAAGTGGTTATTTAGATTTTTTCCAATACCCTATTGAATAATATAAACAAAACAGAACCATTATGAGACTTGATTTTATCAACGAACTCGTTAGGAATGTTGGTGCTTTTGATACGCCAATTTACGATTCGTCCTAGATTAACGGCATCATTTGCGTAACCTGTACCGCCTGACCGATATCAAGAAGGTAACTACTTCCGTAGACAGTTTAGTAGGATTTATTTTCTATTTTATTTCCTTCGTGTTTGGGAATGGCGCTTGGCGTGTACTTGCGCAATGTTTACTGACAATTTATTGCGATGTTCTGTTTTGGCTGCATGAATTAGATCAGAAAATTTACATTAAAGTGAATTAAATTAGGATCAGTAAACTTCATGTCGCAAATTAGAATATTTTATTATTTACAGTGAAAAGAATCAATTTATGTTTCATTATAATTTATAGGTGTCTCTGTTTCGACTCGATAATGTGCGGAACTTAATCACTATGTTGGAAATTGGCTGGTTTATGGTGTATAAACATTTTGACATCATTCCGCTGGATCAATACTTTTCTCGTGAGTAAACTAGATTAATAACAATTTTATTATTATAATTTAAACTACTGACGATTATTTATGTGACATATATTTATATTGCTCGTAGTTTTCTATTTCCGGTATATGTAAAATTTTTGCTCGACCGTCATTTGCTGAGGATTTATTTAAATTTATTTTAAAGGACTTTAATGGAGGGTTGTGTTATTCAAGTTACTTTTATTTGATTGAAATCTGGAAATTGCATTAAAAGTTTAATTATATTTAAGCCGAAATAATACACCTATTACTGTGTAATTTATAATGAATTATTTTGTAGTTAATTTTCTACAGTTTATCTCATGAAAAAAAATTTAATAAACGTTGGTTTTATTGCAACATTAAAGGTCTGATGTTAAAGATAGGTGAACATATAAATAAAAAATTTTTGTGCTTTTTTTGGCTGTCAAAAGTGTTATGGGACGTGTATATTACAGGATAATATAACTGAGATAAAAAGCTAATATAAAATGAAAAGGTTTTCATTATTAATTGAATGGAAATTTTGAAATATCTTGTCATTAAAACACCCTTACCACGTTTTGAAAATTTTGAAACATATTTATTACATGCCAATTACATGCAGATTCTATACTATTTTAATAAGCTGCATAATATGATCGAAAGTTAAAAAAATATTACTGCGTAGCATGCAGTTTACAGTAACTATCTATTATTTATTTTTATTATAATTTATTTTTAGATAGATACTAAATGGTAAAATTTTAGGAGTCAATTCAAATCAAACTTTATTCCGAAGATGGCCTCGGATGAAAAAAACTCTAAAAAAGTTTTATCGAAATATTTAACGAATATCTCAATAAAATATTGTTTGGATAAATATATATATATATATATATATATATATATATATATATATATATATATATATATATAATATATATATATATATATATATATATATATTCTCGAATGGTTTTCACCCCATTGATTTCATAACTGTAGATGAAGAGTAAAATAAAAATATTATAAACAAATATGTTAGAGTGAAAATACGTTAAAAATATATGTTAAAAAAAGAACAAATAGAATATCCGGAAGAAATTAAGCAAAGCAAAATCGATACTGGTACGCGTTGATTTTATGAATGCTAAAATACTGATATTTAAATCCAGCTATTATATCTTGATAATATATGCAAATCTTAACGGTTGCATATGATATTATAAAGGAAGTCACCGTTCAGATTATTAAATACAAATTTAACCTCCAAAAGCGATATAGTATGGAAAGATTTTTTGAAAGATTAATAAAGTTATAAGCGAAAGATAAATGCCTTAAATTTGCTGTAAACGGTGAAAATATTTCTTAACACAAAAAAATATATAGGAATTATTTGCAAGAAACTGTTGAAATATCAGACATTTCAAAATAAAAAACTTGTGTTTTGGGGATAACAGTATATCTGAGGCTTTACTGAATACAACATGTCATATTGCGTCAGGGTATTGGGATTTTTAATTGATAAAAGATGATAGTATAATAATTCTTTAAAATTTACTCTTATGACTTGTACATTTGACACTTGCTTATAAACTCGTTTAATTAAATCAGTTTACGACAGAATGGTAGATATAGTGAAGCGAATTAAATTTGGCCCATCGGACAGACGTTTAACGACCGTTTATCTCAATTTTCCTTTTACACAACACGTTAAGAGTGTACTGGCTCGATTCCTCAAACTAATGAATTTGATTGCCTATAAGGATGGAGATAAACCGCTATTCGTTTCATGTATTGACGGCTTCGCCTATTCTAGGAATTTCGCGCTAAGCCTACTTGCTTTTTTACGAACTTTATTATGCAAATATTTGAAAACATGTGTTTGCTTACCCCGTTTAGTTTCCGGTTGAAATTAAGCTCTGGATTGAAAATTAAACACACCATATCTTTTTAAAGTCGTATGCGAATATTGAGCGCCACATCAATATTATTTTATATCTAATACCTAATGAAAACATATCAGTGGTTTAATATTTTATATAAAGTAGTAATTTTAAATTAACCGGACTATATATGAAAGTTTACGTGGTTTATAAGGAAATAGAGTGTAAATATGCTATAGCCGTTAGTTGTTAAAGTTGTTTTGAATATATTGCAGACGCAATACATCTTACTTTAGTCTGAAGATATAAATAATAAAGTGATAAGAATTTTTTTTTAACCTTCGTAATCTGAGTAACAAAAGTAATTCTCAAAACTTATTATAACGCCAAAATAGTAATATAACAATGAAGAAATCCGAAGGAATAAACCATTATGTCTATAATACCACGTAGGAAATAAAAGGTTAATCGGCTTTGAGAAGTCGGTGCTGCATATCAATGCATCTCCAACCACTGTTTCCCACAAGGCAAAGGCGCAATGTACATTTCATTACAATTTGAAGATATGAATCTCTCCAACCACTGTTTTCCACAAGGCAAAGGCGCAATGTACATTTCATTACAATTTGAAGATATGAATCATCAAGTGATATGAAAATGTGGCTCATCACTAAAATGTTTGCTGAACTTTCGTAAATGTAATAATCTAACAATGAAGGTAGTCTTAAGAATAAACTATTATGTCTGAAATAACACTCATAAAAAGAGATCGTATCTGCGTATAAGTGCGTCTCCAGCCAAAGTGCTTCACAAAGACTACTCAATTCTCAATTAAAATATTAAGATAAGCTGGTATTAATAATGTGATTACAGATTCACCTTCCGACGATTTAACAACTAACTGTTTTATGTTTTAATTTTCGAACAGAGACACGCCGGTGAGGCACGACCAATGAGAGTCGATTATTACGTTGCGGGCGCACCTTTAACGACTGCTATCTTGATTCTCCGCTAAAACGAGGAGTAGAACCCTCTGGCTCAATTTGTTAAACTGTAGGTCTTAATTGTGAAGGCTGGGATTTGCTTGGGGTCGCTTTATGTATATACTTATATACAGTAGCCCATGGAGTTTGTTTTGTGAAAAGAGGTTTTATTTTTGTTGGCCAAGTTCAAGACTTAATTTTTTAACATTTTATATAAATGGGCACAACGGTTTATTTTTTAAAGTAGATGGAAAGCTTTAACAACAAGTTGAATAACATTCCAAAGTATGCCGAATACGCATACAATTTATTTTGTGTAACACCATACTATAAATACTCAATTCCAGTTGGAAAAATGATGAAATTTTCATTGTTTGTTAACTAAATAATGTGTTCAAAATGGGCTCGCTATGGGAAAAATTTAATAAAATGGCATAATTTTTATATATTAAAAAAATTAAAAATACAATATTTTGGTCAATTTTTCATCATTAATGGAAGACACTTTTACATTTTATGTTTAATTACATTTCGTGACCAAAAAACCAAAATGACGTTTTAAGGCTCATTACATAACATTGAATACTGGTGATCGATGGCGTATTTGTATTACACCGCACTTCCGTTTTAGGTGACCCTAAACCCGTGCAACTACAATATACTAAAACTACCGATTACAGGCCTAAACCTATGCAAAAACAAATCTACTTTACTACTAAAATTCTACAATTAATCACGAAACGTTTATTATATATATATATATATATATATATATATATATATATATATATATATATATATATATATACATATGTATATATATATATATATATATATATATATATATATATATATTTATATATGTGCACGGACGCATGCACGTACGCATGCACACACCCACGCGCACCTGTGTTTTTGCGTATATGTGTGCGCGTGTGTGGGTGAAAATAACCAGTGTATTCATATTATGTATATGAATACACTGGTTGTTTTCCTAAAGTATGTTTTTATCTCTCGGTCTGAGTTCTAATAATTTAATTTTATTTTCCTTAGGGTACATTTGATAAAAATACGGTCTTAGATTTTAATTTATACTTCTTAAATACTCGTAAATATATGCCGCATAAATGTCTGTTGTCTTTGTCACTGCGTGTAGACTCGCATGTTCTATTTATTTTTTGCATCTATGATAATCCGCCAGATAGGTTCTGATTTTTTCTAGGCCACATTTTTGTAAGAAATGTTCCTCAAAATATATCATATGTTCTACTTTCTCCGATCATTATCGTTCGTCCGCGTAGCAGGACGGGAGCAAGTATGTAGTTTAGGTTATTATATTTGTAAGCCGCCAACTACAATACATCATTTTATATTTGTGTTTATTCCGTTCATTTTTTTAATAAATATTGAATTATTTTTTCTATCATTGGTTACGTTTCGGAATGGCTTTAAACCTAGACTGAATAGAATTTCATAATATGTTAAATTACTTAGTGTCACACTTGTTCAAATAGTAGTGCAGTTTTATTTGTTAATATTGAGAGATAAATGAAACCTTTAAACTATTACACAAGGACGGTGTATACTTTTTAATTGTAATTGTAATTAGTTGTAGACTACATAATATAATTTTTAATTAGTTGTAGACTATATAATATAATTTATTAGTTGTAGACTATATAATATAATTTTTTTGGTTACAGTAATTTTTTTTTAGAAACCGCATAAACTGGTCATCCCCTAATATATTGAATAAATATCTGAAAAAACTGCGGCCTCGGAGTAATTATATTATATTTAGGTAAAATTTATTTTAATTCGTAGATAATAAAATACTTGGCAAGGTACAAATATTTGTTGATGATCTTTTTGATATGGTATAAATATATCAACATCATGAAAGGCACGAAAAATACGAAACATTAAAGTGATATTCAGCGTTGGAATATTAAAAACGAAATATTGTCTAAAAATATCACACCATTTTCGTCACTCGTATTTATTTTATATCCTAAAAATATTCTCTTAGGACAGATTATTATAACGTATTTATTTAGTATTTAACTGATAAGCCTTATGAGAGGAGACATATCATTTAAGCTTAATAGAGTAATTAAAGCAAAATTAAAAAATATTTTAGAGTCTTCGCAAAATATAATTTTTTTTGACTTACGAGGTCCTATTTGACTTATTCTCGTATACTCAAATAAAGACAAATATTTCAAATTCTTCATACCCCTAGTATTATTGGATAATAAAAATAACCCATTTATTTAATAAAGAAAGAGGATGTTCCTAATTCGACGCGTATTATTTTTTTCAATATATGTTCAGCCGTAACTAGGAGATACGTTGATCTATTTTCATGATTCGTTTTTGTCTGAGAGGAAATCATTGTGAATAGGTTCCATGGAAGTATGATCAGGATCCGATAGTGGACTAAGCAGATATCCAAAGAAACTCTTCAAAGTATAAAAGTAAGAGGCCCCTTTGAGAAATTTATTGCCTACTTTGAACTTATTTCATACGTATTATAAGTAATTACGAAGTAATATTCATAGAATTAATAGTTACAGACGCTGACCAGGATAAAAAAACTCCTCAAGGGTGAAGAACAAATCCATAAACTTATCTAGATGCATTCTTTGGTCAAATAGATTCTTAGGGTCTCATGATGGAGTCGGAAGTTGGTAACGGGAAAATAAGGTGGCAACAAAAACTCCTTAAAGGTCAGGAGAAGATTCAGGGGGTTTAGGCTTGTCCATCTTGTACTAATGGATCTCTGTTATAAATAGTGCCCAGATTTTCATGGAGCTGAAAGATGGTGACAGAATCTCGTGAATGTATGATCGACTTAGGACTCGTTTGATTTTTTCTATCGTAGCGGTGGAATTTTTCTCCAGTATGCAATATTAACCACGCAATATTATAGACTAGGAAATAATATTTTTGAATTACTAAGATATCGAAGCAACATAAAATATGCCGCTAGAAGGAATGCTCTCTTACATTTTTCCGCGATAAAATATGACGCAGCGTGATTTAATCTGACCATTGTGGGAGACAAGGTGATATCATAAATATGTTTCCATTAAACGCAATGAGTGAATGTTGGTTTATACCGATATCAAACGCTTTACTTTACGGAAATGTGCATGTATCTTACGTACTAAACTTATTGATTTAATGTTACTCGAATAATCGTATTCGTTGCTTCTAGTTGTTATTTGCTTTTTTTACATGTGTACCGTTATCTGTGAACCGCACAATAGAAATATGAAACAC
The DNA here is from genome assembly GCA_039881145.1 of Druceiella hillmani. Lineage (NCBI taxonomy): Eukaryota > Metazoa > Arthropoda > Insecta > Lepidoptera > Hepialidae > Druceiella > Druceiella hillmani. The sequence goes on from JAYKKI010000022.1 coordinate 22,463,452, forward strand.
AAAAAGCATTCTGACTAAAAAAAATAAACTATTTTTTCCGGAATAACACAACGTCACTAATAGGATTCAAAGCAGTAAAAATGATTTATATGCAAAATATCGAACAAATGTAGCATTCCAAAGTCATACAATACAATGATTATATACTTTCTGGTAGTGTAGACAACGTGCTATCTGTTCCGATATAATAATATTTAACTTCTATTCATTTCAATGAGATGAGCTTTTGATATTTGTGTTATGCATTGGGTAAAATGTTATGTGTTAATGAGCTGTGTCAATAGGGGGCTGAGCGGTGAGAATAAAAGTGGAGAGAGTTGGATAAAAACTGTTCATTGTCTCTTGCGGAAAATAAAAAAAATGTTAAGAAATAAAAAAGGCTGTAAAATGCTACACAATAATAGTAGTGAAGCAAAAATACTTGAGTAGCGTGATACGTTACTTATAGTGAATAACTTATCGCAGCTACGCAAGTGTCTTTGCAACTCGATTGGAAATTGTTATTTTGTGTAAGTTAAAAGTAATTGACGAATATTTATACCTATTGATTGAATTGAACGTGAAGGCTACATGCTCTGCGATTCACACTGTATTATGAGAACTTAACAATCCTCATAAGAATGAGTTTAATAAAAGTACACCAGACTTGATTATATCAGATAGCTCGTTAGGAACTTCGACGCTTTTGATGCGCCAATTTACGACAGTTAGCGGAAAAGAGGTTGCCTGCTGTTGGATTATCGGCAATATTTGCAGAATCTGCACCGCCTAATCAATATCTAGGCGATAAGAACTTTCCTGGTCACTTTGATTGCATTTATTTTCCATTTTATATTCTTTGTGTTTTAGAATGGCTACTAGCGTATTGTTGGACAATATTTAATAACAATTTATTCAGTTTGTTTTCCTTTTACTGTGAAAACTGATCCGGAAATTTTGCCTTAAAGTGTATTAAATTAAAATTGGAAAATTTTATGTCGCAATGTATAATATTTTATCATTAGTGTTGATAAAATAGAAATTATGTTTTTATTGCCAATTTTTCGACAACTCTGTCTTAATTCGAGGAAGTGCGGAACTTAATTATGTTGTTAGGAATTGTTTTCATGTGTACATTTTGTAGTACGTAGTGGATCTTAGTTCTTGTTTCTTGTAGACAAGCTTTGTAAGAAATGTATTATTTGAATTTAAATTATTGGTAAGTATTTACATGACATATATTTATCTTGTTTACACTGTTTTGTTTTTGGTATATATTTATTTGTTCGGCTGTTATTAACTGAAAATTTGCTTAAATATATTATTTAATCTAGGCTGAATATTTAATTTAGATCAAATGTTAAATAGAAAATATACGAAGGCACTAATAAAATTTCCCGGTCTTCTAAGCTCTTGAGATAATTAATAATCGTTTTCCACAAATATATTTACTAAAATGGAAAATTAATATCATTACCATCATTTCGAACAATCGAAGATTATAAACTTGTTGCTATCTAATTTATGATCAATTATGTATTTGTAGAAAATTTTAAAACCCTTTTATTTAAAATATTTTTGAAAACACGTTTACTTTATGCGGAATATATTTTCAAACATGCGAATAATTGTATCTAATTCCATGTTTTTGTAACTATTTCAAAAGTGACGTAATTTAATTGCATCTGAAAAATATCTTTTAGAGATTTTTCGGGTATACCATTTAAAATGGTATATTAGGCAGTATTTGCCCCCATGTAAACTTCCAATGATAGGGTTAAACGAGTAAATAAAAATTTAATTTCAACTTCTAGAAATGTCATTAAGTAACAAATTAAAAAAAGAGAAGGTTTCTTGGACTAATTTAAGAATGTGTCAATGGACCTAATAAACCTTTATTCACGAATAATATATCCCTAATATTTATATGATTCTAGATATAGAGTCAGTAAAAAATGTTGGGCGTAAACAAGTATGCCAGAGGGAATATAGTGGAGAATATAAATTAAAATATATGGAGTAAGCCAAATGTACCAAAAATATTTAAATAAAATGGAATTAATACCGGTAACATTGATTTTATTAACATCAAAATATGCTTACATAAATCTGCCACTACGTTTCGAAAATATTTGCAAACGTTAAGGACTTCATGTGATATTAATAAGAAAGTTATAATTTCTGTACTTATAAACAAACCGCAAAATTATGCTGTATGTGTATTGAAAATATATTTTGTAAAAAATTATATAAACGGGTAAATCAAAATTAATAGTACAAAAAATGTTTTAGAAGTTTTGTCTGTTTCTGTGTTTTTTTGAAAAAGTATCAAGTAAAAACTACTGATTTAATTTAAATAATTTTTTTGAAATATATATGGACTGACTTCATGTAATATTTAGTTTTAATTTCATCGGACCAAGTTAAGAGCATTTGCGGAAAGTTTTACTTTTCTATTTAAATTCAAAGAAAAGTGTTACTGAAAGTCATTTATTGTTTTTGGAAACTTATGGTGAATAAATTCCATCGATTAAAACGTATGATTACTAGTGTCGATGCCTTAAAAGTGATAATTTTCTCACGAGAGACAAAAAACCTACAGATCATCCGAAAAATATCGAAGATGAAGAATTGGACTCGATGACGTTACTCGATGAAGGCCCTTAGCAAATGCAAGATGAACTTGCAGAATCATTGGGAGTTGATCGTTCAACCATTTCTAAAAGTTTACATACCCCGGGAATAATCCAAAGCGAGGGAAGTGTGTGCCACACAAACTAAAACTAAAAGACGTGAAAAAGCGATTATTCACTTAAAAATACATTTCTAATCTGAAATAGCTATACTAGGGCTATCTAGAAAATCGCTCGGCTTGCAAGAAAAAATTTGTATTCATTTTGTTAAAAACAAATTCTGCTTTCATAACATTTCTTGCCCCTGCTAGTTGGTTAATAGATAATATAACACCTCCCTAATTTAATATACATGCTGCTGTAAAGATCTATCATTAGACCTGCAAGAGGACTTGCTGGTGACCTCGCATGTCTTTTACAGCCGGACAAGCAACAGAATCACACTCTGTCAGCAGTCAAATTGACGAAAATCCATTCTTTTTACGTTGATGTTTTATCAACAATGTTTTTATATAAAATTTTTCCGTGGGGACGTCCAAGTTTCAAGTTTTGTTAAAGGAGTGCTCGTAAGAACACAAACTTCAGTACCTAATTTTAGTAACAGACATTTTCACTTCATTCTCCTTGCTGTAATTTTGAGACCTGCAATTATTAACCACAAGCATATTTTTATGTATTACTTGAAAGACCAGAGATTAAAATTAAAATTTAATGCAGATAATTGATCAAATAATTAAATTTCTCGTCTATTAGCTCAACGCAATTATCGCAAAAAGAAAAAAATATTTCTCAACAAATATTCTGAGAATTTTTCAATATCTTGAAAGTACTTCCTAGTAATTCAACATTTAATGAGCTGTGGAAAATCAAGAAATTAACTTTGGTCTTTTTTTTCAAATGAGATTTCATAAAACTGTAATTAAAGCCCTATACCTCAAAAGAAAAACGGATTCCTCATAGATCACTCACGTGCCTCTGTCTGGCAGTTAGTCATTTTCCTCGGAAAATGTTTTACGTAAAAACTTTGAACTTTAGCTTAGTAATAAAGCACATTACTTCAATAGTTGACGTTCAAAAGTATTTATATGAAAATTGTAAGGGGGCAAATTAAGTACTTAATTTCTTTTTAATTCCATGTGTAATGTGGGGGTATTGTTTGAAAGAGATATTTATAAAAATCTCAAAAATATTCCTTTCCGTAATTGTAGGTATTATATTTTCAGAGATATACCGAAAAATGTGCATAAAGAAATAGCGCGTAGTGTAGAGAATGTGTCGAAAACTTCATAAAATACACTTTCACATTAATTGTAACTGACGTGTTTCATATTATAACGGTTTTAGCATATTTGAAATATTGAACAACATGCGTAGAGAAACAGCACGTAGCGTACAGAACCTGTCCATTTCTTCATAAAATACGCATTCACATTAATTTTAATTGACACCTTTCATATATTAACGGTGTTAGCATATTTGACATACTGCAACATGTACATAGAGAAATAGCACGTAGTGTAGATAATGGGTTGAAAACTTCATAAAATACGCATTCACATTAATTTTAATCGACATGTTTCGTATTTTAACGGTTGTAGCATATTTACAATGCATTTTATGTGACAAATACGTACTCATTTCGTACAAACTCGTTTTTGACTTTTTTCAAATTCCTTTGAAATATTTATAAATATTTTCCGCTATATAATTTTTCACATTCTTACGTGATATTATTAATGTAATTTGAAAGAACGTTGATAAGAAATATATTCTCACTTCTGTTTCAGAGCTATTTTCAAACGAGGAAATAACGAAGAATCATCGTGAAAACAAGTTCAATAATAATTTAGACGTCAATCGATGTATGTTTCGTGTAAAACAATTATATAATATTAAATTAAATCTTCGCAAAGAAACTGATTTTTTTTTATTGAGGAAATGACATGGACTCAAGATGACGGAAGCTGAGAGGGATGAAGTGAGCAGGATTATGTTTCAATCTTGTGTACGGTAAGTAAATCTATTTTTTTTTATTAAAATTGAATAAGTAAATTATCTTTTAGAAATATTATTTGTATAAATGCTTAAAATATATATCAGTGGCGACGATTAGAGTAGAAGAAAAAAAATATAAGAAATCCTCGTTTGCGTTATTTTTTTATGGCAATTTCTTTCCTTGTTATTTCTGAATCTAATGACATATTGATTTTTAAAAGAATATGCAAAGATTGTATTAAAACTATAACAATGACTCTATATTTTTTCGTTTTTGAGATATTTAAAATATTCTATATTCGTCATTATTAAGTATTCATTTCACTAGAAAATTCATAATCGTTATGAATTATAACAAAAAAAAAGTATTTTCATTCCATACCAGATACGGAACGTTCAATGCGCGAGGCAGACTGGCATCTGGTCATTTTTTGTCTCTAATTGCATGTAGCGTAAGCGATTTTTTCATTACATTGAATTTAAAATATAAAACTCATATCAAATAAATTTTTCACGATATATTATCTGGTCACCTCATTAAACCCTTTTAGACTTAATTAGTACCAATTTTGTTTTATCAAAAATGTTCATAAAATCGAATTATCAAAATTACTTAACGGGTATTTTTCTGATCTCTTTCCTTATATGTTGGACAAAAACAGATTTCTTAAAATCCGCAAGATCGATTTTAAAAATTGCTTAACAATGTACTTTTTTATATTATACTAGCCGCACATAAACGTTATTACTTACATACAGAATATCCTTAAAAAAACGAATAACTATTTTATGTGATAATCTCATAAATTTATTAGTAAATGCCTTCAAAAAACTTAAATGATTATTTGAAGTTAAATTTTGAAAATAATATCATGACTATGAAAAAAATAGATCAGTGCGTATCAGAAGACGTACAAAATGTGGTTTCGTGTTTGTTTATTTCTGTTGAATTCATTATATTTCTTGAATTCATTTGAATAAAATTCAATTGAAATATGTAATCCAATGCTAGTAAATAATTTTTCAAACCGATGGTGGAAAATTAAGAGATTGTGAAATATATTGAACTTAACTTTAGCCCTAACTTTTTTAAATAAGATTTAGAAATATAAAATAATAAACGAAACTTCCATTTCATTTGGAAAGAACTGTGTAACGGGGACGTGACGTCAACGTGACGCCAAAGGGATAGGCGAAAAAATAAACGCTCTCCTCATTTTACGTGTAGGTACGCCAGACATGTAATATTATGTTACATATTAACTGAGATCTCCATATCAAGTATTTACTTCGAAAATCTCATTTTAATGTTCCTAAGTATAGAAATTGCATACAAAAAGGAATTATTAAGAAAAATATATAAAGGTTCCTTGTTTGATTAAGGATGTGAAAAAACAAGATCTCTTATATGGAATAATATCCTAACTCCCTTTTCTACAAGATTGTTAAAAAGGAAAGGTAGTTTTAAGAATTTAATTTCTTTTTTTTTGAAAAAAGACCAGATGCTGACTTTCAATAGAAGAATATAAAAAGTTATCATTAAGTAAAAATTGCGGTTATCATGTCCATAATTAATTTCATGTGATCTCTAAATGATTAATCTAAATTATAAATAATTCTCGATAAAAATAACAGGATATATCCTCTACTCATAATGATTATTGTCAGTAAAAGTTACGCGTATATTTTATTAAAAGTCGTGTAACACTTTCACTCATGTACATTGATATAGTTATTCCCTTTCATAAATATATTGCCTTTCAAATTTTGCAAACATTGCTACTAATAAAATAAAAAGTGAAACAATGCCTATTTACTTCTCGGGTCGTCTTTCTTTGGTTTTTTTTCCTTCGCTCAAATAACCCAACGGATTAGAACATTTTTTTTTTAATAAATAATATTTATTTTGTATTAAGCAATTACCAATATTAAATTACGCCACAATTACATAAACAAATCAGTGAACATATATGCAAAAAGATATGCTCGCACACGAAAAATGCGCTGCTATTAATTTAATATTTAAAACCGATACCCTCCGAGATACCCTCCGAGTCACCGTTCGAATTTCGATTGGATACAAAACTTGGAGGCCTTTAAATCCACAACTACAGTATCAAAAGCTCAGTTGAAGGCCGTAAAGGGTAGCAATGCTAGCAGCCAGGTAGTCGCAGAATTTACGAGTCGAGAGCAAGAAGCCCACCTTGATATTGTCATAGATCTCACCTAGTGAACATTTATTTCACTAGGTGATTAGTAGTTATATTTATTTTTTCTGTAATCATATTTTACAAGTTCATAACGGTTAAGATACTAAAACTAACTAAAAACTCAAGAATTGAATATGAACACGAGTAACGAATCCGTCATGAAGTTTCAGGAGTAAGCTCTTTATAAGGTGCATGTAATGAGTCGCATTAAATTATTTGTGTTCATGAGCTCTAATATGTTTATTTATCATAAAAAATATGAATGATGAATCTAAGTTACGTAAATAAGACGTGTACAATTGAAATCTTTCATGACCAGTATAGAGAGACTCCGCTACAAATCAGATTACGGGGTCATTTACCAGGATTTTAATTAAAATTATTATTTATTAAACTTAACAAAAGAGATGAAGACATAAACTACTCTATTGACTTAATAATTATTACTTACCATTATAAGAAGCAACAATGATGAAATTCTAAGTTAGTATCTAGATAACACAAAGGTAAAAAGCAAAAACGCCAGGGTACATTTCGCGATATTTTTTCGTTATTTTGTTGCCTTTTTTACGTTAAGCATTAACGAAGTTTATAGAATTTCCGTAAAGCTTCAGAATTGGCTTCAGAATTTATGAATTCTGCTGTCAATATCCTCAACATTTTTCTTAATCTATATATTTATATATATATATATATATATATATATATATATATACATATATATATATATATATATATATATATATATATATATATATATATATATATATATATATCTGACAAGTATAAGGAAAACAACTATACGCCTGGAGAGATAGTCCAGTTTATTAGTCTAAATTCTTATACAGTGTTGCAATTTAATACTTGTTATTTGCCTATGTTTCGATTTTTTCAAATTTTATCATGTGTTAAAAAAGGCATTTGAAGATTCATGTGTCGCGAAGAAAGAGCTATGTAAAAATATGACTAAGTACTTTCTATGGGATATGGAATCTCACTCCGTACGGCTTGTTAGAAAAATAAGTTTCATCCCGAAATTTTATGTATTGGAAAGGTGATGTAAAGAAATTATACGATATTTTTCTTTACTTCCATAAATTTACATAGGTAAACAACACCTTCTTATAAAATTGTATCTCAATCGGTTTTAAACTGGAAAAGCTATGGTACTATGACATATGGGCGTGACGTTACGGAACCCTTAAATATGGAATATAAATATTCACCATTGCGATGGAACAATGAAATGAAATACAATAAAGAGGTAAAATTTTGTGAGTTTGTTGGTTTGATTTAATTTAATAGGAAATAGGAAAAAAGGCCGAAAAGATTCACACAAAATTATTGATGAGCATGAAACACGTTGTTTTTGTAAAAAAATTGATTATAAAAATTAAACTATTCGACAAATCATTGCAAAAATTAGTAGGCTTCCTTCTATGTGAATCGACAAAAAAAAGAATCATAAAAATTGGTGAAAAATTTTGATCTGTAGGGTATTCTGATACATGTACATGTACAGACCAAAGGACGGCGACGCTTGTTATTTTTGAAAGGCAAATTATGACCAAAAAATTTATTTACATGTAAAATTATCTTAGTTACAATTATATCTATCAACAAAACTCGCGCTAATCGAAAACATACCACATAACCGCGAGGGTGCAATTAACAAACCCATAATGGTCTTAGTCTAACTTGCGTAATGGTTTTGTAGTCTCTATTATATGGTCTATGATATTTTCCTTGATTTCTTAACTAGAATACACTTTCACATGCTTTATTTTATTGGCGTTGGCATCAAACTTTTTTTTGTCAAGAATGTTATGCCAACGGTGTACTTAATTTTCAACATTTTGCAAAATTACTTAAATCCGTCAGATGTAAACTAATTATTCAAACTTTGCAGAGTTATTGTTTCTACATGACGATATCTTACTGTAACAAAACGATTAAGAATATGTGTATTTATCAATGTAAGACCAAGAACGCTTGGACTGTTTTTAGTATTATTGCGTTATGACAGGCGATCATGCTCTAAGTAATTTTTATTGATCTAATAATTCGCACATACAGATTTCTACGCAAATAAATATGAATAATATATATATATATATATATATATATATATATATATATATATATATATATATATTTTTTTTTTTTTTTTTTACCTTGTAAACTAATTATTTTACTAGACCCTTTGAGATTTTATTCCATTGTTTGACTTCACATAACTCAATTCTTGCTTTACGTCATTTCCATGCATGCCATTTAATTAATTAAAACTGACTTAATGTATCGAATATACTCTAGATATTACATTATTTTATTCTTTTGTAACACTTACTTCCATTTCTACCTGCTTGATACCTACCTGATGATTTCTACCTCCTTTACTGTTGCTACCCTAAATTATAGTTATGAAATTAAATTTTATGATCTAAACTTGCCTTTGAAAAATGACAAGCGTCTCCGTCCTTTGTGATTTTTTTTGGTGATTGGCGTAAAGAGAAACCTATTAATTTTAAATCTATTAATTTTTGCCCTACAATTTTATAATTATTTGTCGATTAGTATAATTTTTGTAATCAATTTTTTTACAAAAACTCCGTGTTTCATACTCATCGATCGTTTTCTGCATATTTTTAATTTTTTTTAACTTTTATTTATAATCACTTGCATAATAAACAATTATATGGAAAATATTTAATATTGCAACAAAATTTAAACCTTTTATCGACTATTGTTTAGTAGTTTTTACAATCATGTAACTCTTTTATATATTTTATAGTAATAAAAATAGGTCATAAAGTTGTCTACATCCAACTATTTTATGTCGTAATAGTAAACAAAATGAAGTGATTCTACTGCGGCTAATCGCAGTTGAAGTTACCGCTAAGGACGCTGTTTTAACGACTTTTTACCTCAACTTTCGGTAAAAATAATGTGTTGTTTTTGCTCTGCCTCAATTCGTTACATTATAGGATTTAATTGAAACAGCATACGCTTGAGGTCACTTTCGTGGATTTTGTACTCTCGGTTTTGGGAGGCGGATCCTTGCTTATAGTACCCAGGGTACTTTTTTTTTTGTTATTTGTACTTCAGAGTACAGAGAGAGTTCTGTTACGTGTACAATTATACTATAAAGTCAAGTTCCTAGTAACGAATAAGTATCAAACTAAGGACTTTTATTATTTATTACTTTTGATTTGGATTGTTTTTCACAATTAAATGCTGAAAGTAGGAAACACTCTGAAACTTCGAGACGTTGTATTATATCTATTTTATTTAAATTCTTTACCACGACCTAGGTTTCGTTGCATGACAACATCTTCAGGTGGGCAAAACGTCTTTGCTAATTGTCCAGTCAGACCGTCACAATATCCCGTCATAATTTTTTAAACTTTGGTTTAGTCTTACACTTTTTTCCTTAATACGTAATAATTATATTTCCCTATAATTTTTCAGGACTGCTTTGTAATTTTTCCACGTGAACATATGAAAGAAGTGAATAAAAGTTCACTTTTGTAAATAATTTGAGAGCGTCGTTAAAGATTGATATATGATGAGTATATGAAACATTTGAAATATCTACCTTAAATTTACATTTATGAGATTGCCGATTAGTCATTTATGAGACTGCCATCACGTCCAATAAATCATGCTCGCACCTTCAAAACAGATTAAATGTTTATTATTGAATTAAAAAAAGACCAGATCCTTGTAAGAAGAAGCTCAATGCCTTACATTAAATACTTTTTGCAGTACTTTATATCTTGGAATTTTTAATGCGAGCCATTTTAGATGGAAACTATAATCAAATGCCAGTATTTAATTTTTTTGAGTTTTTTCAAACTATGATTGAAAAACATGTGAATAATTTTAAACTTCTAATATTTCACAGATCAAGATTAAAAATATAACGAATTGTAAATGAAACCTCAATTCCATTTTTAAAAACTTATTCAAGGATAACTCTCTGGAGGGAATACGTGTATAAATATTGTTTCGTGCCCGTTTTATGCGTGTTGATAGCTACATTCAAATTAGTATTTAAACGTTTTGCTACATATTAATGAAGATCTTTATATTAAACATCTTCTTGAAATTTTTAGGTATAAAATCGTAGAAGCTTTTTACACTGTGACAATAGAACTGACAAACGTACTTAATGAAATTATGAAGCTTCTTCCTTTAACGACGGAATATTAAAAGCGACATGTCATTATTTATCAGTGAGGTAATTTATGATTATGTATAGTTGATAAGATATATCATAATACTTTTAATTATGTACTAAAAAAGTTTACTCTTTTGAAGATTGTCTTAAGGTTTCTGTATTTGACATACGTTAAATGAAAAAAATACCATTTTTACTGGCGTAATATAATGCTAGTGCTCGGCACTTTAGATTTCTAGGGTTGCCTACCTCAGAACAAAAAAAGAATCTTTATAAGCTTCTCTGTTGTCTTTTTTATGTTCCACTTTTCAGTTTTTAATTTAATTTATACTTTTTTGTCTGATCATTCTAGCAGCAAGAGGTATCATATGGAAATTATCATTTAATACGTGAATCTATGATCCCAGAATTCTGCAAATTCAAACCTTTAACTAAATTAGTAAAAAGATATATCTATTTAGATATTGACTTATTCAACAAAACTAACTACTTTCTGTTGTCTAGAATTTGAAGGTTTGGCATAGACGAAGGACAAAGATGAAGGAAGAAGAAGCACCAATAAAGTAAAAATTCTGAAAACCATTATTTTCTAATTTCATGTCAAATTATTACCATATAATGAAATTTTTGGTTGTCATTTTTTATATCTTAAAGTACTACTACTTACTAAGGTTTATTATTATACTGTATAAAAATACGGAACTTTCAGTTCGCTAATGCTACTGGCATATAAAATATTTTTTTAAATGAGATCATTAAAGTCAAATCGATCGGTGCGGGGTTATTGGAGAATAGATTAAATACATAGAGAGGCACATTTGTACATCGCCATTTTTCGGACTTTCAAATAAGGTAAAAGAGTATTTTGGAGGTATTTGTTTTTTGTTCTTATAAGTTGATAGTGCTTCGATTGCGTTGTACTTGAAAATAGTACTTAAATGTAAAATAATAACAGGTAATACTCAGTGTATTGCTTAAATTATATTACATTTTTTTCCGCAGTGTGCCAGCTTTAGGTGTGCAACCTACATTTATTTTCTGCTTTTCATGTTTTTATTGCAACTCTTTGCTCACAGTACTGCCTTCATGTTTCATCTCTCTAGACACTAGAGCGTACTTATTGACCTCATTAATTAATTTGTCATTTTTTATTTTCATTGTGTTAAGTACCAGTTGAAGTGTCATACTTAACATAATGAAACTGACAAAAAGTCATAGAAAAATATTCTCAACCACAGAAAGTTATTTAATGTGTGTTTAAAAGGGGGAAACAAGGATAACTCTATACTAATTTATTCAGGATATAATGTACATACATATGTACATCAGAGTTAAGAAGATGATTTCCACTTTTGAAACATTTATATGAAAAGGAAAGAAAAAAACTTTGTCTCCACTTTCAATACAAAATATCGTTTTGTATAAACTGAGTCTTTCGCAGAATACACGATCTAAAATATCTAGAATCGTATTTACATTAAAACCAAAATCCAACTTTATCAAGTATCAGTACCATTTATCGACTACAGAGGCGTGTGCTATCTCGGTTTTATGGAATTATTAATAATCGAGGTATAACGCCTCAAAGAATCTCCGTTTCAAAAATCTGCGTATGCGTTTTATAGGTTCTCAGAAAATATATACAAATTTCTAAGTTTAGGTCGCGACTAAAGTTAATGAAAATGTGTGATCGGCCTCATAATATACTGTGTGACATGCGGTTTCTTTATAACCTCAAATATTTTTTCATAAATTATTTACATATTCCTATTTATCACACTTTTAGATTCATATGTGCCCAGTTCGCAGAACTTATATACACCCCTATTTCCAATAAAACAGCTCTTTCACACATACACACACACACACACACACATATATATATATATATATATATATATATATATATATATATATATATATATACGTAACGTCTAGATATTCGTTGACTAAAGTTATAACTTGAAATGAAATCACACCGAAAAATGGGAGAAACTATGATCCTAAAATGATCATGTCGTATTCAGAAAAAAATTATTTTATTTAGTAGATTGTAAAATATTTGGCCACCTGCAAATTTGAAGTGTTACTACATTTCGGATCTATTAATTATAAAACAGGTCGACCTTCATAAATCTTTCAGCTTTTGTAACTACTATATGAATAGGAATTATTTAGTTTTATACATATATTATTCATCCGTCATAAAAACACGCGTAAAATTATTTCAGTATTGAACGCGAAACATTGTGTCAAAATATAACATCGCTTCTGTCACTCTTATAGATTAATTTTTTTCTGGTACGGTACAGTATTTTGGATACAGTATTTTGTTGGTGTACAATATTTTGTTGTTCATAAATTATTAAGTATACGCAGTTCAATAATGCAATTCTTTTGGAGAAGAGTGTTGATCTTTGTTATCGCATCGCATGGGAAAAAGAAACTCTCTTTTGGTATAGAGATTATAATTAATTTGTGTTATTACAATAAATTGTATTTATTCATATCTTTGATGTATATATACTTTCTGAGTTTAATACTGACGATCTTGGTTACGCGAATGATTGGGAATTGTATAACATTTAATTATTCACTAATACAAAATACATAAAGTTACAACGACCTATTTGTCACTATAGTAGTATAGTTGAAACGGGTTTTTGTGAAAAAAATTTAACAATTTTTTTATTTAAATTAATTTCTTTTCTGAAATGCTTGAGAATTTTAATATTGTTATTTAATATTTTTTAATCATTTTTAAGTACAGAATCACCTGTTTGATTAATAGATACGATTTTTGTTGCAACCTGTATAACATCGGAGTGTATATTATTTACTTTTAGTTGTCTAAAAGAATAACTTAAATTTTTTGACTTAACATTTTATTTATCTTTAACAAGAGTTAGGTGAGATTTTCCATAGATCTCGCCTAATTCTTAATAAAACTTGTATAAAATCGGAGTGTAAATTACTTATTGACATCTTTCTAAACAAGTAATTTCATCTTTTTTTGACTTAATATTGAAATATTTTATTTATTTTTGACACAAATTGTGTGAGACCTATGGTTTTAAAAAACTTAAGGAAAAAATGACTCATAAACACTTTTCTGAAAATATACGGAAAAAGGACATTAGATGACACAAAGTACCAGTATTTGCGCTACAATCTAGCGATTGAATTTCTCCCTGGAGTGTTTAAGGCGCGGCGTTTTAGAGGTGAAAAATGAGACTTTTGAAACACTAAAGTACTAGAGCAACATGAAATATTCAGTTAGTATGATTGTTTTATTTTTGTATTCCCGAGATAATGCAAGATGGTATGCGATTTAAATTGACCTATGCGGGAGACAACCTAAGATAATATATAATTATCCATTAAATGCAATAAATGGTATAGGAAGTAATATCGATATTAATGTTTTACTCAAAAAACTGACATATTAGACGGGAATGTTTAGATTTATGCTTATATGGTAATTAACAAAACTTTAAATTCGAAATGTTCATGTGAATTTGTGCATCTTGAATTCGAAATTGCATAAAAAGATTTTTCATCAGGTTTTTGAATGTGCAGTCTTTGATTTGTAGAGAAGTTTTGTCAATGAAGTTAATATATTTTATTTTATGTGCTAGCCGCTGAATCTTAATAAAATAATAGTTCTTGTACCTTCTGGTAATGACGGAAAAGCCGTTTAAATCGTGTCGGTTTTCAGATTATTCCATTTTAAAATTAAATTATTTTCCGCGAATAGAACGATTTACACTAAAATTTATTATAGATTATAGATTTAGAAATAACAAGATTGAGCTCTAGCTGTAAAGAATCGTTTCTTTCGGACAAATGTGTCATGCTGAAATCGTACAATACAATTGTTCATATATTTTTTGGAGGTGATCGTAAGTTGCTTTTTTCCCGATTGAGATGATTACAGCGTAATATCTATGTAATTTGGGTCGAATGGTTCATTGTCTCAAAAGAAAATAAAATCGTGAGAATTAATACTATTCATAAAATTCTAAACGGTAATATCTAATTAATTATATTGAATAAACCATAGTACCAACGTAAGTAATTTTTCACTGTGAATAGTAGTATTTTTTTCCAAAATAATTTATTTTACATTAAAATAATTCTTTGGTGGAGATTTGCGTTCTTATCCTTTTACGAAGTTATCTCAGCCTTTTTACTTTTGAAAAAATAGGTTTCTCAAAAGAAAAAATAGGGTCTTTATAAAACTTGATGTTATCAGCCAATTCGTTGGAAATTTTGATGCTTTCGAAGCGCCATTGGATTAACGGTATCTTTTGCGTAATCTGTATCGCCTGATAAATATCAAGAAGGTAACTACTTCCGTAGACATTTGGGTTGAATTTATTTTCCACTTTATTTCCTTCGAGCATGGGAGTGGCGGTTGGCGTGTACTTGTGTAATATTTACTGACAGTTTATTGTCACGGTTTACTTTCGCCGCATGAATTAGATCAGCGAATTCACATTCAAGTGAGTTAAATTAAGATCGGTAAACTTTTGTCACAAATTGAAATATTTTATCACATACAGTGACAACACAAATTCATTGTGTTTCATAGCCATTTTTCTATGATTCTGTCTCGATGCGATAATGTACGGAACTTAATTAGGATATCAGGAATTGGATTGTTTATGGTGCATAGACATTTTGATGTCGTTCCACCAGATCTCAGATCTCGTTTTGCGTACTAGCTTTATAACGACTTTATATAATTTAAATTACTAATATTTATGTGACATATATTTATTTTGCTTATACTGTTTTATTTTTAGTATATTTTTAATTGTTTGCTTGACTGACATTTTCTGAGAACATATTGAAATTTATTTTAAAGGGTTTAATAGGTATATAATATGTATATAATATCTTGATGTGGTAAATACACGAAGGCTTTAATAAAGAGTCACACAGAACATATTATTCAAGTTAACACGGAATAAATAAACATTTTAACTAAATTTTAAAATTTAATTAAAATTTTAATTATTTTTAACTGGTAATAACACACTTGTTTCTATCTAATATATAATGATATATTTCGTGGCTAATTTTCTAGGGTTTACATTAGAGAAAATTTTAATAAACTTTAGTTTAATTGCAACATTGATTGGGTAAATAAATATTGATTCGGAAGAGTTATATGGGATTTGTATATTGCAAGATCCTCTAACTGAGAAAAAAGGCAATATAATTAAAGTATTTTGTCATTTATGACATTTTAAACATTTTGAACACCTTTATAACATTGGGAATATTTCTTAACAAAGAGAAATATATCGTAATTATTTGTAAAAACCATTGAAATATCAGATATTTAAATATAAATTATATTTTAGTGTATGCAGTCTATTTGAGGCTTTACTGAATACAATATGTTATAGTGCGGCAGAGTATTGACCCTCGTAACTAAAAAAAGACTAAAACATAATAATAATTCAAGTAAACTTCCGGAAATTTAAAAGCTACCCTACTACTTTATATATTTGACTAGTACTTTATATATTTGACATTTGCTTCTAAACTTGTTTAACTCAAGTCAGTTTACGACACAATGGTAGACAACGTGACGCGAATTGAATTTGGGCCCCTCGGACACACGTTTAACGACTGTTTATCGCTATTTTCCGTTAAAACAACGCGTTAAGAGCACACTGGCTTGATTCCTCAAACTATTGAATTTTATTGCCTATAACGACGGAGATAGACCAGTGTTTGTTTTATGTGTTGACGATTCCGTCTCATTTGGGAATTTCGCACCAAGCCTGCAGGCATTATTATGAACTTTATTATGCAAACATTTCAAAATACATATTTGCTGATCCCATTAAATTTCCGGTTGAAATAAAGCTTTGAACTAAGAATTAAAGTGGGAATGGTTTAATTTTTTATAGTCATTTTAAATATACGGAAAAATTTACGAGGTTTTGTTAGGAGATCAAATGGAGTGCAGATATACCAAAAATATTATATTTATTCTTCAAGGCGCTTTGAATAAATTGCAAACGCAATGCACATCTCACCTTAGTCTGAAGACGTGAATAACCAAGTGATATGAAAACTAATTTCATTATAAAGTTTTTGCAGAAATTTCGTAAAAATTTCGTAAGTTGGGTAGCAAAAGCACTTTTCAAAACTTATTATAATGCAAAACCAGTCTCATTATAATATAACAATGGAGGAAGTCTTGAGAATGAATCATTATGTCTGCAATACCACGTAAGGAAAAGTACGGTAAATCAGCTTTGAGATGTCGATACTGCTTATCAGTGCATCTCCAGCCAAAGTTCTATGCAAGGAAAGTTATATTTGTAAACATTTCGAAACACGGGTAAAAAAGTAATTTGAAAGAAAAATTAAATGTCATGTAGTTAATCATGTACTTAAATAGCAATGAAGGTAGACTTAAAATTAACGGTTATGATTAAAAATAAATTGGAAAACAGTAACGTACATTAGATAAAAGTTTTGTTGTTGTTTTTTAGTGCGCCTCCAGCTAAAGTGTTTCACAAAGCTATACAATTCTCAATTAAGTTTCTCAAAATATTGCGATCACAGATTTACCTTCTGACAATTTAACGACTTTCTCACTGTTTTATGTTTTAATACTCGAATTGCGGCCATACTTTTTGTGTAATTTTACGACGCAATTGGAAGATCGAGTATTATTACGTGCACATAGTTCCGTCGGCGAGAGTCGATTGTTACTTTGCGGGCACACCTTTAACGACTACTTATCCTGACTTTTTGTTAAAACGAGGAATAGAGCTCTTTGGCTTAATTTTTTAAACTGTTGAGCTTAATTATAAAGGCTGGAAATCGCTTGGGGTCGTTTTATATAGACTTCAATGCGGTAGCCCACAGAGTTTGCTTTAGGCAGAGATTTTATTTTTGTTGGGCAAGTTTCAGATTGACTTCTTTCTAATTTAATTTTAATGGGCGCAAGGGTTTATTTTTTAAACCAGGTGAAAAGCTTTGATAACTTTCCAAAGTGAAACTAATTATTGATAATTTAATCTGTCAATTATTTCACAAATTAGAATTCCTTACAATTAATGTGTCCATTGTATATTTGATTTTCGAATATATATATATATATATATATATATATATATATATATATATATATATATATATATATATATATATATGGATTAATATGCAGTCGACTTGCCACCGATTACTAAAATTTTTAACGCTAGCACTACATACATAACACAAAAAATGTTGTGTTCGGAAATAATATTTTACAGCAAAGTGCAATATAGAGATATAATTTAACGTTTTATTCATCAATTAGGTAATCGCAATTTAATTATTTTTTACCGTTTTTTGTGTTCTATATTAATAGTTTATTTGAATACGGTTCAATATTGTGTTAAACTATTATACAGTCCACTGATATAAATCTTTTTGAGAAGGGCATATCCTGGTTATGATACCCTATGGGAAGAGAAACACTCTTTCGGTATCACATTAATTAGTTACGTTTTATTAAAATAAAGGTGTTAAATCATGTGAATAGATTTTTGATAATATTTTGATGTGTAGGTCAATTTTGAGTTGAATCTTACGATTTTTACGTATACGAAAGTAAATTTTACTGTATATTGTAATATTATTAATGCACGACATAATTAATAAGAACATGCAAATGATTTGTTTAATGTCTCTTTTCAAAACACATCTTGTGATATTTGATATACCATTCTAATATTGTATTTACTTTTGACAAGAATTAAGCGATATCTAAGTATTAACATATCTATGGATAAAAATTGTTCCTAAATGCAAATGTAAAAATTGTTCCCAACAAGTTCCCAAATGGCTAATCTGCTACTTTCATCTGTAAGTTTTGTAGGAGAAATCGGCGGTTTGTCAATTAATTTATTGCGTCTAGTCGTTATTTGTGTATTATTGCCGTTATCTGTGTACACTACAAGAGGATTATAAAACACAAAAAGGACTGTTATTGAAAAAAATTAATACATTTTCCAGAAATTTAATATAAGTAAATGATCAGACAAGTTTAAATGCAAAATATCAAATAATTTTGGCATTCTAAAGTCGTACAACACAATTATTTTTATACTTTATGGCAGTATAGACCACATGCTTTCTGTTCTGACATAATCGTATTTAAGTTCTATTTATATGATCGACATGAGCTTTTATTTTTTAAGTGATGCATAGGGTAGTATGTTACATACATTGTATGTACGAAACTGAGTCAAGAGGGGCTGAGCAGTGAGAGTAAAAGTGAAGTAAGTTGGATAAAAACTGTTCATTGTCACTAGTAGAAAACAAGGAAAAATATTTAGGAATAAAAAAAACTATAAAATGCTAAATAGTAATTATAGTGATGCAAACACACTTGCGTAGCTATGATAATGTTACTTATAGTGAATAATTTAACACAGCTACTCAAGTGTTTTGCATCCCGATTGCCAATTTATAATTTGTGTAAATTAAAAGTACTGGATAATGTATACTTCTACCTTTTATGAATTTATTGCAATATTTTGTTATTTTCCTAAATCTGGAATCATTGCTATCGTGTTTAATAATATAATTGCACGTGAGGGCTACATGCTCTGCAATCACACTGTATTATAGGAAATTAATTACCATCATAATATCAAATTCAATAAAAGTACACCAGACTTGATTATATCAGAGAGCTCGTTAGGAGCTTTGACGCTTTTGATTCGTTAATTTACGATTAGTCCTCCTCGATAGATCCTTCTGAATTATAAGCATTATTTGCCTTATCTGCACTGCCTGACTATCAAGGCGATAAGAATTTGCGTAGTCAGTTTGAATGCATTTATTTTATATTTTATATTATTTGTGTTTATGAGTGGGGATTCGCGTGTAGTTGTGCAATATTTAATGAAAATTTCATCAGTTTTTTCCTCTTTACCGAAATCATATTATCATTGTCACTTTGTCGGCAAATCTGTCTAAATTTGAGAAAGAGCCGGACTTAATTATGATGTTGGAAATTAGGTTCCTTGTAATGTTTATTTCGATAATTTACCGATTGCTCTTAATCCCCGCTTCGCATAGGCAAGCTTCGTAAAAAGTTATTATACAAATTTAAGTTATTGGTAATTGTCTACGTTTCACATATTTATATTGTTTACACCGTTTTGTTTTTGGTATATATTTATTTGCTTGACTGATATCTACTGAAAATTTGCTTACACTTCTTTAATAAGGCTTGTTATTTAATCTAAATCAGATCTTAACATAGTAAACATCTTAATAATTAAAGAGGAAATTTAATTTATAAAGGGAAATTATAAAACATCTTAATATAAAACATCTTTGCAACTTCAAAAAATTCGAAAGACGTTTATCTTATGTCGAATATATTTTCGCATATGTGAATAAATGTATCTATTTATGTATTTTTATATCTAAATTTTTCTCAAAAGTAACATAATCTTAATTATATAAAGATCCAATCTTAAAAAAGTTTCGTAGAGATTTTGCGGGTATACCATTTAAAATGATACATCAAGCAGTATTTGTTTTCACATAAATATGTAAATAACAATTAAATTTCGCCTTCAAAAACGACATTACGAAACAAATTAAACACAACGTTTCTTAGAATATTCAACGAATATGTGGATATGCCGAATAAACCTTCATCCACGAATAATATACCCCTTATTGTTGTATGACTTTAAATATAGAGTAGAGAAGAAAGTATTGAGCGTAAACAAGAATGCTAAAAGGAATATAGTGGAGAATAAAAATTAAATATATATAGTAAGTGAAATGTATCAAAAATATTTAAGTGAAGCGGAATTAATACCGGTAGCGTTGATTTTATGAAAAAATTTGCGATTCACTACATTTCAAAAATATTTGCAAACCTTTAGGACTGCATATAATTTTAAATAGAGAGTTATAATTTCTATACATGTAACAAAACTGTAGAATAAACCTTATAACACATACTCTTAGGAAAAAATATTTGGAAAGAAAAATGATACAAAGGCAAATATTAGTATTAATATTAATAGAAAAAAAAATATTTTTAGAAGTTTTGTCTGTTTATGTATTTATTTGAAGACTTGTCAAGTAAAAACTACTAATTAAATTCAAATAAAGTTTTCTGAAATATAAATGGACTGACTCCAGCTAATATGCAAATTTTATTTCATCGGACGATATAATGAACGTATTTTTGGACCGTTCGGTCAGAAGATACGTTCATTTACTATTTTTGAAACTTTATGTAGTAATTACATAAATATATAAATCAAAAGATGACGCTTCATGTATTTTAATTCGTGCAATAAAATCCTTTCCATCTAGTTATTCATTAGCGAAATGGTCAAGACAAGAGGTGAAATATGGAGGGGTGCCTGAGGGGTGGGGGGTTAAGTAAGCAATCTGAACGCGGGTAGACGCATGAGGACAGACCTACCCGCGTTCTGAAGGATTTAATTGCATGAATTAAAATACATGAAGCGTCATCTTTTGATGTATAGATTTATGTAATTACTACGTAAAGTTTCAAAAATAATAAATGAACGTATCTTCTGACCGAACGGTCCGAAAATACGTTCATTATATCGTCCGATGAAATAAAAATTGCATACTAGCAGTATTTCTTTTAAGAAAGATTATAAATGATGGAATTCTAGGAATCAATGAAAACCAAATTTCATTCCGAGGAACGCCTTGGATAATAAAAAAATTATAATATATATAAATAAAACACTGGGTATATATATATATATATATACTGTAGATGAAGAATAGAGCAAAAATATAACAAACAATTGTGCCAGAGAGGATATAGACTAAAAAAATTTAAAAAATGGGGTACTCTGAAGAAATTACACGAAACGAAATCGACACTTGTACATACTGATTTTATGAATATTAAAATACTTATATATAAAATTAGCTACTTTGTCTTCATTATAATTGCAAATGATAACGATTGTGCAGAAATTCACCGTTTAAATTATTAAATGCAAATTTAATAACCAAGAGCAACCGTGTGGGAACAATTTTTAAAAGACATATTGAAATTATGAGCGAAAGCCTTAAGATAATTATAAATACTAGAAATATTTCTTAATAAAAAAAATCAGTTGGAATAAAACAGAATTCAAATATCAGACACTTAAATTTTTTTGGTTTTAGTGAATGCGGTATATTTGAGATGTTAGGACCTTGTAACTGACAAAAGATTATAATATAAAAATTTTTCTACTAACCTTCCGGCAATTTCAAAGCTACTCTATTCATTAGATAGTACTGTTTATATAAGATATTTACTCATAAACTTGCTTAATTCTAAATATTTTACTTCACTGTGGTAGATAAGGTAGGCCCATCGCACACACGTGTAACGATTGTGTATCGTAATATTTCTCTAAAACAATGCGCTAAGAGCATACTGGTTCCTTTCGTAAAACTATTTAATTTTATTGTCTATAACGATGGGGATAAATAGTGTTTTTACGAACTTTATAATGCACACATTTGAAAATACATGTTTGTTTATCCAGTTTAGTTTCCGGTTGAAATTAAGCTCTGCACTGGAAATTAATTACACCATGTTTTTCAAATGTAATATGCAAATGTTGAGCGCCATATCGTAGTTATTTTATAAGAAAATATCTAGTAAAAATGTGTGAATGATTTAATATATTTTATGAATTTAATCATTTTGAACTTACAGGAATATATATAAAAGTTTACATAGTTTTGTAAGGAAGTGGAGTGTAAATATGTTAAAAACAAAATTAAAGCTGCTTTGAATAAATTTTAAATGCAATGTCTATTTTACCTTAGTCTGAAGATGTGAATGATCAAGCGATATGAATTTTTTTAAAATTTCTTGACTTGAGTAACAAAAGTAAATTATAAACCTTATTACAATGCAAAAATAGTAATGTATTAAGAAAGGAAGCCTTAAGAATAAACCATTACATCTCTAATACCAAGTAGGAAAAAGAAAGGTAAATCGGCTTTGAGATGTCGGTGCTATATATCCACGCAACTCCAACCACAGTTCTACGCAAAGCAAAGGCGCAAGTACATTTCACCACAATCTGAAGATATGAATCATCAAGTGATTTGAAAATGTATTTCATCACCAAAATGTTTGCTGAATTTTTGTAAACATTTCTTAATATGGGTAACAAGAGTAATTTTAAAAACCTACTGTAATATTATGAAAATTTCGTAATACAACAATGAAGGAAGCCTTAAGAATAAATCATTTTATCTGAAATAACACTTAGAAAAATGTAACATAAACCTGCTTAAACAGGTTGTTGCTGTTTCTTCGTTGTATCTCCAGCTAAAGTGTTTTGCAATGCTACTCAATTATCAATCTCAAGGTCATCAAAATAAGATAAGCTCGTATTAAATTGGGATTACGAATTTTCCTCCTGACAATTTGACACTTAACAGTTTTATGTTTTAATGCTCGAATTGAGAGCATCTTTTTACGCAAGTTTATTACGGAAGTAGAAGACCTAGTATAATTACGTGGGCCCGGTTCGGCCAACGAGAGTCGATTGTTACCTTGCGGGCACACCTTTAACGACTGATATCTTGATTCTCCATTAAAACGAAGAGTGTAATTCTCTGGCGTAATTTGTTAAACTGTAGGACTTAATTATGAAGGCTGAGATTCGCATGGGGTTGTTTTACATATAGACTTCTATCCAGCAGCCTGCGAATTTTGTTTTGTGCAAAGAGTTTTATGTTTGTTGGTTAAGTTGAAGATTTAATTTTTTAAAATTTTATTTTAATGGGCACAATGGTTTATTTTTAAACTAACTGGAAAGCTTTAGTAATAACTTGAATAACATTTCAAAACATGCCGAATACGTTTTTCTTTGCGTAACACCGTGCTGTAAATACTCAAAGCCACTTGAAAAAAAATCATGTGTAATTAATTACGTTTGTTAATTAAAAGGAGTGTTGAATATATTTGGCGTTAATTTTCTAGAAGTTTCTAGAAGTTCCATGATAGCGCTTCCGTGTCGACGGTATTAGTCAACTTGTTACGAAGTTATTCGTGTTCGATGCGCCAATTTACGATTTGCCAGCCCAAAAACTGTCAATCTCTATTTTGCTAACGGTATTACTTACGAAATGTGTACTACTGAGATGATATATATTCTTTTTTATATATCGATTCATCCATCGTTTTATTTTCTTTGTCTTTAAAAAGAGCAAGTGATGGTAGATTTTCCAAAGTTAACTAATTATTTATAGTTCCGCATTGCATATTTTAGTACGATTCTATTTGTGAATTAAGGTGTTTAGTCTCATAGCTTTGACTCGTTTGGGAATTATGTATGTTACGTTTTTATACTACATCTCAAGCAACGTATTGTTTTTTAGCGTATTCACCATTATTAGTTCATTGTTGGAATGTTTATACTATTAAGTTCGATTGAATTCATTTTTAAAGAAAATCAACTTTATATTTTACTTCCCTATTTATCATTTGGGCGGAATTGCTTATTTGTAAGATTCTATGTAAATTATAGTAAATAGTAAGTTTATAAATTAGACGCGATTAGCTTGTATGTCAGGCTGCCAATATTGAAGTCAATTCAATTCTTACAGAAATACAAAAAAAAATGTATTAAAATATCGTAGTCTAGAACAACAGCGAGAGTTGTATAAATTCACGATAATATTTAAAGATATAATATACAGCTTAATGTCTCATAATGGCGACGGATTACTGCATTTTATATTACAAATAAAGGAAAATAGTTTCAGAAAATTACCATGCGTGTATATTTGAAAATAATAAGTCAAATCTTAAAAAAAAAGAGAAATGCATTTCAAAAGACATACAAAATATTGTTTTCAAGTTGTTAATAATATAATTTGAAATTATTAATGCAACTTAACCGAAGTAATTTCAATTGAATTTGTAATTAAATGGTAGTATTTTAATTTTTCCAATTTTTCAAATCTATAGTCGAGAAATTAGAGAGGGAGGGAATACTGCACTTTGCTCTAAGCTTAATGTCTCGCAAATAGACTTACAAATGAAAGATAGCAATTGGAACGTTACTTATATTTGGAAAAATTTGTCCAATCTCTTAAGGGGGTGTCTCAAAGGGACATAAGGGACATGCTGTTTATAAGTTTAGAACTTACGGATCTGTCACAGTTGTACACACTAATGAATAAACGGAAATATGTGGAAAGTGTATGTATAAGTATATAGAAAATAAAACTTAGAGTCCATTAAATCCACAACTATAGTAACAAGAGCACAATCGAAGGCCGTATAAAATATACGGATTAACAGCTAGGTAGCAACATTGAATTTTACGAGCAGTGGTCAACAACACGACCTGGCTATTGTCATAGATTCCATCTAGTGAATATGGAATTAGATTTAATATTGAATAACAAGTAATTATATTTATTTGTCTTGTAATCATATTTTACAAGTTCGTAACGATTACGATACTAAAATTAACTGAAAATTCAAAAATTGAATGTGAACACGAACAACGAATCCATCATGAAGTTTGACGAGTGAGCCCTTTACAAGGCGCATTTTACGATATGATGAGTTGAAATAAATTATTTGTAAGCTCTATTATGTTTCTTTATTACAAACAATATGTATGATGAAACTAAATACGTAAATAAGACGCTTAGACGCAGAATCGAAATCTTTGGTGATCAGTACAGAGAGATGCCGCTACAAATCCAATTACGGCGCTATTTAAGCATAAATTCAAATGGTTTAAAAATATTTATCATTAAACTGAATTAGAAATATATAAATGACTATTGTCTTAATAATTGTTACTTATTATTGTAAGAAATAACAACATATATTTTATACTAGCAAATTGTATATTTTCTAGCATCTAGTTTCAAAGAAACACAAGGTGATTGAGATTTTTTCGAAAATTATTCGTTATTCCAGTACCACTATTTGTTTATTCCAAAATGAGAATACTATCACAATTTACATAAATTATCATAATAATTCTTATTATATTTATAGTTGGTATGGCAAGGTTTTGCTGGGAAAAGCTTTGACATTTTAACTTTTTTTATTTCAATAGAAATAAAGAAGATTTTAAAATAATATCTCAAGACTTCAAGTACATTTGTGAGTGATTAATACAGATATTATCGGTTTGAAAAAATGTAAATCGTGAGTAAATTGTGGCTTTAAAAGAACAATTATGATTTTTAAAATTGTTTAATAACCTAAAATTTTTGTCCCAGCGTCGCGTTTAAATTTTTGCAGTGGATTAAATATCTCATAGCCTCCATGCTTTGTTACCTTTTCCCTAGAAATAAATAAGTCAAGTTAACTAAATATGATGTCAGTATAAGGTGCTAGGTTTTTAGTAAGACACGTATAATGTAATACGTACAATGTTTATGCCTCATGCGTAGAATGCTAACTGAAATATAGAATTTAATAATTTATCATATTACTTTTAATTAATTTGGGCTGAAATAGTCTTTTTTGTTAAATGTTTACAGAAAATTTCAGATACCACAGAGAATAACCTTTTATTTTATACAAGAATTTATTTTATTCTGTTACATAGCATGTACTCTTATAAAATATACCTTTTACAACGGCTAGTATAACAGTCCCGATGCAGTGAGTTGCATAAAAGCGTTTCCGTGTCGATGGTATTAGTCAGCTTGTTAGGAAGTTAGTCGCATTCGATGCACCAATTTATGATTTGCCAGCGCGCAAAATGCCAGTTCCTATACGTCTACGATATTACTTGCGAAATATGTGCTGAAATGCTATTAGTCTTTTACGTACCTCGGTAGGCTTTACATTGTTATTTTTTAAAAGAAGCAAACTACGGTGTATTGTCTAGAGCTAACTAATTTATTAATTGTTTTGATTTGTTGGAAATTAAGTATATTGTGGTCTGATACTACGTTCTAAAAAACGTAATGTTTTTTTCAGTGTAGTCGTCAGTATTGGCTCATTGTTTGAATATTTATACCATTAAGATCCATTTAATTCAAATCTAAAGGAAAACAAATCAAAATTTTACGTCCATATTTTTAAATAAACAGTTTTCTTACAATATATGGAAAAACAAAACGACACAAGATAATATAAAGTACAAGTATTTGCGTCACAATATAACGATTCAATTTCTCCCTTGAGTGTTTAAGGCGCGGCATTTTAGACGTGAAAAACGAGACTTTTGAAACACTAAGGTACTGGAGCAATATGAAATATTCAGCTAATGTGATTGTTCTACTTTTGTATTCCCGAAATAAAATACCTGCGCGGAAGACAACCTGAGATCATAATTAGTTATCCATTAAACGCAATAAGTAGTGAGATTATAATTAGTTATCCATTAAACGCAATAAGTAGTGAGATTATAATTAGTTATCCATTAAACGCAATAAGTAGTGAGATTATAATTAGTTATCAGAAGAGTTGTCAATAAACTTAATTGATTCTTTTTTATGTCCTAGTCGTTAAACGTATTGTCTCAATGTTATTAGAATAATCGTCCCTTTAGCTTCAGGCGGAAATAACGGAAAAGCCGTCTAAATCGTCTCCGTTTTCACGTTTTCCATTTAAAAATATTTTTTATATTTACTATTTTCCTCGAATAGAACGATTTATATACATATAAGTGCTTAGAGAAATAAAGAGATTGAGCTCTAGTTGTAAAGAATCGTATTTTTCAGACAAATGTAACATGCTGAAATAGAATGTATTGTACGCAATTGTTTATATACTTTTTCGTAGTGATCGTAACTTGCTTTTTTCCCAATTGAGATGATTGCAGCGTAATATTCATGTAATTTGTGTATAAATGGTTCATTATCTCAATCTATCGTGAAAAATACTATGATTCATAAAATTCTAAACGGTTATATTTAATTAATTATAATGAAAAAACCATATTATAGGTATTATGTGGTTTATCCATTATAATTAGTTATCTAATATATAAATAGTATAACACGTAGGCGTGAGTAATTTTTCACCATGAAAAGCAATAGTTTTCCAAAATAATTTATTTTACGTTAAAAGAACTTTTTGATGGAGATTTAAGTTCCTATCCTTTTACGTTGCTATGGCAGCCTTTTTACTTTGGGTTCCACATCCTAAAAGGAAAAATAGAGCCTTTATAAAACTTGATGTTGTCAGCAAATTCATTAGCAAGCGAAGCGCCAATTTACTATTCATCATTGTGTAATCTGTATCACCTGATAGATATCAAGAAGATAACTACTTCCGTAGACACTTAGGTTGAATTTATTTTCTATTTTATTTCCTTCGAGCTTGGGAGTGGCGGTTATTTACTAACAATTTATTGCAATGTTTTGCTTTCGGTGTTTGAATTAGATCAACGAATTCACATTAAAGTGAGTTAAATTAGAATCGGTAAATTTCATGTCGCAAATTAGAATATCTCATCACTGACAGTGACAATAAAGTATTTGTGTCTTTTTTCTATGTCTCTGCTTTGATTCGATAATGTGCGGAACTTAATTAGTATGTCAGGCATTGGTTGGTTTATAGTACATCGATATTTTGATGTCATTCCACCATATCTACGATCTCGTTTTGCTTACTAGCTTTATAACGACTTTATTATTATAATTTAAATTACTGACATTTATGTGACATATATTTGTTTTGCTTATACTGTTTTGTTTGAAGTATATTTTTAATTGTTCGCTCGATCGACATTTTATGAAAACATATTTTAAAGGATTTAGTAGGTATGGTACGGATTATAACTTAACGTGTTAAATACACGGGCGCTTTAATAAAGAGTCATATTAGTGAAGTAGTTCATGGAGTAAATAATTTAAAAATTTAATTAAAATTTTAATTATTTTTAACTGGTAATTACAGATATGTTGCTATCTAATTTTTAACGATATATTTCGTGGCTAATTTTCTACGGCTTTATGTCACAGAAAATTTGGATAAATTTTAGTTTCATTCCAATATTTAACATCCGATTTCATAAATAATTGAATGTGTAAATAAACAATGTTTCATAATTTATTGACTCAGAGGGGTGTTATGGGATTTGTCTATTACAATATCATATAATTGAGGTAAAAAAGCGATGCGAAATGATAACATTTTCATTCTTAATTGAATGGAAATATTAAAATAACTTGGCTTTAAAACACCTTTACGACCGTTTGAAAATTTTAAAACACATGCCAAATTAAAATTATTTATAGCAGTATTTGTTTTCAAATAGAATACAAATGATAGAATTATATGAGTAAATAAAAATTAAATTATCTCTTCCAGGATCGTCTTTGGAGATGAAAATATTAAAAAAGATTTCTTGAAATATTTAACCAATAACTCAATAAAATATTGGGTGGTATATACATTTATATACACGAATGACATGTCTTTATTATTTTCATAACTGCATATGAAAAGTAAAGCAAAAAATATTACAAACAAATGTGTGAGGGAATAATAGTGTGAAAATACATGTTAAAAATAGAAAAACAAGGTATCTGGAAGAAATAATACGAAGCGGAATTGATACTGGTACGTGTTGATTTTATGAGTATTGAAATAATTTCAAGTATTAAAATCTAGTCATTATATCTTTATAATATTTACAAATATTAATGATTACATATGATGATGTACAGAGAGTTACCGTTTAGATTATTAAGCAACATTTAATAACCAAAACCATAGCGCGTGAGATTATTT
Organism: Druceiella hillmani; assembly: GCA_039881145.1. Classification (NCBI taxonomy): domain Eukaryota; kingdom Metazoa; phylum Arthropoda; class Insecta; order Lepidoptera; family Hepialidae; genus Druceiella; species Druceiella hillmani. Next base: position 22,493,218 of record JAYKKI010000022.1, read on the forward strand.
TTTTAAAAATATGCTGAAATTATAAGCGAAAGATAATAGACTTAAAATTATTATAAACGCTGGAAATATTTCTTAACAAAAAGAAATATATCGAAATTACTTGCAAAAACCATTGAAATATCAGATGTTTAAAATTAAATTATCTTTCAGTGAATGCAGTCTATTTAAGGCTTTACTAAATACAATGTGTCATAGAGTATCAGGGTATTGGGCCTTTCAACTGACAAAAGATTGTAATATAATAGTTATTCAACTAACCTTCTGGCTCCTCTAGTACTTTATATATTTGACATTTGCTCGTAAACTTGTTTAACTCAAGTCAGTTTACGACACAATGGTAGACAACGTGAAGCGAATTGAATTTGGCCCATTGGACACACGTTTAACGACAGTTTATCCCAATTTTCCATTAAAACAACGCGTTAAGAGCATACTGGCTTGATTCCTCGAACTATTGAATTTTATTGCCTATAACGACGGAGATAAACCAGTTTTCGTTTTATGTGTTGACGTTTCTGTCTCATTTAGAAATTTCGCATCAAGCCCACAGAATTTATTGTGAACTTTATTATGCAAACATTTCAAAACACATGTTTGCTGATTCCATTAAGTTTTCGGTCGAAATAAGGCTTTTAACTAAAAATTAGCGTGGGAATTGTTCACTATTTTTTACAGATAGTCATTTTAAATTAATGGGACTACACCCGAAAGTTTATGAGGTTCTTTAGGAGATAAAATAGACTGAAAACATACCAAAAACATTAGCTTTTCAAGGTGTTTTGAATAAATTGCAAACACAATGTACATCTCACCCCGGTTTGAAGATGTGAATAATCAAGTGATATGAAAACGAATTTCGTCACAAGATATTTACTGAATTTTTATAAAAATTTCATAACTTGGGTAACAAAAGTAATTTTCAAAATTTGTTATAATGCAAAACTAGTCTGATTATAATATAACAATGAAAGCATTTTTAAGAATGAATTATTATCTGTAATACCACAAAGTGTAATAACATTATGTCTGTAATACCAAAAGTAACGTAAACCAGCTTTGAGGTATCTATGCTGCTTATCAATGCATCTCCAGGCAAAGTTCTATGCAAGGCAAATATATATCTCACCACAGTGTGAAAATGTGAATCATCAAGTTATATGAAAATGTAATCACAAAATGTTTGTAAACATTTTAAAAAAGTAATTAAAAAGAAACCATTATAACGCAAATGTAGTTATATAATAATGAAGGAAGACTTAAGGATAAATTATGTTTAAAATAATACATCTAAATTGTAAATCTAAAATGTTTCGCAAAGTTACGTAATTCTCAATTAAGTTCCTCACAACATTTAAATAAACTTGTACTAATATTGTGATCATAGATTTACCTTCCGACAATTTAATGATTGTCTAACTATTTTAACATTCGAATTGAGAGCACATTTTTTGGCTAATTTTACGACGCAAATATAAGAGACCGAGTATTATTACATGCGCGCAGTTCGGCCGACTAGAATCAACTTTTACCCTGCGGGTACACCTTTATCGACTACTTATCTTGACTCTCCGTTAAAACGAGGGGTGTGGCTCTAATTGGTAAATTGGGCTTAATTATGAAGGTCGTTATTCGCTTGGGGTCGTTTTATATAGATTTCTATACGGTAGCCCACGAAGTTTGCTTTAGGTAAAGAAGTTTTATTTTTGTTGGCCAAGTTTTATATTTGATTTCTTATTAATTTTATTTTAATGGTCGCAAGGGTTCATTTTTTAAACTGGGTGAAAAGCTTTGATAACATATTTAATAATATTCCAAAGTATTATTAAAATACTGAATGCGCATAGGTTTTACTTCGCGTAACACTGGGCTGTAAGTATTCCATTCCACTTGGAAAATGTCATGTATGCTTGTCAATTAAAATTACCGGATTTTAAAAAATTACTCCCAATTTAATACGATATGAAGATATAATTTCATGTTTTGCAAAGTTTTAGAGAGTAGAGTTCAATTATTTTTGATAATTTAATCTATCAATTACTTTACAGATTACAAAACTTTAAAATTAAGGTGTCCTTTTTTTATTTGTTGATTATTTTGTATATTTTACAGTATTTATAATATATATATATATATATATATATATATATATATATATTATTAGGTCGGTTAGTAAGTAAATCAATATCAAAAACGGATTCTATTACTTTACGAATTTTGTCTGAATCACAATGCAAAGACTGCCACAAATAATATATATCATGCGATGAGCGAGTCCACGGTGTCTTACGCGAAGGCAAAGAATTGGTTCAGGAAGTTCAGGAATGAGAACTACCATCTTGAGGACGAATCCCGTACCGGACTTTTTGTTGAATTGGAGATTCAATGATTAAGGAGGATCCTCGACTGACGACTCGTCAATTGGCAGATGAGCTACACTGTAGTCATGACACCATAGAAACACATTTGTACGATTTGGAAAAAGTTTCAAAATATGGTGTGTGGATACCCCACGACTTGTCATCATATCAACTTCAGTACAGAGTTTAATACTTACTATTAATACAGGTATTTACTGTGAACAATTGGACCGATTAGTTAACAAATTGAGTCAACAGGATCGAGTTTATTTTCTACATGATAATGCTAGAACACATGTTGCAAAACGTACCCTTGATAAATTAGTGGAATTGAAGTTACCAGAATTTTACAAAAAAGTATATCTACATATGTGCCGTCTTTGTTACTACGTGTAGACTCACATGTCCTATCTCTTTTTCGGATCGGTGAATGTTAGTCATTGTTCCAACTTTTTCTAGGACCAATTTTTGTAAGAGATGTATATTAAAGTGTTAAATATCATATATCCTATTTTCGCCGATCATACACATGATCGGTGTTAGCTGTAAGGCCAGGAACAAGCTTGTGATTTGGGTTATTCTGTCCTGATTTGAAAGCCACAAGTACAATATATCGTTGTATATATTGTGCTGATTTCGTTAATTTTCGTAATAAATATTTAATTAATCGTTCAATTAGAGATTTATGACATCATGCCTAAGTCGAATTGGAATTCATAATATGTTAAATTACTTAGCGTCAGAATTTAATTTTATTTATTAATATTGAGAAGTAAATTAAATCTTTAATCCATTACGGTAGGATGGTGTAGAATCTTTAAAATAAAGTTAGTTGTAGACTAACTGATATTATTTTTTTTATTATTTTATTTTTTTGGTTAGTTGTAGACTGATATTATTTTTTTTATTTTATTATTTTTTTGGTTTTAGTTATTTCCTTTTTAGCTTCTTAGTAGTGGCAGAAACTCTATGACATATCTTATGTTCAATAAATTAAATTCCTTAAAAACTTATTGTAATAAAATATCTGAAAAATTGCGGCCTTGCTCGGTGCAGATATGTTATATTATATATATATACATATATACAATTTTTTGGTAGATAATAAAATAATTTATATGTACAGATATTTTGTTTCAAAACATTTAGAGCAACATTAAACAGATAAATCCGTTCTTTCACACACATATATATATATATATATATATATATATATATATATATATATATATATATATATATATATATATATATATATATGAAGTAAGTTGATAGGTAAGTAAATATGTAATTATATAAAGGCATGAAAAGCTAGAATATTTGTGTGCTTATAAGAGGATAACTAGGATGTAAAGTAGCTGCTTCATTTTTAATTAATTCATGTCTTTGTATACAAGTGTACGCGAAGGCCTGAAGAAATAAAGGTGCTTAGAAGATAGGTAGATAATAAGTACAGTGGATGATAAGTTGAATGTGGCATTTATTTGTCTTCATGTGTTTGTGTGTGCAGATAGGAAAGAGAGAGGCATCGACTTAGCACCGATTATTAAAATTTTTAACATTAGCACTAGATAACACAAATTTATTAATGTTTTGAAATAAAATAAAACTTCAATTATTTTATACCTTTTTGTTTGTTTGATATTAAGAGTTTATTTGAAGACGGTGCAATTTTTTGTTAAAATATTATATAATTGACAAATAGTAAACTTGAAGAGTCCACTGATGCTAATCTTTTTGAGAAGGGCATATCCTGGTTATGATGGTATATGTGCCGTATCACATTAGTTAGTTACGTGTTATTAAAATAAACAGTATTAATTCACGTAAACAATTTTTGATATTATTTTCATGTATCGGTCAATTCTGAGTAGAATTCTAATGATTTTACGCACATGAAAGTAAATTTTATTGCATTTAATCATATTATTAATATTGGAGTAATAAAAGCATGCAGATATTTTTTTTGATATCCCTTTTCAAAGACTTTCTTCTTATATTTGATATCACATTGTAATATTGTATTTAATTTTGTCAAAAAATACGCGATAACTAAAAATAAATATATCTTAGGATAAAAAATATTTATATGCTCCTTTATTAATAAAACCAAAAAAGACTCGGTTTTCGTGTTTTAACGTCGCGGTGGAATTTTTCCATACAATACTTTAAGTACGCAACATTTTAGACGTGAATAATAATATTTTTGAAATACTATAGCATTGAAGCGACATGAAATATTCAACTAGCAAGAAAGTTCAATTTTGTGTCACGATATAATACGACGCAGCGCGATTTAAACCGATCTCTGCGGGAGACAAGGTGAAATTAAAAATATATGTCTATTATACCCTATAAATAAAGGTTGATTTACATCGATATCAAAGTTTTTGCTTCAAATAGACGTATTAGGCGGAAATGTGCACTTTATTATTAAAGGATTTAAAAAATAAAATTTAAATTATATATTTTCGCGTGAGGCATTTCTGATTCGACTTTCTACATCACAAACATTTTCCAGCAAGTATCTAAATGGCCAATCTGCTATTTTCATCTGTAGGTTTTGCAGGTAATGGGCGGCTTATCTTTTATATACCGAACTTATTAATTTAATGTTATTCGAATAGTCGTATTCGTTGTTTTTAGCCATTATTTGCGTGTTATTTCCATTACAAATGTACCCTACAACGTGAAAATGTGAAACATAAAAAGCATTGTTGTTGAAAAAAATGAAAAATTTTTCCGGAATAGCACAATTTTAATATAAATAAGCATACATACCAGTAAAAAATGAGCTTTAAAGCAAAATATCGAACAATTGTGCCATTTAAAATTAGTACAACCCAATTATTTATATATTTCCTAGTGGTGTAGAAAATGTGCTTTTTGTTCCGATATAATAATATTTAAATTTTATTTATTTGATTGAGATGAGCTTCTGATTGATGTTGATACAGGATAATATGTGATTTACGTTTTGTGTTACTGAGCTATGTTAAGAGGGTTCTGAGCCATAAGAATAAAAGTGGAGTATGTTGAATAAAAACTGTTCATTGTCACTCGCGAAAAATAAAAAAAAGGTGTTTAGGAATAAAAATTATGAAATGATAAATGGTAATAGTAGTGATGCAAAAATACTTGAGTAGCTGTATTTTTACATGTGTGATACGTTACTTATAATGAGAAATCTATCACAGATGCGTACCTGTGATAAGTTTCTTATCACGTTACCATCAAGTGTTTTGCATCCCGATGGACCATTGGTATTTTATTTAAGTTAAATATATTCGATAAAGTAAATATGTACTTCCACATCTTATAAATTTATTGCAATATTTTTTATTTTCGTAAATCTTGAATTATGTTTTCGAATTGCGCGTGAAGGCTACATTTCTGCGATTCACACTGTATTATGGAAACTTAACAACCCTCATAAGGGCGAGTTCAATAAAAGTACATCACACTTGATTATATCAGTGAGTTCGTTAGGAACTTTGACGCTTTTGCTGTGCCAATTTACGATTAGTCAGCGGATAGAGGGTTATTTCCTGCTGGATTATCGGAATTATTTGCACTACCTGATCAGAATGAACGATGAAGAACTTTCCTGGTCAATTTGATTGCATTTATTTTTTATTTTATATAGTCTGTGTTTTAGAGTGGCGGTTGGCATGTATTTGCGCAATATTTACTGTTAATTTATTAAAACGTTTTCTTTTGCTGTGACAATTAATACGGAAATTCCGCCTTAGAGTGAATTAAATTAAAGTTAGGAAACTTCATATTGCAAAGTAGAATATTTCATCATTGATAGTGATAATAATGGGTTTATATTGTCATTGCCACTTTTTCTAAGACTCTGTCTGAATTCAAGAAAGTGCGTTACTTAATTACGAAGTCACTCAATATTGACTTAGGTGTCAAAATATTTAAAGTACATTAGCATTCTAATGATGATAGGTTAATCAACATCCTAAATAGGTACATGTAATTAATGTTTAAAAAATTTGAAAGTTAAGTAATCAATTAAGTTATTACAAAAAGTATTTCCTTGGATTATCTGGTTGCCCAATTTTGAGAATATTTGTAAGTAATTTGAGGAAGTATTGATTTAAGATTTTATATGTTTATATGCGTAAATTAAAAATATTTGTAATAATATGTGATTTACGTTTGACCAAAACTAAAAACGATCATAATACTGAAAAACGATCACTTTATATACAAACTAAATGACGACTGCTGAATTTTTTCAGAGATCTGTTTTTAAAGTTAGACTGGGCATATATGCTTAAGCGGCATACGGTCAACTATACTCAAGTAAAAGTAGAATTAATTACGCATTTCATTTTTTTTTAGTTGGCCACTCAATTCAGGTCAGCATAAAACAATTTATTGGACTCTTTGATTGGGTTTAGAAGAATACGGAATTGACACGAGTGATGTCCATTTGTGACTTATTTATTAAAATGCATTAAAGTAAATGACAAAAATTCTAGTAGAATTTCATAACCTCTGTGGATATCATAATATTTATTATGATGTCCACAGAAGTTATGAAACTGTACGAGAATATCGATTAATTGTTGCGAAACGATATTAAATGTTGTTTAATTTTAAATGCCTTAAACTTATGTAAAATGAAGCAATAGTTAACGTTATATTTTCCCTTCTTTCGCACGTTTCTTGGATAGAGATAACAGAATCAATATTACTTTGTCCCATTGATCGATCCTGGTTTGCAAGACATCTTTAAATCAACCGATAGTTTTCTTTTTCCTTGATTTACTCTTAGTATTATCGTGTGTATCTCAAAATATGTCTTTAAGGGTTTAAATTTTGAATAATAATCTAAGTTTTTTAATTTAACTTCCATATTATATAGTAATTACATGGAGTAGGAGAGACCCACTGTTAAAATAGAGACCTGACAACATTGGTAATATGATATTTATTTCAAAGTTTAATTTATGGTTAGTAATCCTCACGTTGTGCCCAAAATTTAATTTATTTGACTAATTTAATATAACAAATAGATGACGTTACTATATGATGATATGATAGAAAATATAACGATAAAATCAATGTAATCGGTAGATAGTTTCTGATACGTGCATTTAACATAATTAAATGAAACTACGTGATGTATATTACATCTACTCTAGGTTCCAAATCCTCAGTCTTAACGCTGTGGGGGTATCTGCTTAAATCCTGGCTGCTCAATTCGATTGACATGACCGTCTGCGGTTTTTAATTTAGTGTTATGGGTCTCAAAAGAGACCCTGTCAATGAGACTTAGAGACCTAGGTTCCAACTCCTCAGTCTAGAGACTTAGAGATATGCTGTTTCCAATTAAATGAAACAGCGTGATGTGGTATTATATCTACTTTCTTTAAGTTCTTTACCACGACCTAGGTTTCGTTGTATTACAACATCTTCAGGTGGGCTATTAGCAAAGATCTTTGCTTTACTTAAAGAAAGTAGGAATAATACTACATCACGTAGTTCCATTTGATTGAGAATAATAAATTTCCACAAATTTAACGCCAAATATATTCTATATTCAATATTCAATACGTGGATTTGAGTTGAGTGACATCTAAAATTATAGTTAGAGTTTTCTTAAAAGCTTTGCGTTGGTTTTTAAGAACTCATGTTTTGGTTGAGTAGTTTGAGACATAAAGACGAGGTATTATATATTTTCTTGCATATTTTCAGTATATTTTTGAGATCCTTATAAATAGCCCTTTCAGACCAAATTATAATGCCACATGTCATATAGGATACAAAACGTATAGGATTATACTTTTAATCTAGTTCATATTTTGCTCTTTTAAAAGTTCCAAATAAAAATTGATGAGTTTTGATTAAATATATCTGGGTCAATATGTTTTTTTATTGTGCCAAGTTTCCAAGTTTTTACGTCAAGAGCTTTCTGAGCAAAACGCCCATGATGAATGGACGGACAGTTAAATGGGAGATTTTATAAAGGTTACGTTTTTCCTATTAAGGAACGGAGCTCTAAAATTACTGCATTGTGATACTTTTTCACACTATTTCTTGATTGTCTATTTTATTACAAGTTGGAATGATATTATATATTCAGATGAATACTAAGCATATTAGGTAAACATTTGGAATAGCAAAAGGTAAATAAAAGGCCAAATTTTACAGCTTTGAAAAAAATTTCATTTTCTTTAAAATATTTATTATATTCTAATTATCTCGTTTGAGCGATGTCCTGTCATGAATTTCACACTAGTGGCATTATTTATTGGTGTTAAATTGAATTGTGATATTCATGAAATATGATTCGGAATCGTTCCAGAAAACTGAGTAGTAAAGAGCTAGTACAGTATTATCATAATTTATAAAGATCGGAATAGAGGTTTTTAGGATGACAACAGGCCGGGAGTGTACTATCAGTACGTTACAAGATAAACTGAACTGGAATGCTGTAAAAAGAAAAGTAAAATCAGACGTTCTAAACTTCTTTTGTTGTTTTAACTTGTTCCGTTTTTTAAATTAAAGAGATTACTTAAAAATGTGACTTGCTTGATCATTAAAATTTCTTCTTGCATTTGGTAAATATAGATTTTAATTTTGAGTTACCAAATAAATCAAAATAATTGAAAGCTTTTAATTAATGTTATCATCATTCTTATCGGCTTTTAAAATAAACGGTATATATAGGTTTGCAATAATTTTTATATTTTATTTAGGATATTTTTTTAAAAAACGTTAATTTTTTACGTTAATAACCTGATAAGCGCATTTAGTAACATAATGATGAAAGAAACCTTAAAAATATGTCATTATATTTAAGTTAATACTTAAAAATAAGTAACGTGAACTAGCGTTAAAATCATTGCTGTTTATCTATGCATCACAACACAGTAAGATAATAATGAAAGAAACCTTATAAATACGCTATTCTATTCAACTTTATACTTAGTAAGAAGTAACGCGTTAAACGTCAGTGCTTCCTATCTCTGTATCACAACATAGTAATATAATAAGAAAAAAATACTTAAAAAATACGCCATTATATTTAAGTTAATACTTAGAAATAAGTCACATGACCCAGCGTTAAAGGTCGTGCTCTTTATCTACATGCTTCTTATCCCATTAAATATCAGAACCGCTTGGATTTTCATGAAAATATTGTAAGTTACGGAGAACTGAACATGAATTGCAGCAATGAAAGAAGCTCATTATATTGAAGATAATTTGAAAACGGACAAAGTGTGTTAGATTTCGTTAGCAAAATAAATTAGGATATAAGGATAAGGATCTCAAAATATTTTGATTAGTTCGTGTAAATAATTTGGATTAGATTTACCTTCCTACAGCTTAATGATCGTCTAATCCGTTTATATTCAATACTCAAATTGGGAACACATAAATGTGTTTACTTAATTTTATGGCGCGAATAGAAGTCCAAAGTTGTATTATGTGAGCGCAGTTTATCAATGAGCAATGATTGATACGCTGCGGACACAATTTTAACGACTGCATATCTTGAATTTTCGTTAAAAAGAGGTATAGAGCCAACTCTGGGTAGCTCAATATGTTTACAGGTTGGATTTAATTACGAAGGCTGGGATCTGCGTGGCTTGTTTGGTCTCTTTTTATATTTAAACTTCTTTGCCTTATTATCCGAAGTTTGATGCTTAGTCGCACTTTTATTTTTTTAAAATTTTGTTTTAATATTTAGAATGTGTTTTTGCTAATTTTCGACGTAATGTTTAAAAATAAGTGCAGTTTTTTTTTAAAAACATCTACATTGTGTATACGCATATTCGTTATAGTTTAAAAATATGTAAACATACACACGAAGTAAATAAACTTTCCACACAAAAAGTAATCCAATACCTGCACTTAATTTTATGGACTTTGAAATATATTACTTTGGTAGTTATAGCGTAAGGATATTGGTTATAGCGTTAAGGAATTAAGGTAGTTGTCGTGTGAAAGAAAGATCAAAAAAATGATTATAATTTTTTTTATTGATAATCATTGTTTTTTCTTTTCCAAACTTTATATTTTCCAAATTACAAATTGCTCGAAGAATTTTTCAGGTAAAATGATCGCAGTGTTCCAGTCGATTGGACTGACGAGGAGGTTTCACAAAGCAATTAATATTTTTTCTACAGTTATTATTCAGTTCCTTTTGATTACTTTAGTCAAAATTCAGAGCCCCTCCCCTAATAAAATACCGCCCAACGTTGCCTCATCTATTCTTACTTCCCTTCAAAGAAAAGTGGTGAAAGTCTTGCAATGGAATAGTCACAGTGTTATTTCAAACAAAGTAGATCTTCGTCACGTCTTTGTCATGTACTTTCCATCCGCAGTTGCCATCTCGGAAACATGGCTGAAGCCAGGATGATATTTTAAGATCCAAGGCTGTGTCTGTTTACGGGATGACAGAACGGATGCCAAGAGCGGATCCACCTTATTGCTTGATAAATCTCTTCCTTTCTCCAAGATTTCTTTTGGCTCCCGCAGTTGTCACTTCAATGTTGTTGCTGCGAAAGTCAAAGATATCACAAGCCTCTATATACATTCTCATTTCCAACATATTTCGTAACTTTAGAACTACGGGATATTTCAATTTCAATTCCTGGCCCGTATATTTTTCTGGAAGATTTTAATATTTATCATCTGTCTTGGGGTTCCGTCCAAAGTGACCCTCTAGGAGTCTCTTTGGAGGAACTCCAAGACGACTTTAGCCTGTGTTTACTGAATGATGGTTCCCCTAAACAAGTTCCTGTTCCACTTCACAATCTGAGCTCAGTAGTCACCTCTCTTTGCTCCTTATCCTTTGAATTCTTAGCTTTCTGGAATATTCTATCAGAGTCTTTTGGAAGTGACCATTTCCTCATTCTAATTTCTTTCCCCCGTTAAAATGTAAATATTGAAAAAATTCCCCCTCTTCATAAATACAATCTAAATAGGGCAGATTGGGTAGGATTCCGCATTTCCTTCAGTGTCAAATTGGATACCCTCCCTCCAGTGGACCTAGATAGCACTGACTTTAACTATGACCAATTTGTAAGGGATACAGTCCTGTCCGCTGGAAACTTTATCCCACTTAAGAGATTTAACCACAACTACATATCCTCTCCCCCCCCCCCTAATGGGATGGAGTTACCCTCCTCTCTAGACTTATTGAGGATGCCTAGAAAATGAGAAGTAAATTTAAAAAAATAAGTTCTTTAAACAAATGTGGTGTGCTTAAAAAACTTATTATCTTGTAGTATAGATAAGATGATTCCTTTTCTACTGCAATATTAATTAAATTGTGTTTAATTAATTGAGAAGAGAGTTTAATTGATGTTTTGTGCACAATGTAAAATGGTATGTACGATATACAGGCTGAATTAAGAGGAGGTTGAGCAGTGATCGTAAAAGTGAGGTAAGTTGGGTAAAAATTGTGCATTGTCTTAAATGTTAACTTTTCTACTATTAGTATTTTCTTAAAAATTATTAGCAAAAACTGTTTCACAAAATGTATGTATATTTCTAACGGGTAACTCATATCGTAGCACAAAATCACAGCTACGCGAGTGATTTTGTGCCATGGTTAAAAATATTTTATTAAAATAATTTATTTTAATTAAAACCGGTCATTAATATACGTAAAAGTATTAGTTAATGACATGTATTTATTTCCGTTATGAAGTTAATGCAGTCTTTATTATTCTCTTCTATCTGGAATTATCGTCACAAACTGCACGTGGCTCTATAAATATGGCCTTTGTAATTCACACTGTATTATGGGAATTTTAGTACCCCCATAAGGGCGAGTTCAGTAAAAGTACTTCAGAGTTGATAATATCAGCGAGCTCGTTAAGAACTTTGACGGTTTCGATGCGCCAATTTACGATTCGTCAGCGAATAGGAGGTCGCCTCCAGTTGGATTATTGGCATTATTTGCGTAATCTGCACCGCCTGATCGATATCGAGATGATAAGTTTTCTCGTAGGGTTCCTATTTAGGATAGCGGCTGGTGTGTGATTGCGCAATATTTATTGAATATTTATTACTCTAGCTCTATAACATAAATCAGCAAGTTCGTATTAATTTTATTTATGAGTAAATTAAGATCGGTAAAATTTCTGCAGTACAGTAGTATATTTTATAATTGATAGTGATAATAATGAATTTATATTATTATTTGCCACTTTTCTAAAGGTCTTACTTCGATAAAGTACAGGGCTTAATGACCAAGTCAGAAATTGACTTGTTTGTGGTGTGTAAACATTTTGACATTTTTCCATTGGATTTCAACGAAACAGTCTGTACAGATGAAAACAGTCTGTACAGAGTAGGCAGAAAATGTTGAGACTAAACAAGCGTGCCAAAGGCAATAATTTGAAAGTATATGTTAAAAATAAATTTAATGTCCGGAAAAAATATACTTAGCATAATCAGTGCTGATGAGTGTTATTTTCTTGATTATGAAAATACGCCTATCTAAACCTAAACATTACATATTGATAATATTTGCAAACGTTGGAAAATAGAAAGTCACCATTTAAATTATTAAGTTCAGTTATTAATAATCAAAACAATACTATGCGACACGAATTTTTGATAGACGTAATAAAATTTATAAGCAAAAAATAAATGCATTAGAAAAAATTATAAATACTGGAAATATACCTTAACATAAACATTTAAAAACTAGTATACTTCAGTAGACGCAGTGTATTTTATACTTTAATGAATATAAAAAATCACAGTGTGTTAGGGTATTGGACCTTGTAACATAAGGATGACTAAAATATAATAATTTTTCAACTAACCCTCCCATGATTTAATAGCTTCCCTATATTTTCGCTTTATACATTTGGCTTAAAGCACTAAAGAAGCTCGTAAACTCTTTAACTTAAATTATTCAGCTGTAAAATTGTAAATAAAGTAAAGCTAATGGAATTTAATCTATCGTACGTAAATTTAATGACTGCTTATTGCAATTTTCCGCCAAAACAACGAATTATGGGTAAATTGACCCCATTTCACCAAGAAGTGAAGATTCACCGATGTTCCTTTTATGTGATGATAGTTTGGTTTATTCGGAACTTTGCTCCACGCCAACTGGCTTTTTTATGAACTTTATTATGAAAATATTTGAAAACATGTTTACTTATCCAATTTAGTTTGAGTTGCAAATTTAACTCGAATTAATTGTAAAAACCTTGATTGTACTTAAGCTTTCTAATAGAGAATGGCAATTGGTTAAACCGTTAAAGTCCCAAGTAAATGCTTCTGATAAATGAAATTACAATAAATTAGAAGGTTGAAGAATAAATTATTGCAAGAGCAAATCAAATGACTATGTATTATACGTAAAGCTGTACTTCGTAAGGAATTATATCTGTCAATTCAAAATTATTTATCATTCATAAAGTCAAAGATTTCTTCTGGTATCTATTATACCAGATCTGCCATACATACTATTTGAGGCAGAAAATTTAGAAAAAAAATTGATAATTTTTTATTTTTTGAAGTCAAATTTTGAATGTAGTCTTACTGTTACTTTTCAGGTCGATATTTGGAGAACAATCATAAAAAATTTACACAAGCCACCTTTTGCTACAGTTCATTTCAGTGATTGAAATAACAAATTTTGAATTACCTCGGGTATTTCGGAATTAATTATGTCAAAGTTATTGAAATTAACTATCGGAAAAGGGGGTATGGGTATTCCGAATACCTCAGAAATCAGATCTTTGCAATATTCGTACTAATTTCAATTCGTAATAACCGTTAGTTATTTTTTTATTATAAAAAAACGTAAGTTTTCTCTGTATGAACTAATTTCTTGTGGATGATTTATTCTTACGAAGTATAAAAATAGTTAAAAGATGATAATAAGTATTACACTCTTTCTAGCATCTCATTTTAAATTCTACTTTCATTCTTTCTTTTGCCCACAATCCAATATATATTTCTAATTCTATTGATTTTGGATACCATGCAACAACTAACTCTGGAAGTGAGCAATGTTTATAAAAATTGCCCATTTTGCTTTCCTTGTTTTTATTTAAAAGTTTATCGTCCCATACAGTCATTTCCACAATCATACCCTTGCCAATTCATATTATAAGTGAGCATATAACTTCTTTGGCTGTGTGTTGTACTCATTAATACCAATCATGGCTTTTATTTAAGGTTTGCAGCCTGTAGCTAATGTCCTTTCTAACGTCTTTTTTCATAGTCAAAAGTTTCTGTGGTGCTTTCATTTACATCTAAATATGTTTATACGTCAATATAAAAAACGACATCGTCATTCTATATATTGTAATTTATTAATCAATACGTCTATTATGACCTCAGATGTCAAAATAATAACGTATTTTCTTCATAAAGTCTCAACGCGCAACTTTATTAGATGCAAGATGGCTAACAAAGATTCAAAAACTCCAACATGGACATCATTCTACTATGACGACAGATTTGAGATTTAAAAGTTGTTTTATAGGATTTGGACGATTCTCCAAACTTTAAATGCGATGTTTCCCTCTGGAACACAGAATTATTTTCTGTCCTTTTTTCTACTTGAGCGTACCGTAAAATTGTATGTTACAACTATGCTACCCACGGAAACGAATTCAGCATACCTGGGGGTATACATAAAACATGCTGTTGACATGAAGCCTCATACATCTAAGAAACAACATTACTTGATGTACCATACTCCTGAGGATCATCAGAATTTTCTGATGAAATTGACATTCTATTAAGAGAATATTCAATTCGGTCAGACTCTGACCGTAATTGACGTTGTTCTACATTTCGGTCTGCCATATTTCTCTTTCCGTTTCAATTAATAAATAACTTTCATTCAAAATTATCTCTAGATAATTCCAATCGTCGTTGGAAATGGTTTCTGCTTTTGAGAGTTCTGACACAGCTGCGACATTCGCAATCGATGGATAATTGTGCTTCACGTTCTGCACTATTTTCAAGCACTCGAGAGACCATGTGAGCTCTTTGGGAACTAGAGCGATGTTCTCAGTCGGTGAATGTTTTGGATATGCATACATAGGTATGCACCATCGCGCTCATACCATACCACGTAGTTACAGTCCTTTGACGGGTTACTCGAGATTCCTATTTCGCATGAAGATACATGTCCCTGTTGGATGGTATAAAGTGATTATTAAACCAATTTTGATGAAATTTAATTTTTCAAAGAACTGTATTTTAATTGTAACAATTTTTACGTGATATGTGTTCAAGTAAACAGACAAACAAATCCAAAGATTATATTTTTGTGTTATATTACTTTTATTATGATTCACTAAATCATCTTTTCGTTAATGACTTTATTTTTGTTAAATGGTATAAAACGATTATTAAACCAATTTGGATGAAATTTAATCTTTTAAAGAACTGTATTTTAATTGTAACAATTTTTACGTGATATGTGTTCAAGTAAACAGACAAACAAATCAAAAAATTATATTTTTGTGTTATATTACTTTTATTATGATCCACTAAATCATCTTTTTGTTAATGACTTTATTTTACAGATACGCCAATTCTCAAATTTTATTAGGTTTCAAGTGAATTGCGACGTCCGGGAAAAATTATTTCGAATCATCAATTCACGTTCTTAAATCTAGTTTGCATATTTTGAGTAGCACAACCAATGCTATTTTACATGAATTTCTAATCAAAACGTGTGAATGTATAAATATTTTATAAAAAATAATTTTTGTTTTCAATGAATGGGGCAATGCACTTAACAAATGATGAATTTTTACAGGTTTTTATTAGAAGATACAATCGATTACAGATATGCTAAAAACAAACGCGCATGCATACGCTCATGTACGCGTCCGCGTAATGCGCATGCAAACGTATATGCATGCGCACATGCGCATGTATGTGCACGCCTACAAGCGAAAGTATATGCACACAAAAAAAATCCTTTTTAAATAGAACGACTTGCATATAGTTATCAAGAGCAGTATAGAAAATGAGTTAGAAATGAAAAATAACGAGCTTTTAAACAAATAGGGTTTGTTCCTAAATAAAAAATAAAATCGTTAGATATAAAAAGATTTATAAAATGCTAAATAGTACTATCTGTTTACTTTTAATGAGTGACATGAGATCTATGCGGGTGATTTTGAATCACGATTAGAAATATTTTATCAAAATAATATATTTTATTTATAATCGGCTTTTTAATCTTCGTTAAAAGTAATCGTTAATGCAGTTGTATGCACTTGCCTCTGTTGCGAAGTCAATGCAACCTTTTTTATTTCATCATATGTGGAATTATTGTCACCAAACTGAACGTGGCACTATAATATGTCCTATGCAATACACACTGTATTATGGTAACTTTACAACCCCATGGAGAGTTGAATAAAACATCTCCTATTTAATAATATGTATAAGCAAACTCATTAGAAACTTTTTTTGATGCAAAAATATACGATTTGTCAGCGGAAAAGAGGTTGCCTCTTGCTAGACTATCGGTGTTATTTATTTAGATTGCACCGCCTGATCAAGACGAGAAATACCCCGTAATCAGTATGGTTAAATTTATTTTCTATTTTATTTTCTTCGTGCTTGACGTGTAGTTTTGCAATGTTTACTGACAATTCTTTTGCGAGGTTTTCGTTTCACTGTTAAAATAGATCCGCAAATTGCATAAAGTATTAGTTACTTTAATTAAGATCAGTAAACTTCTTGTCAAAAAGTGGAATAATTTATCGTTGACAATTAATTTATACTGTCAGTGTCACTTTTTCTATGTCTCAATTCGATGAAGTGCGCGACTTAATTAACAAGTTGGAAATAGGCTTGTTTGTCGTGTATGTAAATACATATTCATATTTTTCAATACAATCTTAGATTACTCTTCGCATAAAGAAGCTTCACAATAATTATATTATTTTGTAAATACACGAATGATCTAATCAATAATCGTTTCCCATAAATAAATTAAATAGAATTGTCATTTGAATAAACATTTAAATTATTTTCACCTGAAAGTGACTAATTCATTGTAATTAATTTGTGATTAATACGGTTTATTTAATAACCCTTTGATATCTCATTTTATACGTATGGGTAAGTGTGTAAATTTTCGTAATTTACTGACTTGGACATAATCTTGTTATGGTACTTATATAATACAGGGTTGTATTTATCTGTCATATTTAAATAATTGGGGTAAAAAAAATATTAAAAAGCTGTAGAGATTTTGCGAGTGTGCATTTTACAATTATCTATAAGCATTTATTTTCATGTAGTTTTTAAATGATAGAGTTCTAAAAATGTTACCTTTGAAGATCGGCTGGATAGAAATATAGGTGTATTTACAAATGACATTCTACTTATGGATTCCATAACCGTAAATATATAGTAAAGAAGAAAATATTGAGAGTGAAGTAGTGTGCTAAAGCAAACGTAGTGAAAAATAGAAATTAGGTGTGTATAAATAAGCGGAAACAGTACTGATATGCGTTGATTTTATGAATATCAAAACATTGAAACAACACATGCATCTCGCAATTATATCTTAACAATATTAGCATGTGGTAACGATGTCATATGATGGTGAAGAGAAAGTCAACATTTAGTTTATTAATTACAAATCTAATATTGAATATATTTAATATAATAAATGAATAAATAAAACGGGAGGTATGTAGAATTAGTGGTATAACCTTGTTCTAACTTTCAGATAACCTTGTTATTATATCAATATTTTACTGAAAATAACTTCCATTTAATTTTGTTATATGCACCGGAATATTTGCATTGCATAACCTCATAGAATAACATCAATTGAATTTATTACCCTCACTAAAATACTGGTATATCGTATAACTCTCGGAAACATAATAAAACCTACACCGTTTCCCTACAATAAACTCATTAACATAAGCAGTGGGAAAACCCACACAAACCCGTCTTCCGCCATTGTTTTTGAAACATATGAATGCTGTTGGATGTTCGTAAGCGTTAATTTTTGCTAATAGCCCACCTGAACATGTTGTAATACAACGAAATCTAGCTCGTGGTAAATAACTTAAAGGAAGAAGAAATAATAATACATCACGTAGTTTCATTTAATTATGTACAAATCTAATAATAAAAACGACATGGAACGATATTGGAAAAACGTAATAAAATTATAAGAGAAACATAAAAAGTTTATCGAAATTATTAACAAAAAAAAATTGCGATATAAGAAATATAAAAACTAAAATATTTCGGTAAATGCAGGGCATTTTTTTCCTTTAATGAGTACGACAGGCCACAGTGTGCCAGTATAAAAGCCTTGTAACAAAGGAAACATGTAATATCATAAATAATTCTTGAACTTACTCCCCAGCAATGTAACGGCCACTTTACGCATTTGGCACTTGCAATGAGGGCTCATAAACTTGTTTATCTCAAATCAGTTTACGACATAATGTTAGATAACGTAAAGCGAATGGAACTTGGTCTATCAGAGATACCTTTAACGACGTTTATCGCAATTTCCCGTTAAGACAACTAGTTAAGAGCGTATTGGTTCTACTGATCAAACTATTGAATTTTATTGCTTATAACAACTTAGATTCACTGATATTCGTTTTATATGTTTACTATTCGACTCACTCTCTGAATTTGGTACTGCGTCAAAAAGTTTTATTATGAACTTTTATTTGCAAATATTATAAAATATATGTTCATTTAACACCTTTATTTCCCGGGGAAATTGGGTTTTAAATTTAATATCTAAGATGGGATAAGTGTCAAAATATTTAAAACGATGGCGATTGGAAAAACCGTTAACAACCTAAATATTACTTCTGCTAATTAAAGTTTGAATAATTTTAATGTCGAAGAATTAATAAAGGTAATATAAATCCGATTTTTTTTTAATTATCTGTTTATCAGTTAAATGAATTTTAGTTTCTGCTTCTGAAAGTGTAAGAAATTTTAGGAAATATTTATTTATTGTTTTGTACCTTTCCTCGTAAAAACAGAATATTGTTTTATCACGAACATTGTTCACCTGGAAATTCTGAGATATCTGTTAACAATATTTAAATTAAAATAAGCATCCATGCACGTAAATGCGTGGATGTATATTCTATTCTAATATCTGCAATTTTTATATTGGAATAAGCGGATGATTAACCATACTCAGCTGATAGTACATTTAAAAGCGCGTTTTAACAATTGTTCATTCGGTAGATTGACTTCAATGATAGTTAAACAATTTGACAAGATGCATTGATGGAAGTAAATTGCTATACATACAAGAGGTATGTATTTGCAATTGACTTCTTAAATTTTATTAAAAAAATAACTCCAATAATACTCTACAATAATATATTATACACAGAAGTTATTGAGTTCTGCCAGACTACAATAATTATCTTTTGTATGATATTAATTACTAATTCCAATAAAAATGATAATTAAAAACATAGTTTTTGACTATTTTTCCGTACTGATATTAATTCCTTGTAGAGAAATTTTCTCATGAGGATCCTAATAAATATTCTTGAGCCTCTACATATGATTATTAGATTAAGATATTATAATTTAAATTTCATGTTATAAATTTATGTTTAGATGGATTTAGGGGATATCCAGTTTCAAAATAAAAGGCAGTTGATTATATGATACTTATTGATATAAAAGATCCAATATTGGCTAGTTAATATTTCGGGTTACCCTAATTTCATTTACATCATTTTGTTTGACTTACTTTATAAATAATAAATGGCATCAGTCTATGGTATATTCATCTATAATACCACATAAATAATTTATCCAGTAGTTAATTCCTAATACTTGGATTGCATCCAAGTATTATCGCAGAATGTAATCGAAGGATTTTTAATATCAAACTCGTTTAAAAAATTAGGTGAAAGAAATTGTGACATATGTAAATGCGATAATATGGTATATTGTGCAGTAAAATTGCTGAAAAAACTATAGTAATAAGAAGGACCTAAGAAAATTTTTCGGTTACTTTTGTCCAATATATCTTTAAATTGTTAATAATGACTTTAATACGCGTATGGATATTTCCTTTTCTCAAGAGTCACTTCATTGATAGGGATGTGACCTACATTGTTCTTAAAACGCTATCGATATTTTTAATGCTTGTTATGTTTTTGCTATTTTCGTTGTAAATTTGTGCCAGTCTACACTAAAATTTAGGGCGTGGGTGGGGGGGCGGATTCATTGAATGTGATAATGATGATAAATAAGGTATATTGGTAACGTGTGGTAACGTTTGAAAGAAAGAAAGTTATTTGGAATTTTTATTTGATTTAGAGGAATTATTCGGACGTAAGTTTAATTCATGTCAGTCTAATAGTTTTTGCGTGATACTTGAAGAAATAGACGGACAGATATGCATAACGCAATAGAACTTCTCACAAAATGTGCAGTAAGCAATCAATCATAAAAATTCTCTCGTAATTTTACCATTTTTGTGGTGCTGAAGTTAAACATAAACCCTCATAGTTTCGCTATGTTCATGCGTCTGTTACGCCTTAACAAATTCTACAGTTTTACAACTAAGTGTCTGAAATTAAATGTTTCAGATGGAGACCCCAATTTTTTTTTCTTATTTTTAAGACACTATTTTTACAGATCCTCTTGTTAAGAAAAGGAAATGAAAAACAAATAGCGTATACCAATGGGTAGCAGTATCATAGGAAAGGCATTTTGAAAATAAGTTAAAATTTAATTTATCACGCTTAATTTTTTAGCCCGGTTTACTTCAAAGCCGTGTGCAATGTGGCCCCTCCTCCAATTTCCAAACAAAACTATGTGGAAATCTGTAATCCCGAAAATAGGTTTTGGCTAATATTTTTAGAAGAGATTATTTTGAACTATCCAATTTTTCTTGTTTTAGAGGTATAAAAACTCTTAAGTAGGAGGAAATAACGTAAACAGAAATTCCTGGTACCTCAACTTGCAACTGTATTTAATATAAATTAATTTGAATTATTAAAGATATTGCATGCAATATTTCCTCTTTAAAACATAATGAAGATAAATCGCATCAGAATTAAAACTATTGGGATATTACAATTCTTATTCAGTTACTACAGTTTTTTTGAGAATATATGAGTACGACATATGGATTTATTAAATATCCTAATTTATTCGTGCTCAATATGCAAGTAGAAATAACTGACTAATTATATTGTGATAAAATTTTATGATTTTCTGTGAAAACTACGATTTGAGTTCTCTGGCTTGATTCACTAAGTTATTGAATTTAATTATGAGTGCGCTAACAAGTCTATAATTTGAGTTGTTATATTCTAATTTGGAAGTCACTTACTACTTTTTGCATCTCACAATTTTCCTTGTATCTTTCTAATCAGTGTTTTTTATTTTCATTATTTAAAAAAATATTCAATCCTTGGTTCAATTTATAGCTACGTCTCGAAATTTATTGCGTGTATACTTAATTGAATTGTATATCGTAATATTTTTAATTAAAGAGCGCTGCAATTATTGTAATCGAAAATTAGTTTTATTTATTAAGGCTCGAAAAAATTGGAAAGTGAATAAAAGCATTAAATGATTACAGATGGATAGATCATACTTTTTACAATAGTAGTATTAATGTTAAAAATATTACAGATGGATAGAGCCGACTTTTTACAATAGTAATATTTTTACATAAAGTACTCGATTTTTTTCGACATAATAATATGTGGAATAATTTAAGTATTACAAAATTTCAATAAATAAAATATTTTAAAAGTTGAAGCCTCGGTATTATCATATTATATTTAGATAAAATTAATTTGTATTGAGACATAATTGAATAGTTGATAACATAAAAATATGTGGTGTTAAAAATTATGGCGGTTTAATTATAAAACGACTGAATCCTGCTTTTCGCATTCACATCACTTATTATATAAGCACGAATTATTTCGTCGATCCATATTCGCATATATCACATATACATTACAACACTAAACATGGAATATTGTTCCAAATAGCAAATAATTTTCGTCATTATAATTTATTTACATTACATCCGACAAATACCCCAATTGGGTGGAGACAAAAAAGTAAAGCTTGGTACAGTATATTAAGCTTAAGAACGCGGATCAGTTTAGAATTCTTACAGAGTAGATAGTTCTTTTATAGATCCTTACGCACTATTCAAAGTTTTATAAATAAAAACATTTCTTAAATAAAGGCAGTTATTGAAAATTGTTTAGACTTACGCATTTCAATGACATATTCGTTTCAAGAAAGGTGATGTAGATCGCTGATGTGGTTTCATGAGGGAAAAATAAACTCTTGTTTGGTATTACTAAAATTAACTTTTGGTTATTAAAATAAATAATATTAAATCGTTTGTGTACCGGTAATTTTGGAGTTGAATCCTAACCTGATTTTGGTTGAGAATTTAATAAAACTTGATGATATTATTAGTTACGTAATATAGAATGTATTTTCACAGTCTATCTCAAAAAAAATAAGAGTGATAGGTTTTAAGATATTAAGCAAATCTCTAGCTGTACTGATATAACGATGGTGATTTTTTTAAATTTATGTTTTTTTTGAGAACAGAAGAAAAGCTAAATTACAAACATTAGCAGAAGTTAAAAATTAACGCAATGATCGTTCATTGCATGCTTGATACATGACTACTGTACTTTCATGCCAAATTCAAATGATTTAGTGAAATACTTTTTGATTTGCGTAACAGAAGTAATTTTTTTTCAAGAGTACAAAAAGTATCATAACTTCTAAACTATCGATTATCGTCTTAACTAATATTTTCTTAAATTACTTTTTGCGATATACTTACGTTAAATAAATTTTGAAGTACTGTAAATAGACCATCCGTATATAGTAGCGATGTGAAACATTGCACTTCAAACAAACATATTTGACATAAATAGGCAGTTTATGAATTATGAAAATACATAGCAAATAAAAATAAACTTTTATCAGATAATTGCACGTGATTTCATGCATATAGAATTCATAATTTTAAATAAAAAGTATTTTTCAACAAGTTTTTAAACGGTCAATTTATTATTTTGGTATGTGGGAAATGTTTTGTAGATAAAATTGGTGGTCACCCTATAACGTACCAGCTGAAGAATTATTGACTTACACGCAGTGCAAGCTACCAACAGTAGTTGTCAAAAATGGAATATGCAGTATTTCGTATTTTAGTACAAAATTTCGATAAAATGTTAAGCGATTGAAACGACTGTTCCTAGGCAATCTGAATATTATAAATTAAAACGTGCTAACGTAGAAAAAGGTAAAACATACGACTGAACGTGCATTAAAGGAGACGGCAGTAGGCGGCGCGTGCGAATAGAATTGGATGTAAAGTCTGTGGGAAGTGGGCGGAAAGTCGGCCAACGATCTAGTGACACGAGGGCTGACTCCCACCTTTAAAACTCGTTAGATGCATTGAATTGTAATGTTACTGAAATAGAAGTTCTAGTTGAATCATGGGAGTCTGAAGGAAAATTCGTCCAAATTCTCCATATTTACACATGTTGTCAGCTATTATTTGTATGCGACACGGTAGAAAATTATGCGAATTATTATTTATTTATTTCCTTATTTACATACTTTTATGGAAAAATGTAAGTTTTGATACTTTTACAGTAACATTTACAATACTTAAAGCTGAAACAATTAAAGAAGTTTATTCCCACTCATTACAAATACGTAACACCCTGGCGTAACCACGATCAGGCGGTTGAGCCCCTGAATACCATGAAAAAGTGGAGAATTTTGTTATGACTCTATTCTAGATCCCTGCACAGCAAAAATATAGTCACTACTTGAGCGTAGGTAGTTGCCAGGTATGAAGTGTGAGAGTTTTTTAATAAAAAAGGGCAATATCTTTAATAATTGGAAAATAAATTTGATGGAAAACGCTTTTCTTCTATACTGCAACGTAATTCAGTATTCCAAAAGAGAAAATTGGTGTCAAACAGAAAAATGAAATAACCATATAGTCTCGTATACAAATATCGAGGGAATATTTTTTAAACACGTTGAATTATCATATTGTATTTAGTTCATATAGGGTCTAAATAATAGTTTCTAACTTCATATAAAATAAGATTATATTCGATATTCTAAAGTCATATAAAATAAATTAATTAAGAAAACACATCGTGCATTTCTAGCATTACGCAATACAAATCCAAGCCTTCCGAATGACTTTTTCGCTTCATCAACTATTTTAAAACGTCAACATGAGGTGTATCTGTACACAAACACAACGCTCCTTCTACTGCGGGCCGCCTGCAGCGCTTCACTCGAGAACGGCGTCGGTATGACGCTTCGGCAACTTGCCAGATGCTTCATCCGCAAACAGATGAAAATAATATGAAACTCAAAAAAAATTGTATTGAAATATTAAACAATAGCACGATTTAAATACGTAAGAGTTTTAAATGCAAAATATCCTATTTTCTAATATCGTATCCTATTTTCAATATGATGCACTGGGTATCATGACATATAAGTCACATGTTCAAGAGCTCTGTCAAGAGAGTTTTTTTTTAGTTTATTTTTCTCAGAGCAATGAGGATAAAAGTGAAGTAAAGTGGAAAGAAACTATTCATTGTCTTGAACAGATATTAAAGGAAACAGATTCATTGTCTTGAATCTATATACTCTAAACGGAAACATATACCTGTTTATAATGAATAATTGTTAACAGCTTTGTAAGTGCTTTTGAATCTCGAAATATAAATAATTTATTTTTATTACAATAAGTATTTAATGTGCGTTAAAGGACTCATTGAAATAAACTATATTCTATTACCTCTATTTTGTAGTTATTGCAACCTCTTTCATCTTCCTACATCTTTCAATTATGGTGACTAAATTGTACGTGACTATAAATATATCCCCTGCAATGATACTCTACTACTGGAACTTAACAACCCTATAATAGGTACTTCATTAAAAGTTCACCAAGTTAAGAGTATCTGCGAGCTCGTAAGAAGTTTAACGCTTTCGAAGCGAATCGTCAGCAAATAAGAGGTTGTCTCCTGCTAGATTATCGTTTTATTTGCTTAATCGGTACGATATTGACGACATTAAGACGATAGTTACTTCCGTAGGCAATTTGGTTGGATTCATTTTATATTTTATATATTTCGTGTTTGGAAGTGGCGGTGGGCGTATAGTTGCGCAATGTTTACTGACAATTTATTGCAATGTTTTCTTTCTTTTAATTAATTAGATCAGCATATTCGCAATTTTTCGGAAGTTGGCTTTATCGTAAAGTACGTGCTGATATTGTTCAGCTGGGTCTCAGATCTTTCCTTGTTTAAACAATTTGATTTTGAACTATGGCCACAGATTTTTTAAAATTTTTTGGCTTATATTTAGTTCGTTTACATTGTTTCGGCTTCAGTAACGTTAAATTATTTACTCAGTTGATATGTGCTGAAAAGTTCCTTAAAAAAGGTTAGTACTAAATCGGGATTTGATATTAACAGTAAATACACAGATACTCAAATAAACAATCGTGTTCCTCAAATATTTACTATTAAAATGATAAATAATTGTATAAAATATACTATTATTTATATAAAACATACTTTTGTAATAAAATTTGTAATGAATCATTTATTGCCTAATTTTCCCTCATTTATATTTTTTGAAATTTGACAAAAATACTAATTTATTACATTATTAAAATCAGTTATTAAATACTGGATTTTGTACATATTTTTAAGGTATATTTTATAATGTTTCGTAATTTACTGACTCGAAAGATATGATGTTATGGTATTTGTTTATTTCGGGATAGTAATTATCTGTCATCATTATAAATGATACATGTTCACGCCAAATAAGGTTACAAGCGAACATAAACAAATTCAATGTATTTGCATAAATTCAAAGTACAAAAGATTGCATAAATTCAAAGTTTGAACTACCAAGGTATTGAAAGTGCGCCCGCGCTTATGTTGCTTCGTCCAGAGCAGAAAAACCAGTGTATCGGTAGGGAAGAATTTCTATACGTTAAAGCCACGCTATGCTTTGATTGGCTGCAATGAACGTGTTTATCTTTGTCAGTGCATATGCGGCGGGCTTCCTACATGGTGGCGCGAACATCCTTCGTCTCTAGTAGTGCAGAAGGAAGAAGGCAGACTTTATTGAGTGCCCTTCGCTCGATACCGCTGCTAGTCCTAAATCGGCCACTCTGCAAAGACCATTAAATTCGTTAACGCACTCGTACCTGGTTGTATGCTTGGGGATTGGTACCGACGGGAGTGAAGTGAGAGGTCGAACAATTAAGAAGTGCCCTGGAGTTAACGGATACAGGTTTTTAGGATCGGTTGATAAGGGAGTGAGTGGAGGGGAATTAAGAACAGCCTCTGTCTGCACGAACCATGTTTTCAATTCCTCATAGGTCAGATTTGAATTGCCCGTAATACATTTGAAATTATATTTTGTTAACTTTACGCCCACTACCCGTAAACCACCTATCCTAGGGTAATACGGGAGAATAAATGGAAAATTAATGACTTCTTCTGACGCGAAAGTATTTATCGCTGCTTCAGAGGACTTGAGAATTCTATCCAATTCATTATTTGCTCTTAAAAATTATATCCATTATCACAATGAATTGGTTTGTCGATATAAATTTGCCCAAACACAATAAAAATGCATCTAAAGTGAGATCACTGACCAACTCCAAATGTATTGCTTTCTTTAAAACAACATGTAAATAAACTAAGGTAACATTTTGATAATTTGTTGCGTCGTCCCTTCTTGTTTGATATTTGAAAGGGATCAGGAACAAATCGACGTCATATACTTGAAATGGAAAGCCTTGTCTAAACCCATCATCCGGTAAGCTGCCCATTAGTTGCTCCATAAACTTACCACGTAAATGCATACAAAGTACGCACTGTTTACTACTTTAGCGCTAGAATTACATCCTTCTAAGGCCAATATTTCTTACGCATAGAACTGAGGATCAATTGGGCACCGGCACAGTTCAGTCGTATGTGTTCATGTTTTGATGCATTGAATTAATCATGATGATAATTTGATTATTATCAAGAAGGACTGAATGCCTTTTACTGTATTCGTAGTCTATAAGACGACAATCTATTCGAAGCACGACATTCCAGTCAATAAACGGTGACAACGGTAATAAAGATGAATTTGAATTTAATTATTTTTTGTTAAAGTAACCTTAATTTATTTGAAAATGAGTCTCATTGAACTATTTTAATGATTGTCACATGCATGGTAAACCTCATCAAGTGATAAAGATCTCTTTAGTTTAATATTAATATATTTTAACATTTACAATTATTAATTAATGAATATTGGCTTAAGAATTGAATTTAACGAATTTATATAAACTCGAATAGTTTTTTTATATTTAAGATTAGACTATTATTGTGATTTTTAATCTAAGTGTCATTAATTAATACTTCCCCCTTTTTTAAAATGTTTATATTCATATTTTCTTTTAATTTTTTTATGGAAATTCGTCTCCAAAGTCGGATATCTAAATTTACAATTAGATTATTGCTCACCTAAAGTTTTGGATGACCCACGCAACGGCACACGAAATGAAACTCCAACATCATTAAAACGATTAGTTTTATAATTAATGACATGTTTTTCACGTATTTCATATTTAGGTGTGATAGGAATTTTAGAAACAATTTCACCTTTATCTTTACTGAAATTACTCTGAATATTTTTAGAATTATTATCACTGCCGCCTACTCGTCCAACTACCAACCAACCAAGTTTCAAATTTTGTAAAGTTGGTGAATTTAGTCCTAATAGTTTTTGTTCAGGACTAATAAAAGCGTAAGTTCCCAACATAATGTCAATATCAGATGGCTTATAGAATTCAGGATCCGCTAGTTTAATCGAATTTGTTATTGACAGCGATGAAGATCTAATTAAAAAAATCGGCAAGCGAGTTGTTGTTCGTGAGTGGGGCCAACGACCCCATCCCAAAAAAAAGCAACGTCCAGAAAACTCAAAGAAATAATTCCGGACTGCCTTTTTTAAGACGCCCTGGTACAAAATCAGACTTGATTATCGGAATTTGGAAGGTTAGAACTTTGTTTAGGGGAGGGGCATTGAAGAAACTCACTTGATGTTTTTAAAAACTATGAACAAGATATACTTGCTGTCCAAGAAATGCGATGGACTGGAAAGGAAGTGATGGACAAGTGAAATTGCAGTATCTACTATAGGTGTCATGATAGAAAACATCAATTTGGAAGTGATTTTATAGTCAGTAAACGAATCAGAGACAAAGTCATCGAATACAAACCTGTAAATGAGAGAATCTATGGAATACACATCAAGGAAAAACGCACAATATTTAAATTATCTGCACCCACGCTCCCACGGAGGACAGGTGAGTTGAAGATAACGATAAATTATTACGACCTTCTTGAACAGACACACAGCTAATGCCGCTCCAATGATGTGAAACTGATTTTGGCCGACTTTAATGCGAAGATTGACCATGATACTAAAATGAGTAGATTCGTGGGTAATGAAAGTCTACATGACGAGACAAGCATGAATGGTATTAGACTTCCTTGACAGCTTTGCCACCTCTACGTATATGGTAATAGGAAGCACAACTTTCAAACAAAAATTATATAAAACAAAAAATACATAAAGCTATCTGGATATCCCCAGATAGACAGACCCAGAATCAAATAGACAATCCACTCATTAATCTTAGTGCAGAAGCAGCTTTCTTGATATTCGGACACATCGAGGTGCTAATATAGACTCTGACCACGATTTGGTGGCTTCAAAGTTACGCCACAAAATTGATAGATTTTATCACAAAAGACGAGACAATACCAGCCACAAGATTGACATTGAAGAACTGTAGAAGACAAATATAATGAAAGAGTACAAAAAAGAAATAAAAAGCACGATAGTGTTGAGAGACGGAAATTCGACAGTGGAGATTGTGTGGCAGAATCTTAAACATAGTATCACTAAAGCGTCTAAAAAGACAATACCAGAAATGCAAAAAAAAAAAACTAACCCTTGGTTTGATGAGGAGTGCAGTGACATCACGAAGGAAAAAGAATGAACAATATAAAATCATGATCCAAAACGATACAAAAGAGGTGCAGAGGAAAGGTTTGAAGAATTAAGGAGAGAATGAAAAAGAATACACAAGAAGAAAAAGCGAGAATAGATGGGCGACCTATATAAAGATGTTGAAAATTTAAAAACCGAAAAGGAAGCTAGGAAATTTTATCAACTTGTAAATAATGTAAGAGCTGATTTTAATCGCAGAACAATCTGCAAGACAAAAAACCGATATCTTAGACGAGAACCGGATGAGGATTTGGTTTGTTGGCGTGAACATTTGTACAACTATTGATGGGTAAAAGAGGAAGATCTAACCGCTCGTAACATGCTGCCAAGCATTTTCTCTGAGTCAAAATACACCAACTCTATAAGAAGTAGCAATGAAGAGTCTAAACAATAATAGGTCATTCAGGCTAGATCCAACGGCATCAAAGATGAACTCATTAAAATCAACGAAAAGAGTTTAAACGAAGCAACTCATGAACTGATCAGCTGTATATGGGCGCAGGAACAATTGCCCACTGAAGAAGGATCTGTTTGTCCCATTTACAAGGAAACAAGTTGGAATGTAGTAGGTACAGGGGAATTACTCTATTAATACTGTTTATAAGATCTTTGCCGCTATTTTATTCAACCTATTAGAAGTCTACACCAAGAATTATTGGAAGCTATTAGTGTGTTTTCCAGAAAGGAAAATAAATGACCGATCAAATACCTTTAGACTTATTTTAAAGAAAACTAAAGAATACAACATGGACACCTACCGCTTATTTATTTACTTTATAGCTGTTTATGATAGCGTCAACCGAGAAAAACTACTGGAAGCTATGTTGGTGTTTAAAATCCTAAAGAGGTTGAGAAGGATTTTTGGACCTATCCAAGAGAAAAACACACGGAGTACTCTTTACAACTATGAAATTTACAGAAAATATGACAAATACGGCGAAACTGATATTGCGAGATGTATTAGGTGGCTTGGCCATCTTAACAGATATGCTGTTATTTTTCCTGCCAAAAATGTGACTTTTTCGAAGATTGAGGGTACTAGGCGAAAAGGACGGCCAACACGTTGGGTAGATCTCATTGAAAATACCTTCAACTAATGGGAGTCAATCGGTGGACGGCCATCGCGTCAGACAGGGTCAGGTGGAGGAGGATCAGCAAGTCAGCCTTGGCCTGCAGTGGGCTGTTGTGCTTTTGATGATGATTATTTTTACTAAAGTACAATGTTTGAAGCATATCTGTACGTAAAACATTGTGAAATCATTGAAGGAAGGATATTCGTTCATGTTATATTTAAATTCTTTCCTCTTGGAAAGTGTTACAGTATGTAATTTAGTTGAAACCATGTATATTATTAATGTATCCATTTGTCGGTAGGTTGACCCAGTGAATTTAAAGAGCGTAATTTTTTTTTGTAATATTATCTAAAATAAAACGAATGCTTCGATGAGATTCATGTTTTAAAGTTTTAATGTTAAATAACTATTTCAAATAGTTATTTCTGAGCACTTTAACTTTATTATATCGCTCTCAAATAAGATCATAAGCAATTTTATAATCAATCGCTATAAATTTATTGGATTGTATTACTTTTCTCGCCCACCCTCCATGAAAATCTTAAGTAGTAAAATTTATTTAATGCCGGCATTGAAGCGTTTGCATTAATTAATGAATCAAATGTATCTCTGAATTCCAACTATGTAAGATAGTCATCACATTTAGGTAATTTAATGTCAAGTAAACGAATGCTACCACAAGTTTCCAACTTTTTAAACATTATATTTCAAGAGATGCGTCATCATTTTAGGCACATCATAAGGAGAGATTTTAGTTTCGGTTGACTCTCGTTGTGAATTTGTTCATCAACATCAGAATCCACGGTATCAATCTGAAATTAAACTGAATTAAATTCTCCGTAGATCAATGCTCCGAAATTTCTCCGTAGAACAATGATAAATTAATTTCACCTTGAGGCAGCAACGTGTAAAGAGATTATTTCTTTCAAATATTTAATGAACTTAGTAGGGCTGCACAATAATGGAATTTAAGTAGAATATTGAAAGGAAATGAAGGAAAAGGGTACTTCTGGTTTTGTCAGATTCTCTCCAGTTGATTAAATCGGCCTTTCAATCTGGAACTCTGGGTTCGTGTCCACGGTCGCCACTTTATGTTCAAGCCAAATAACAAAAAGAAACTCAATGTAGAATATAAAGTATAATTTGAAATGAAAACTATAAATAATTGTAAATTGAAGTTCGAGTTATGAAGGTATTGAAAGGTGGAGGTGCGCCCGCGCTGATGTTGTCTCGTCCAGAGCCGAAAGTGCAGTGTGTTCGTAGAGAAGAAATTCATTACTTTAAAGCCGCGCTATGCTTTGATTGGGAATGATCGTTGTCCGTGCCTGCGTGGCCAGTCTTCTGCACGTTGGAGTGAACAATATGGAAATGTAACATAAAGTGAAAGAATTTTAAATCTTAAACTGATGTAAAATTTTGACAACTTACTTTTAAAACATTTTTGTATACGTCGATATACTGGAAACTCATTTATAGCATGCTAAAATATTTTCTGTACCGATATTTTTTCGGAAGCAAAATATTATAATTAAACACTAAAAGAAGTTTCATAGAGATTTTGCAAGTATCCCTTAAAGCTGTGTTTATTTTCACGTAGATTTCCAATAATAGAGTTGTGTGAGCCAATGAAAATAACACTTTGCTTTCGAGGACCGTTATTGATTATATAAATATAGAAAAGAAGTTTATTGGAATATCTGACGATTGACTGAATAGAATACTTACAGAGCGTATAAAAAATATAATAAAATATACATATATATATATATATATATATATATATATACACATATACATATATATACACACACATACATACACACACACACATATATATATATATATATATATATAAACGAAAATTTATTTTTTAAATTTTCGTTTATTCGTGTCAGTATGTTAGTGTATTTGTCTGTTTATGTGTTTGTTTGACCACGCTTCACGTGAAAACGACTAACTTAATTCAAATGAATTTCTGATCAAAATCACATCATTTGATCGCATAATATGTTAGTTTATTATTTATATAAATTCTTGTTTATCGTCTTAAAATACCAATAACAAAAAAGTGCCTAGCTACATGACTCGCAGTAATTATAAAAAATATACAATGTATTTATGTAACTAAATAGCCATTTATTGCAGTATGTAATTCCTACTTGTTAATTAAAACATTAATTCGTGTAATTGGATTTTCCACCCGGTTATATATTGGGAAAATGGAAATGGCGAAAAGTTAAGAACCCCTACTTCACTAAGTAAGCAATCTCAATGAGAGCAGACGCATAATGGCGCGCGTCGTTGTTTGTCGTCTTCCGCATGTAAAATTTTCCTATGTTGTATACATTCAACTTAATTTTATGTTTTTTCTTCAATTTGTTTAAAATTAGAATTTATTGTTAACATTTGCAAATTGATTACATTTAAAAATATAACATATGTTTCCGAATCTCGTTTTGTGTGCGGTGTAGATATAATTTTCGGCTGTAAATTGAACCCCCAAATGTTTCATATTAAACTTTAATTAGTGTCAAAACATTTAAAATACGTGAGCATCCTGATGTGTCAGAATATTTAGTTATATCGTTAGTCTTAAATAGTTAATTGTAATAATTAAAGTTTAAATATTATTGAAGCTTTAGCAATTAATTAAATTGTTATAAAAGCTAGCTTTCTTGGATTATCCGGTTTGAAATTACATTTTTTTAGTTTAAATTTTCTAGGATGTTTATAAGATAATTTCTAATTCTTATTTTAGACTGACCATACATTCATAAGCAGCAAATGATCAACTAGGTTCTGCTGATAGCAGAATTAAAAATGCGCTTTAGCAATTTTTCTTTTATGGGGAGATCAAAATAAAATAATTTGACGGCATCTGATAACTGCGTTTAGACCAACATAGTTTTCAAACAAGTGATATAAATGTGTGACTTATTTCTTAAACTGCATTAAAGAAACGTCCAAAATAGTTGACAACATTTAATATAATATCCGCAGAAGTTATAGAATCATAGTTAACTATCAATTAATAGCTCTGATTCGATATTTTCAATGATTTTTTTAACCATGATATTTAAAATTATCGGTCGTGATATGTACTAAAATTAGAATAATAAAACTTTGAAACAAAATTCGCCGACCTCAAATAACTAACGAATAAGAAATGCACTGAAAGTACACACAATAAAAATACAACTACTTAGAACTTTTCCGGGAAATATCACTATCGAACATTAAAAAACTTGCGAAATACTAATATAGATAGAGATTTTTTTTGGAAAGATTTTTTCGGCCCTAAGGCGAAGCTTCCCTTCTCTCTCAGTTACATATACGAGTACATCAAACCCAGAGGAGTGCCACATGTCACTTGTAATTCATTTTTTGATCATCTACATTTCGATTTTTCCATAAAAATTTTATATAAAAATTAATCATTTGAAATGAATACATTTCATAATCCATAAATATTTACAGAGTTTTATTAGGAAAGAAAATAAAATAAAAATATGATAAAAAATACTAGTACTTAAAGCTGACTAGAATAAATTGAAGGTTCAAATAATTATTATCTCAACATAGTCGGAAGTCATATAGCATTAAATGACACTTATACTTATTATGACTTTGTTTATATTTATTATGACATTTTCTGAAAAAATAAAGTTCTTCCAAAAATGTTTGTTGATGTCTTGTTAAATTTTCTTAACGAGGGTGTAAATATATCTTTGTTTGTTATAATTTTCTCAAAAACAAAATTTTGATGAAATAAGGCCAGCGTTATAATTAAGAATTTTGTGAAGACCAGTGCATGAATTTTTGGATGAAAACCGGTTATATTAGGATGTTCCGTTATTAGAGAGATTTAAAATTCATTTTAACTTTATCCCATTGTTGTATTTTTTAAATTAAAGATATTTCTTTAAAACGTTTTTCAATAACCTTACTATTATTAATGATTTTAACAGATTTTGAATTTTAAACTCTATTAAAATCCACAACTTTCAATTTAGGTATATAAAGTGTGTAAATTAGTAATGTCGGGTTCAGACATCGAGAGTGTATTAGCATTTGCCCAACTATATGTATATATATATATATATATATCTATATATATATATATATATATATATATATATATATTGTCTTTACGATTTTTTTAATCAATTTTTATTACATTAGAAATAATAATAATGAAAATTGCAAATATAATAACGAAATAAGGGAAAAACCTTAAGAATATATCACTATATATAAGATAATACTTAGAGATATGAAATTTCGATGTTATTTATCAGTGCAGTATTATTAATTATTGATGTCACTTGTGTTTAATTGTAGAATATTCTTAAACACATATTAACATACCGAGAATCAAATATAAATTACAGTGGTAAAAAAAATATCATACGTGGAAGATGAAGTGTATTAGATTACGTTAGCGAAATCCATTGCCAAAATATTAAGGCTTTGCGTTTCCCTAGCAAGAACCTCGAGATATTGATATAAAATCGTGTAAATATTCTGGTCATAAGTTTACCTTCATAAAATTTAACCACTGCTTAATTCACTATGAAATGAAATTACTTGTTTTATTACATCATCAAGTGGGCTATTAGCAAATAGCCCACCTGAAGATGTTGTAATATAACGAAACCTAGGTCATGGTAAAGAACTTAAAGAAAGTAGAAATAATACCACATCACGTAGTTTCATTTAATTGTGAATAATGAATTTCTACAAAATTAACGCCAAATATATTCAACACTGCCTAATTCTTTAATGTTTAATACTCAAATTGTGAGCACGTAAATTTGTTCATGTAATATTGTGACGCAAATAGAAGACCAAGTAATATTAAGTGCTCGCAGTTCGGCCAACGAGAGTCGATTATTACGCTGCAGGTACACCTTTACCGGCTGCTTATCTTAACTCTCCATTAAAACGAGGCGTAGAGCCTGCTCTCGCTCAATTTGTTAAACTGTTGGATTTATTAATGAAGGGTGGGATCCGTTAGAGTTCGTTTCATTTATAAACTTCTATAAAGTAGCCCCAGGAATTTGCTTCGTGCAAACAGTCTTTATTATGACTTATATTTATTGTCTCAATAAAAGGTACAATTTTGTAAATTTTATTTTAATAATCTAAATAGCCTGCTTTTTTAATCTAGATAAAATTTTATCTAAAGAGTTGTCTGATACAACACTTTTTGAGATGGGTAAAGCAGATTATTGTTACGGTACCGTATGCTAAAAGAAAAGTCTCGTCAGTTATTACATTAATTTCGAATTGTAAAAATAAAGTGTCAAATTACGTAAATAGCTTTTCGGCTGTTTTTTCTCTTTCTAGTGTATTCTAAATTGAATTCTATCTCTCGAGGATCTTGGTCACGTCTAAAGGAGAATTTTGTTATATTTAGTGACATAATTAACGCTTAATATGCGTGATGTTAGCACGTGAACAATGATCCAAGATTATATATCAAATATCAGCATTTGTCCTCCAAAGTCACGGTTTTATTTATCCCCATAGTATTTAGCACACAACATTTTAGACGAGAAAAATAATATTTTCAAAATATTAAGTATCTGAGCGACGTAAAATATTCAAGTAATAGGAGCGTTCTATTTTTATATTTCCACGAAAATACGAAGTGACGCAATTTAAACTGATCTATGAAGGAAACAAATTAATTTCATAATTATGTGTCCACTAAACGCAATAAATGGATGTAGGTTGGTAATATAGACAAGGTAATATAGACATCAAATTTTTCTTCAAACATACGTATTAGGCGGAAATGTACAGTTCGATATTTTTGTGGAAATTATAAATTAAAATTTATAATTGCTTATTTGCGCATACTTTTGTGCGTATAGAATTCGGTGTTATGTATTAAAAGCTTTATCCAGCAAGTACGGAAAATCTATTACTTTTATTTATGAGATTCTTTTTTATTTCAAATTGATAGCTTTTCTTTTATATGCTGCATACTGAACTTATTGATTTAAATAAACGTAAAGTGTCGTTTTCATTGCTTCAGTGAGGCATCCTATAATGCTTGGCCGAATCGTCCATCGCACAGTGTTTACTTTTACATCTTTTTAGGTGTTGTCCATTTGCTTCACATTAGAAAAGAAAATAATTGATGGAGGTAATGACATCGAAAATGAAAGTTATTATCTTCAAAATCTTGAAAGAATCCTTAAAAAGCATGTTCCACTTATTATTAAATTGGAAAAGCAAGCCAGCTTCTCTGGATTTCAAAATAAAATGGATATAATCTATAATTTGTTTTTTATATCTCATCCCACTTTCGAAAAATATGGTTTCAACTCAACCGTAAGGATAAGTATCCTGTAATGCAATCACGCCAGGCGCCGCGCGTCATCCAAACAAGAAACGACGCAACGTATTAAACGAGCGTTATTTCATAGAAGGAAATATTCATTATAATGGCATTTTGTGATTACGGAACCTTTAAATATAATTATGATTGAAACAAATCTTAAAAATTAGAAAGGTTTTCTTTTCGTTGAAAAATAAACGATTTGTCTGTAGTAAAGGTTCAAATAAAAATATATTTTAAATTATTTTCATTTTATATTTTCGAAAAGCATCAGAAAATATCTTGCTATACCAATTGATTAATACTCTACACATAAGTATTAAGAACAGTAAGCAAATGGATCTTATGCAAATTAATATATTTAACGGAAAAATCGTGTAACGTTGTACAACAAAACTACTGCCGTAATTTATCGTAGCGCATATAATGTACTTCCTAATACTGTATCGTAGCGTATATAATGTACCTAATACTGTTCTTCCTATAAGAAAGTACTATCTATCTGTTTAAGACGAGACTTTAACTAGGGTTTGCTGTGTAACGTATTATATTATATAAGTAATATTATTAACTTATATTAAATGATGGCGGAGCAGCGTGGATAAAAGTGAAGTAAATAAATAAATATACATTCACTACTTATAAAGAGTAAGTCACGACAGCTATATTACTGTTTTTTCTTCACGGTTAGATTTGGTTAGGCAAGGATAGTGAAGTTATATGATTTTTCACTAGATGTTATTATTTGTCTTATTTTAATAAAATCCAATTTAACAATGCACTTATATTTATGTGTTATTATTATTACTTGTTAGACTTTATAGCTACCTCTTCTGTGCATACAAGATAGAGAATATTTAAAGATTTAGAAATGTATAAAACTAAGTCTTCTTTCTTTTATCTCTGTTCATAGTCTTTCCAGATTAAATATTTCTCAACGTCTTATTATACCCTTTTTCTTTCTTTCCTTGAGTCTCTCTCCCCCCCCCCCCCCATTAATATTAAACTTTGTCAGAGGTAGACACTGAGTTTGTAGTATTTTTTATGACATATATTCATAACGTTAATTCCTTTAGTCATTCATTAATTGTCTGAAAATCTAATAAGGAAAATTAAAACAGAAGTAAATTTATTAAAAGATATTTTCTTTCTTTCTTTGAGTCTCTTCTCCATTCATATTTAACTTTATGGAGGCGGACTATGGGCTTATTGTATTTTCTTCAGGACTTATTTTCATAGCGCTAATTTCTCTCTTTAATTTTTAATTGCCTGAAAGTCTAATAAGGAAAATTCTTGTAAAAAGTGTTGTAGATATACTTAGTTTTTATTATTCATTTTCATATTCACAACTTTTTATTATTTGGAATATTGGACTAAAAGATCTCGTTAAAATATGTTGTAAGACCACCCGCATTGGATGCTTAAAATCATGGTGAGTTCGACACAGTTTTAATATAACTGATATGAAGTACTTCTAAATAAACCTGTCAACAAGATTTTTTTAGGTTTTTTTGTATTGGTTCAAAAATACTGGAATACGTTGCCCCATTCAACGAGATATGAAAAAGAAATTATTTAAACTTGGAATATTTCACGAAAATAATTTTCAAGATATTTAATATATATATTTCAATATATTTGGATGTTTATTTTCAATACAGCCGGTATTTAATCTAAATTAAAAGCATTAATTTTTATATATTTCAACAAATTATATAATTATTGAACCTGTTTTATTTCGGTATATATTAAATTATTCCGATCTCGAATCGTTTTCGCCCATCTGCATTTGATTCTGTAAAGAAATCCTCTGCACTTCATACTATATTGGAACTTAACAACCCTCATAATACTGTGTTCAATAAAAACACTTTAAACTTGTTGGTATCAACCAGCTTTTTAGGAACTTTGACGCTTTCGATGCGCCATTTACGATTCGTCAGCGGATAAGAGGTTGCCTCTTTTTGGATTGTCGGCATTATTTGCGTAATCTGTATCTCCCAACCGATATTGAGACGGTAAGTATTTCCGTAGTCAGTTTGGTTAGATTTATTTTTTACTTTATTTCCTTCGTGTTTGGGAGTGGCAGTTGGCGTGTAGTTGCGCAATGTTCTTTGACAATTTATTGCGATGTTTTTCTTTCACCGTATAAATTAGATAAGCAAATTTGCATTAGAGTAAATTAAAAGAATAAAGGTACGCTTTATGTAACAAAATAGATTATTGTTATCTACATTAACAATAACGAATTGATGTTCTTATTGCTACCATTTTTAGGACTGTATTTCAGTTTAATTAATTTGTTTCCTTCGTGTTTGGGGAGTGGCGGTTGGTGTGTAGTTGCGCAATGTTCTCTGACAACTTATTGCGATGTTTTTCTTTCACTGTGTAAATTAGATAAGCAAATTTGCATTAGTGTAAATTAAATTAATAAAGGTACGTTTCATGTAACAAAATAGATTATTGTTACATCTATATTAACAATAACGAATTAATGTTCTTATTTAAGGACTGTATTTTAGTTTAATTAATTATGTGACAGTAATTATTTTATTTAAAAAGGCTTCATATTTAAATCGAATTAACTCTTAACTTGCTTAATACAGTTCTCTAAACTGTTCACGTAGTAAATAATTGTTTTCCATCAATAATTTAAAAAGCACCAATGTCCACCGACGAACGGATTTACTGATAGTTAAAAATCTATTTTGTATAGCTACTTTAGCAATAAGACCCTGCAATAGGGCACGCACGGTAAAGTAGACTCTTTTTCCGACTCAACTGACAGTTAACGAGAAACAGACATACGTTATTAACTCTTAATAATTCCGACTGACAGTCCTAACCGTGTGTGGTTCATATAGGCGTTGCAGACTAGATCTAATTTGCAGTCGGCGACCCCTTACACGAGTGCATTAGACTGACTGTAAGCAGAAAGAAATGGAATATTACATCAACCCCTCCCAGGACCACATAATGACCATAATCACTTTGTCAAGAGCGTCACGGTACATAAAAGTAAAAGTAAATGTGGATAATTAAAATTTTCAATTATGTGATTTCATTTAAATCGATTGTCAATATTTACTAAGCAGTAATCGCAGTGATCGTACAGCATCAGTGCGACATCAAATAATTACGATTAAGTAAATAGGAGTTAGACGCCGCCACTGAAACTGGAATCAATTTAACATGACCCTGTGTCCTCAGTTTTAATGTAAATATTAGTGTTTGGCTACGGGGTCACCTCAGTTTTAGTACAAAAGTCAAGAAACAAAGATCAATCGAACTCAGTATGTGAAACTTCAGTTCATTTACAGAAATCAATATCACAAGTTGGAAAACAATATTACATTCAGAAATTAATACCATAAAGAGGCTAAGAGTCTTTATAGCCAAAGCAGAATTGTGAAATATTGCATGGAGTGAAATCAATGGAAGTAACATGTCGAAGTTATATATTGGCGTTCTGATGAATTTCAAGGGCTTTCAACTGGATTGTTGTTATTTTTCCCCTTCTAGTCTCTCTTTATTTATGTCTCTTTATATAAGTAGAATTTGTTACTATACGTAATTAGTTATTTTTTAATGCAATTCAAAAAAATTAGATGAACATGCGCGTCATTCTCATCTTCTATGAGCATAGAATGACTGGAAAATCGAGAACTCAATCAATTATTTTCCAGTCATTCTATGACGGACAGTCTATAGGCGGACTTCAAAAAAACATTCAATGTACCATTAGTTTTCATGCTACGGCTATTTTATGTATTGACTTGGGCAAAAAATAGTGCTCACGTAATACGGAAGTTTTATTCTGGTTTATCCTTGATTCCAACCTGTGTATACATATATATACTTATATATATATATATATACATATATATATATATACACACACACACACACACATATATATATATATATTATAGACTATTATAGTTTTGGCCACGACTTCCTCCACGTAGTATTACTCTTTACCTTGTGCACACCTTTAGAATTTCTCCTTTAGAATTGATCGCACGGTTGGAATACCTAGATCCCGCGTAAATATACGTAGGGATAAATCACTACCTTTGCAACAACTGATAATAAATCCGTGAATACGATGTTCAGCAATGATAGTTTTGTTTACAATCGAAACGCTTATTGTATTTATGTATATATGTATATATGTATATATATATATATATATATATATATATATATACACATATATACATATATGCATATATACATAAATACAATAAGAATAAATAATGCAATGTATATATATATATATATATATATATATATATATATATATATATATATATATATATATATATGTGTGTTCACAATAGTCTTATATTGCCAACAAATTTTCCTATGCTTTTGTTTAAATATTGATTTTTTCTTGTGGGGTATAATTTTTTCTAGCATTTCTATTCATACTCTGCTTTTGTATATGATAATTACCTCTCTATTTAAATATGGGCCATCTTTTAACTTATATTATCCGCGTGCAAATGTTAATTTAAATTCGTTGGACAGTATAAACGTGAAAGAAAGAAAAAGAAATGTAAGCAGACAACGTTAAACTTTTATTATAGTAGAAGGCATATATTGCAAACATTGTTATTGTGCCGTTGAAAGCGAGAGTGCAAATCTGTTGTCTCTTGCGTATTAGGTCGACCTATAACAAACTATGTAATGGAAACTACGAAACTAAATTTCATGCAATTCTGATTGTTGTATCATCATGAAACCTGATAGTCATGTGCAGTTCTGAGAACAATACAATAAAATAATACCATAGGACTGAAATAATGAAATATAATCGAAAGTTAGGCACAGAACTCGATAACGTAACAATGTATCCTAACTATGTTTTTGAGCTTCTAATTATTGTATCATCATGAAATTTGTTTTTTTTTGAAGTTTTGCTAACAGCCCAATAAAATTGTACCATATGACTACTTGGATTTAACAGAACCGGACATTAGCCATTGAACTTGATAACGGAACAATGTATCCTAACCCTATTTGGGCTTATAATTCTTGTCTCATTATTAAACTTGACCGTTGTGTATATTCCTGATGACAATACAATAAAATGGTACCATTGGACTGATTCAATGAAGGCACCAGAAGTTGAATACTGCTCACGATACAAATACTGCAAAAGAAAATACGTATCATAAAAGTGTTTGGGTTCTAATGACATACAATAGTATGTCATCAAGAAACTCACAAAACTAAATGATTTTTCATTTTAAATTAATATATTATGAATGAAAATATATAACATTTCAGTTAAATTTCAAGAAAAAACGTCCCGCGACTTTACACTCAAATATTATTCTCAATAACAAACAGAACTTACACTAAAGTTCTCATTGAGTAGACGGAGAAGGCGGGTTTGTTTAATTATTTTTTGTTTTCTATTGTACTTTGTAAACGCGAGTTTTTTTTATGTCTTTAAGTTATTAAGTTATTTAAAATATTATCACTTTATTTTTTTGATCGCTTTTATCTCGACATAGATAACTATCTCCAAATTTTTACCGCCTGTTCAATGCTTATGTCTGTGAGCTGTTATTTAAATTATCAATTCAGCTATCAGTAAGTAATACATTATTAAATAATTACATTACACAGTAAAAAACAGGTGTTTTATTGTAAACTGGAGTAAAAGTAGTCAGTAGCAATTTTAGTGGCAAAATAATCTTATAATATTGACATCATCCAATTCCTATATGAATGAAATATACTTCGGACCTACAACATAAATTAACATTTTAAGAAATAAAAACAATCAAAAGGTCTGGAGATATAAGCAAAGTAGGGTTCTTTAATCATTATGCAAAATACACAAGGACTCCAGAAATAATTTTAAATGAACGTACACTATTTTTATGAAGTTAAAAAAAATTAACCAGAAAAAAATTAATGAAGACTGGAAACAGAGTAATATCAACAATCTTTTAAAATGGAAGATTAACGTGCATTTATAGGAGTAAACTTATGCGAGTAAATGAAGATATTATTACAAATTTATAATTTTCAAAAAAATACATTCATCAAAATTTCGTTGGCAACTGGCTGGTAAATTTTAGCAAACAAACAAACACACGCGCACTCACGCGCCTACAAGCGCACAAACACGGAACATTGTAGTTCCAAAGCTCGCTTGCGCACACATACTCACACACACAGCTATATATATATATATATATATATATATATATATATATATATATGTGTGTGTGTGTGTGTGTGTATGTATATATATATATATATATTTATGTGTGTTTGTGTGTGTATGTATATATATATATATATATATATATATATATATATATATATATATATATACACTAACAAACAACACTACCATTAAAAGACTTATCTTCAATGACTCACCTTTAACGGCTGTTTATCCAGACTCTCCGCTAAAGCAATGAGTTGGGTTCCTTCTGGCTTGATTCGTTAAACTATTGCACTTAATTATGAGGGCGGGAAGCGCGCTTGGGGTTGTTTTATATGTTGACTTTGTTTCGCCGGCTATCGGACACAACGTGTAAGCAGACCTTACCACGACTTCATTATTTAATCATTCGGAAACACGTGTTTATCCTGTGCAGTTTTTAGTATACATTTTATTGTGTTTTTTGGGATGTGATTTATTCTGTAAGCGGATATGGAAGGTTTTTTCTTTAAACTGGATTACAATTTAAAGGAGAATCAGTCTATTTGAAAAGTTACTTAAAATTGAGATATATGAAAATTTGCATTAATTGTGTTCTTGGTTAATAAACGGACGCAAAAGTGTTATCGAAATTCAATTAAATAATCATATCAAAATAACTAAATAAAACGATGCCTCTTGCTCACGGAGTTATTTATTATAAATGTGAATATCTTTGTTTCAAAAATTGAAAACGTTTGCAACGTTCAATAAAAAAAATTGTGTAGTATATTTTTCAGTAAAAAGTTTGTATATTCACATTGAAGAAGAAAGAAACAATAAACAATTTTGTTTCTCCGAAAAAAACTAAGTTTTTAAATAAGTTTTTGCTACTATCGCTATGTGTGTGTTACTCCAAAAATTACACAGAGGATTACTTGTAGATTCGATTTATTCAGTTTGCCTAATTGATGTCTCTTTTATAAATAAAACTAGTTCATGCACAAAACTCCACTAGTTTTGTGCATGAACATTATTTAAAAAGAAAAGAAAATGAATATTATTTTTAGAATTATTTTTAGAATGAATATTAATAAAGTTTAGTATGAAACCATATTTGCCTAAAGTAGCTCTTTGAGTAAAACAAAAACATATTTAAAAAAATTGTCTAAATGAGAATCGTGAAAGTTGCTATGGTTGAACTTATTTTTTATCCCTACTTGCATGTAAATTAGAATTCAGGATTTTAAAATTGCAGTGAGATAGCATGGAATATTTTCCGTCTTTTATATATTTCATCACTATTGTATGTCAAGGAAATTTAAAAAAATTGGAATATAGATATGTTAAAAATTAGATTAACATAAGGCCTACCAATACGAGTTTGCTTCCCGTGGGATAGCATAGAATATTTTCTCCCTTTTATAACTTGATCAATGTTACTACAGATTTCCAAGGGATTTTGATAAAAAATTGTAACGGAGGTAAGATTTAGCCTCGATTCACATGCGGGCTACAAATCTTAGCGTCGTTTCCGTGGGTAAAATATTTTCTTACTAGTATAACTTGATAACGGTGTTACTGTTTAATGCGAAGGGACTTGGATAAAATTTGGAATAGGTATAAGTTATAGCCTGGATTGACATACGAGAGTATAAATCCGAGTGTAATTTTGATATACCGGCTACCAATTTGCTCGTGGTTCCCGTGGAATAGAATAAAGTATTTTCTCTTTTTATGATTTTATTACGGTGTTACTATTGAATGTGAAAGAATTTTGAAAACATTGGAATGGAAATAAGTTATAGTCTGGACACGGGTTTCAAATCTGAGCGTGTTTCCCGGGGATAGCAAAGAATATTTTTTCAATTTCACAACTTGATTACGGTGTTACTATTATGGAAAACGAAAGGATTTGGATC
The DNA here is from genome assembly GCA_039881145.1 of Druceiella hillmani. Taxonomy (NCBI): domain Eukaryota; kingdom Metazoa; phylum Arthropoda; class Insecta; order Lepidoptera; family Hepialidae; genus Druceiella; species Druceiella hillmani. Next base: position 22,538,211 of record JAYKKI010000022.1, read on the forward strand.
TAAATAGGAACACCTAACTTGACCTAAGGGCCACAAATCCGAGCGTGATTCCCGTGAGGCTATCCCATATATCCATCTGTCCACAAAGAAGATCGATATCGCAGACAGAGACTAGTTCTTAAATATATAAATACTTTACAGTTGATGAACAACGAGAGAAACATTTTTACACTTGTGAATAACCTAGTAAATATATTAATATTTGGGTACGTACGCCTTAATTTTTTATGGTTCTGCATGTACCTGTACACACACACACACACACACACATATATATATATATATATATATATATATATATGTACACACACATTACGTATATTCTATGTATTGCTCCTATCATGAATTTTTATTAATTTTAATTTGGTGCAGATTAGGTTTGCTCGTAATATTCTAAACTATCTTCTAGAATGACGATTTGTTAGGAAAATAGTTGTTTATAATTTCAGGTTCAGTAAAGAGTAAGTAACATAAATTTTTTTGGTGGTTTACGGTAGCGTATTGACTTTTGATTTATTTGAATGATTTAGTCGTTTCCCATCTTTCATGTAATTCCTATGAATGCAAGATGTCAAGACTCATTATTACTATTTTCAAGCTCATTAATATCACTATTTAGTTACGTATTTATTGATGTATTAGATATATTATATTAATACATCAAATGTACTCATGTATAAATTGTGATGTACTCATATATAAATAATGACAGTATATTATATTTGAACCTGTTGTCATTTTCGAAACGGGCTTTACATAATTTTATTTTTATGCTATTTTATGGTGCTTAAAGATATAAATTTAGTATTCTTTCGAATATGGAAAATTTTATTATCCCCATAAGAAAAAATGGAATTTTATTATAAATTTACGTGCAATTATTTGACGTTATTATGCAAATAATCGCATATTTGCACACTTAAGGGAAATTTCAAAGGCAGAAATTGGGAAATGTAGATGCAGAATTTGTTTCTATATTGTTATATACAAATAATAAGGTTATAATTTATCTAATATACAATGAGAAAATATTTTTTCTTTATTTTTTTTTGCGTTAATATTTACATTCCCATTTCGATCGTCGATGAACCATATATCCCATTTTGATCATGGCTCATTTATGGGATCTGCTCCTGTGAAATTAACAATGTACCAGAACTCGAAGAATACTGCCTTCACGGTGCAAGGTAGAAAAATATCGGTTTATACATTGACTGAAAATCCTGGGTACATCTGCAGATACATCCCGGATTCGGAAGACCGATCCCGTTTGATGAACGGAGCGGAGGCGTTTAGTGAATGCGGTGAGAGACTAACTTAATTAAGATACTTTTATGTGGGTTAAGCCGAAGGGCATATCCAGTATTATTATGTTCGTATGTACATTATGTATCACATTCGTTTGTGGAAAGATAATTTCAACAACAATACGTGCACAAACTATTCAAAGTAGTTTTTTGGAGTGCATTCCCCAATTTCTTTTGTACCTTTTTAGAAATGTGAAAACGATCTATAATAAACGTAGGAGATCTTAATTAAATATTACGTATGACGCTCGCAACTAATATTCAAATTTGACATCATCTGGTTGTGCCATTTGATTGTAACCTTTATGATAGTTTAAGATGGAATGGTTACGTGTCCATTAAATAAAGTCCGAGAATTTTAAACGAAACATCGATATTTATGTTCTACTTTTTGCCGATGGAAATACATGGTTTTGTTATGTAAATGAGAGCTGTATTACTAGGGTTAATATCACTTATATATTTATATAAATACACACATTTATCATTATATTATGGTAATCTATTCTTAAAGACAACATTTAATAGATTAACAAAGTGTAAATTTTTAAGCTAAACATGAATACAAAAGTACACAAGAACTACAAAAGATAACGACGACACATTTGGACAAATTTACTTTCACTCATTATAAACAAATCACACTCTCTTGCCACCACTATCAGATGTTTCAGCAATGGAATACTGCGAGAAATTGAAAAATTCCGATATAATTAGCTTCTAGAGAATTGCACAGCAAAAAGGTTACGCTTGGATGAGCGCAGCATTTAACCGGCACGAGGAATTAAAATTTACTTAGTTATAAAGTAATAAGGCTATTTAATTAAAATTCAGTTTAGCTTTCAAAGTATTAACAGCAAAAACTCAACCTATATATTATTAGCTGGGTGGATAAATTGTGAGGAAACGTGGGTATTAAGTGGACTGATGTATGCGATAGTGCAAGTTAAGGTTTGAAGAAAATTGAACACGATTTTCTTAAACCCTTATTATTGTCACTTTCAATTAGATAGTATTTATGTTCGGTTGCACATAATTAGTATTATTTTATAATATATCACCCTTTTTAGTGGATGATTTTAATGGGTAGGTATGTTGGTTTATGTAAGATAACATATGTCATTGCAAGTTGTTAAGATTTAGTTATTGCATATTTTTCACCGAGAGTCCAAATATATTATGTTAATTAACCGTTTTATTAATTTTAAATTAAAGTTTGCCAATCTGTAGTACTCTCACAGTTAGGACAAATCAAATGACACTCTGTTTTTAGACAACTATCTAGTAATTTACGATTTGCGGGGGAATATTCATATCAAAATACATGCGACATGCCATCCCACCTTGTCAACCCTCGCTAGCCAGTATTCGCAACATGGACAATTCAACAAGTCTTCACGAAATCGCGGAAGACACACACACGGTGTTCGGCAACATCCAATTAGTGCAGCAATTGGTGTTGGAAAGAGCGTAGTCGCTCTTCGTAGTCGTTCAGTGCGGGTGGGCATATTTAGACCCGTGAGACGACGACCCGCGAACCAAAAACCAACATTTTGTTATTTTTTGTCTCTGTTTGAGTATTCTCATCTCTTTCTAGCTAGGCATTTGTTGAACGCGTTTCTCTTAATAAAATACCTTACTGTTCAACTCATCAAACCAGAGTTTCATTCTAAAATAAATTTATTCACACAAAAACACACATGCAAACAGATGTATTTTGTTATATTAATCAGCTTTTCATTGACTTGGCTATAGTGGGGTAGAAACATTAAACATGGATGAAATAATTGCTCTGTAAAGGTTGGTATATATGGAGCTTTAGCGGAGGTTGATGATTGATTGTCGAAGTAATTACATTTAGATTGATAGACTTAGAATACAAGGTACAGAGAAATCGTGGGATTCAATGTATTTATAATTACAAATCTCAATTCACGACATCTTAGGTATAAAGTACCATGAGATTTAAAAGAATGGGCGGGTTGGTGGGTGAAAGAAGAACTGAATTCAAAATTGAAGATACATCATAGCGTGGATAAATGTATTACGATAGGCGGATTAAGGGGAAAAATAATTGAAACCTGTAAAATTAATGGGATATTAAGACGCACAGAAAGGAATTTAAAAGATGTGAGAAAACTTTCTATACAAAATATTGCTATGGCAACGTACGAAGCAAAATAATCGATTTTTGAGACGAATAATGCAAGTACGGCAGAATGAGAGGAAATGTGTCGTAAAAGAAAATATAGTAAATGTCATCTCATATTTAGTAAAGTTTTAAAGATTATTAAAATGTAAAGTGGGTACGATTTTTGTCCTGCATCATTTCATCGTATGGGGCATCATCAGAAATGTCTTTTAAATTCGTTTTTATATATTTATATGCTCCGTTTATGAACTTTTTAAAGCTTTAAAGTAATGTACAAAAGTATCCTATCCAATTATCCAATTATTGGTTTAAAAATCTACATTAATTTATTTTAATTACTGGCATTTCTTCGTAATCTTCAAGATAAATTATTCCGCTTGCTTGAATTAACAAAATTGAAGAAAGGTAAACAAATTAACTCTATTCTATTTTCTATCGATGTTTTTCAATTTTACTTTACAAACATTCATTCTATTTTAAAACAATCACTCCCAGAAACCTAAATTCGGTTCGAATATGATCGACGTATGTATCTGTTAGATATATTTTACGTGTTTTTAAACCAGAACGGTATTGAAATTTTTCTTGGAAACAGTTTTATGTAGAAACTTCAAATAGAATCAGCTAAAAAGAGCTTGACGTTTAGAAATATTTTTTATAAAAGCTGGCACATTTTAAATTATAAAGAAGCAAACATATCAGTGGTTAATAATCAGGAAAGACCAAAAAATTAAATGTAATTTGTAAACTGTACCTAAAAAGTTCTTTCTTCTTTGAAACTGCGTAAGTCAGAGTTATGAAAAAAGCAGCAATATTAGTTAAGCAGCAGCATAGATTTTAATTAAAGTTTGTGTGAAAATGATAGCGACGATTCTGAATTTTAGCGATTTTGAGAATTTCTCAATTTATTACGTCTTTAAAAGATACATTAGGCAATATATACAAATAAACGGAGAAAAATAATATTTGTAAATTGTTTAATAGAAATACTGTTTAAGGTATATATAACTGTTTATATTATAAATGTTTATATATGCCTAGGTATGTATGGAACCGCCGTAGTTTGTATTCTGCTCATATTTATCCGTTTTTATTAACTTCGTGACCTCTTCACGAATCATCATTTCACACGAATCGAATTTATTTTTTCATCAATTACGGAATAATCTTTATTCTGATTTCAGGCACTTTTTCTCAATTGAGGCTGCCAAAATTTGTATATAAATCTTAACTCTTTCAATTCCATTTATGCTTTCTATGTCTTTTCTTGTCTTCCTAATTTTTTTCGTTTCCTTTTTTCCATTCTAATTTAAAATTTAATTTTTTATTGTCAATAGTTCAATATAAACACTATACACCCTTAAATGTTTATATGTGCCGAAATATGTTCGGATTCACTTAGTGCTCGTACTTATTAAATTTATGTTAATTTCATGGCATATTTTTACGGTAAATTGTTTAGTCTCTTCATCACCAAATTATTGAACAATTTCGATCCTGATTTCAGGAACTTTTTGTCAATAGATGCATTCAAAATTTGTGTTCAAGTCATATTTCTTTCCATTCCATTTAGACCTTCCATATCTCCCTTTGTCATCTTCATCTACTTCTCTTTCTTATTTCCATTCTAATATTAAAATACATTTTTATTGGCATTATAATTTCTTTCAATTGTTCAAAATTATATTCTCCTTTCAGCAATAAATTTTCCTTAAATCATTTAAAATAAACGTTTTTCTTAATTTTAATACACTCTTCACGATTGATATTTTCCTGAAAATAACTATGGCAATGTACTACAAACAATATCGAATAAATGTTTTTTTTCCAAAATTGGTTCCTGTAGAGGAATACGGAATAAAAAATCATACGAAGTTTGATATCTTACAAATAATATATTATTAATTTTAAATGTAGCAGCATTCAAAATGTGACCTATTTTCTTACATTGCATGTTTGGAGTCTAATATCGCCAAAGACGGTAAAACAAACGAAACGTTTGTTAAAACCATCCAGCTATATGCCACCAATTAGATGACATTTTCAAACATGTAAAAAATAAAATAAAACATTAATTGAAGTGAATTTGTTTTGTATCGCCATCGATCACGCTGTACAAATTGCAAAATCAATGCTGGTAATCCGTACGAGAGCTGGTCTCTTGTGCACTGTCGAATCGTAAATTGGTACAATGAAGGCACAGAACTTGTTAACAAACTCGCTAATACCTTTGATTCGGAAGCGCTTTTATGGGGCTCGGCGTGTTAGTGGATATTAGTGGTCGTCAACGTAGGATATATGTATTGTATTCCGTGATGCTTAGTGATCCTTATTAAAAGAAAAAATAAAGAAAGAAATGAGAAATATTTGCATAGTGTAGAATGACATATTTATTAATTTTTTAGTCATTAACATATCATTCAGTAAGTTTTAAACTATTTTATTCACATTTCTAAATGTACGCTTTTATCTGTTAATATGTTCACATTCAAATAAGTTCTTTCGATTAATAAATTAAATTATTAGATAAAAATAATATAATTCAAATATTATGAAAAGTTGCTAAAAGCCAACGGCCGATTGGCGTGTTTCTGGTTGTCCGTATTGGTTATGACTGGTCTGGCAAGCGCACTATATGACGCTATAATAAAGAGGCGGCAAATTATCTTTACAGATGCAAAATAAATCCAAAAACATTTGTACGGATACACATAAACGCGTGTGATAAAAAAACGTATTTCCATGCATACCAGTATTTATATTTATATAGACATACGCATAACCACATACATGCAGATATTTTACACATTCACATATAATACGCATTGAAGCAGTTATAGCAAATATGAAGTAATATTTCATCTACGAATGGCACCAAGCATTACGCAAACAAATCGTGGTACTGACCAAAATTTTGTATTATTTTACATAAGGTGTTGATACAAGACGTCCGTCTCCGATCTACGCTAGTTAAGTGGTCAGCGTCAACATTTTATATAATACAGTCGTTGCATGTTTTATTTCCAGAAGGTCAGATGTTAGAGGATTGCGGAATTTGCAGAGCAAGAAAAGCGTAATATATGCATCCATAGGTTGTTTTGCTACTCGACTCCCTCGAGTCCTGCTAGTGACATGGTCTGGGTAATAGCCATCTTTGTGTTTATAGAAATGTATACGCCTTGTCCTAAAAAATAATTTGCTGATGTCAATTGCAGAAAAGTCCGTTAGTATTAAGTCGACCGGATATGGGGAAAGTTTTCCATTAATTGCTCTTGTCCAGTCATTCCATATCTTCAAGAGATGATCGATTATTGCCTTGGCAGCTAAACCTCGTAAGTCATAATCGATTGTGCCAGTTCATAGTAGATATTTATTACAGCGCGTTGACTGATTACGTCTCGTATGTTTTGAAATATGTACATGGGTCGTCTAATTTTTGAACCAAGTTGATCAATGTGAATATTCCGATATCATCGCTGAAACCGGTCAATGTCGCCACCTGGATATTTAATGTTATGTATATTTTCGGGCGATTTGCATTCATATAGCATATCGTCCGAACAGTCGTGTATTGTAATATTTTAGTGAGTAGGTTGTTGTCATCTATCATTACTGAATGTGATGTATGATGATGTACGCAACGAGTTATTGTTATTTGACCTCAAATTTTGTTATATTTCGACGAGAGAATTATAGAGCAGTTTCGTCACAAAACGTCACTATCTAGGTATTGTTTTTTTAAGTTCTCCTAAAATATCGACTGAAGGCGTCTGCGGTCCTAAGTATTAATTATTTTCGAAATATCAAGTATATATACGAAATATTAATCGCTATATATATCCTTAAAAAACTTAAATCCTACACTCTTCCCTGGTACCTCCATTTGAAGCAAAACTTTGATATTGACGTCGCGTCCCACATTCTCTTTCTCTTTTTAATAAATACAAAATGATGGTCCCAGGTCGCGTCCCACTCACGTTGCAGTTAAAATTGTAAATATTGGAAATACAGTACTTCATACCGACTGGATACTTAAAGTCAAATCATTCTGGATACTTAAAATGACTTCAACTCTGTAAAAGTGACTTGAAAAGAATACCGTCCGGTAAATAATATCGCAATAAAATCAATAGCGATTCAAGATTGCTGAATTTTGCATCAACGTTATACTTTGTGATCGGGTTATATTGTTTATGAATTGAAATTCATTTTTGCTAAGAAACTTGTTAAAATTATTCTAATGGATTTCGGAGTTTTTTTCGGATTGGGTATAAAAATGATCGACATGTAGTTAAACTTCACATAGTACTTTTCACTCTCAGATAAACTAGTACCGACGTAATGCATCTTACGAAAATACATGTTTCATTTTGTTTCTTTTTTAATATTTTGAATTTAACATAACAAATGTAGTAAATGATAAATGTATATAATCTGTAAGACTTTGTACGAAACTAGTAATAAAAAAATATAGTTTGTTGTCTTTATTCTGCAAGTTATCAAAATTGTTTTCATTTAATTTCCAATTTAGTACCGAAAAAGTTTACCATATTATATTAATAAAAGTTGTGGACATAGAGTTATAAGGCCAACATATTTGTTCGTCGACTTACCCTTTGTTATCCGGGGGTGAACTGCTGAAGCAACTCTTTTCGAGAGGGTGATACGGGTCAATATTAGGGTGGCACGAGGACTCTTGTAGGTGGAGCCCGTTATTGGTTTCTGCTACTTGTGTTTTTTTGTAAATATAATGTAAAACGAATAAATTTGTACCGGGAAAATTTCTAACACGCAAGGCTCTTTAATTTTTTTAAAATTTAATGTAGGAGTTCATCCTAGAGAAAAATGGTCAAACATATCCTTCCAAGAAACTTTAGACCTAATATAATTATGTTACAGGGAAGTACATTTCACATTTCGTTATGCAAATGTTAAATGCAACTTCCTGGCTTTTAGTCTTAAACGGAATTCATCAAGAAAAATCACTGTAAGTTGTTTTCGTGTAATTTCCGCGTTTTGTTCGTTCTTTATTCGCCGAAATTGGTAACCATATGAGCATAAGGTCGAATGGCACGCTATTTATATATCTTATTAGATACATTCAAGTTGTTTCTTTGATATTGTGTAAATTGCTGGAAAAAGTGGTGAGAGGGAAGGGATAATTGTTGTTCACTTTATAATTCACACATATTGCAAACTATTTCAGGGTTATGATAGTTTTGACAGTAGTACCGCTTATTTCTGTTAGCGTGGTCATTTCAAAAATACGTATTCCATGTTCTTTGAACGATATAATATATGGCTAAGTTAGGACAGTCACTTTTTATGATTTTTCTCTAGATGTTACTTTCATCTTGTTTTAATAAACGTTATTCATTTAACAATACTTATACATTTTCTGTTAATAATTATAATATTGTTATTATAGTCACAGTGAGAATATTTACAGTTTGTGAAATTTATAAAATATTAAGTTGGCAATAAAATTAAGTCTCCTTTCCTTTATTCATGTTCAAAGGCCCCTGTTTTTACATTAGACCTTTCTCGACCTCGCATTATATCTTCTTTCTCTCTTTCTTTGAGTTTCACCTCCATTCATGTAAAATTTTTTAGAAGTTTTGTATTTTTTTTTTGATAAATTTAATAGCGCTTATTTCTCTAACTTTTGCCTAATTGTCTAAAGGTCAAATAAGAAAATGAAAAGAGGAGTAAATTTAGTAATAAAAAATTTACGTATTCATATCTTTATATTTTTTTAGAATAATGGTACAATTTATAATATATGTTTTAGGATCACCCGTATCGAATGAACAAACTCAAAGTTGGTTCAGCAAATTTATTAAAATAAAGAATCTGGAATACTTTTAAATAAACCTGTCACTAAATAATATTTCAAGAGTTTTTGGTTTAAAAATATGCGCGGAAAGTGCTTCACTGAATGAGATGCGAAAAAAAAAATTTCCCTTCCATCAAAGAGTGGAATATTTCATCATAATAACTTCAAATGGAAGAAAAATATTTCTTTATATTATTCTCTAAAATTCATAATAAATTAAAATAATTTATTTATATTTATTTTTAATATGGTATTTAACATAAATTAAGAGTATTTATTATTTTATATATAAACCTGCAATGAAACTATTTTCTTTTATCTTCACATCCATTGAAATTTTCTGATCTTGAATAACCTTCACCAAAATGCATATGTAAATACATTTTCTGCAGTTTGTACTTTATTATAGAAAATAAACAACCCCTTTATAGCAAATCCCGTAAAAGCACCTTAGATTTGACTATACTAATCAACTCGTTAGGAACTTTGACGCTTTCTATGCACCAATTTACAGTTCACCGGGAGATAAAAAGTTGCCTTCTTTTGGATTATCGGGATTGCTTATTATATATAGGGCAGTTGCACAACGCTTTTTGACAATTTATTGCAACGTTTCCTTTTTATTGTATAAATTATATCACCAAATTCTCGTTAGAGAGAAATTCTCATTAGTTTCATGTAACCGAACATATTATTTAATTATATATAATAAAATTGTTGCGACGTTTTTTAGGACCAGTGTTAATTTAATGAACTGTGCTATAAAGTCACTTGTTTGGAAATTTTACTTAAAAAGCTTCTTATTTAATTTGAAATAAGTGTGAACTTATTGAATACAAGGATGCTATAAATTGTTTACACATCAAATAATTATTTTTTATTAATAATTTCGCAAATTAGAAGGCAACAGTATGCGCCGACGGTCGCCCAAGTGATCTACATACTAGATTTAATTTGCAGTTGGCGACCCCTTACACGAGTGTATTAGACTGAAATCAAGCTAGGTAATATATAAGTGTTTATGCAACTTACGCTCCTACAGTTTGACGATTACTTTAGTGCTTTACATATTTCACATTTGCAATAGGAGTTCACACGAGTAAATAGCACGGAGCAGAGAGATAACGAAAAAGATAGCGTAAAAAGATTCGCGCAAACAAGAGACCGAGGATAGTTTTTGATCCGTGGAAAAGCAAGTTTTAATAAAAAATTTGTTTATGAATATTAAATGCTTTGATAAATCGTTTCGAAAATCTTTTTTAATAGTTAAGCATTTGTTGGAAAAATAATGTAAAAGAATCCGTATGATTGATCAAAAGTTGCGACTTGGAGCGTGTTGGCATACGTGTCTATCCAGTGACCAATGAACGAGATGCATGCCATTTTCAAAAGTAAATTTAGAAAAAAAATTAAGAAAAATTGAAAAATAAATAATTTTTAAGGAAGATATTCGTTTCCGAAAAAAACTCAGTTAAAAGTTAATTACTTGATAAAGTACTGGCGTTATAACAATTTCTACCGTAAAAACTCAAGAGCGGTCGCTAGTCAATGATAAAGCATACGCAGTGTGGTGTGTAATTAGTGTTAAGTTATACTGAGTCACTTATGCAAATTTAAATTTAAATTGAACATTGGTCTCTAGAAACTTATATACCCCTTTCAAAATACTTAAATAAATGAATATATGTGAGCTATTATGGAGCAACGTGGGCGATCATATCGTAAATAATTACTTTTCTCATTCAATGTTTAATTAATTTCAAGGGTGAATGAATAAGTAAAACTGAAAAATTTTTTTTTTATCATAAACTTTTTTTTATTTTCTGCTCTTATGTATGTTAGACTTGCCGTAGGTAAGTGACAGGCAATTATATTCAATTTATTATGTGAGTTGATGTATGCTCATTTTTAAGATTTGGTACCTCAAACGGAAAAAAGGAAACCTTATTGGATCACTTCGTTGTCCGTTTGTAGGTGAGATAATATCCTTTTTCTCAGGACAGCGTGGATGTATGAAATTAAACTTAACGTCAAATATTTGGGTTTACGGTTGCATGGAGTTGTAACAAAATCTAACTTATTAATCAAGGCAAACAAGAAGAATCCTAAAAATACGGCAATTTATGTTGGATATTTTGATACGCGCAAATGCATAAAAACATGTAGGGTTTTCTCGTTAACCTTGAATAAAGGAATTAAGCAAAAAGTAAGAACTCACAACATAAACAAAGATAAAAATCCGAAAATCATTAATTTCTAGGTACATCACAATAAAAATATTTTTTATGCGGTTGTGAAAGATACAATAGGCAATATAATGTTGTCCTCAAAATTTAAAATGTAATAGCTTAGATTTTTCCTCTCTTAAACTAATAAGAATATTATGTACCATTAAATGTTTATGAATTCCTAAATGACTCGCAATTGACAGGTTTTCAATCATTTTCAATTAAAAACACAAATCAGGTTATTTCTTCTATAACAGCAAGAACTTGTAGCTATATAATTGACGAAGCATTAAAGATAAACGATAAAATAATACTTCGATTAAACTGAGAAAAGCTTTGAGATGTTTTCGCTGCTTAAAGTCACGTAAGTAAGTAAAAATTATTCTTAATAGAGGAATAATAAAACGAAGACTGATTTATTAGTAAAAATACACTGAGTTACCATAAATAAAAGGAAAAAAAAAAGAAAACATTTCGAGAGTTTATGTTTGACACACATAATGAACAAACAAATTGAATCCTTCTTATGATAGATTCGTTATATTCAGACGTTGCATGAAAACATCGCATAAAAATATTGCATAAAATTTAACCCTTTATTCTCATAGCGCTCAAAGAAGTTTCACTTCAAAATCGTTCAAATGCAAGTTATACTTGCACAATTATTGTCCCATGCCATCAACCTTTCACTTAAATTTTAATAGTAATGCACTCGATTATGTACATAAAAGACGCCCGTCTACCGATTTTGAGAAGATTAGAATAAATTAAATATATTAGACATCAAAAATAGAGGCATTATTTGGCGATTATTTTCACTAATGTTGATCGTTCCTTTTAAATAGAGACTAATTTCCATAAACTGAAAATGAAATAGAATAATTTAAAAATATAAATGTGAAATCGAAGATGAAGTTTTGGTATTTAATATCAACACTGCCTATATATTTGGTCAAATACTTGGTACCGCGTAGTCTTTATTCATCGACCTCATTTAAAAAGATCGTCAATATTCGCTAAGTTCTGCGTAGTGATCGTACAGCGTCAATGCAATGTCAAATTATTATGATTAAGTAAATTGGTGTTAAATGCCACCACCAAAACTAACGTCAATTTAATGTGATCCTGTGTCCTCATTTTTAGTGTCAATATTAGTGTCTAGCTACATGGTCACCTTAGTTTTAGTACAAGAGTCAAGAAACAAAATTTAATCGAACTTGGTATGTGAAACTACAGTTCATTTGCAGATACCAATATCACAAGTCAAAAAATAACAACACATTCAGAAAACAATATTGCAAGTTTTGTATTTGGTTTAGAGTCCTTCCACACAAGCCAAAATTGTAAAATATTGTCTTGAGTGAAATTAATGAAAGTATCATGCTGAATTTCAAAGGCTTCCAACTGAATTGTTAAAACTTATCCTTTCTAGTTTCTATTCTAGTAAACAAAAAAGAAATAAAACTAATCATATTAGCTGCACGAATACCGAAAAGTGATGTCCTTTAGTTATCATGCAGAATAAATTTAATAAAGAATGGGGAAATTACGCATTCCTAAAATAATTTTAAATGAACACACATTATTTTTTTTATTAATAACATTAAATAAAACTAATGAAAAAAATTATGGAAAGGTTACATACAGAGTATTATAACGAATCTTTTAAAAAAGATGATTAATATGCATTAATACAAGTGAACTTACAGGAGTAAACGAACTGATAATGGACTTCATTCACCTAATTTGAAAACAAGGAACATGTGTCAATTTTTAAAAATTCCACTGTCAAGACATCCTAAATTCTAAGAAACACTTAATTACTTAAAGTATATACGGAAAATTTATAATCTTGTCTGTGCCCAAAAAATATAGGTATAGAGACATGAGCACGGCACTATCATTGAAAGTCTTACCTTTAATAATCACCTTTACCGACTGTTTATCTCGATCCTTCCCTAAAGCGACGAGTTGGCTTCCTTCCAGCTTTGATTCGTTAAACTATTTGACTTAATTATGGGAACCTGTTCCCAAATACGCCTGGGGTTGTTTTATGTGTTGACGTTGTTTCGCCGGCTATCGGAATTCATAATGTGCAAACAGGTCTTATGACGACTTCATTATTCAAACATTTGGAAACACATATTTACTCTACTTATCCTGTGTAGTTTTGGTTGTAAATTTAAAAGCTTTTCGGATGCAATTTATTCCTTAAACGTATTTAGAACATCTAATTCTTAAACTGAATTGCACTTCAAAGGAAAATTAATATATTTGATAAGTCACTTTAATTTTAAACAAATAGAATTTTGCCTTAAAGGGTTGTTCATTAATAAAGGAATGTAAAACTATATTTGGAATAGCAATTTAAATAGCCATGACTAACAAAAGTAACTATTTAAACTATTAACTTGTTTAACATTAAATGAAATTTTTCTGGCTTACGGAATTATTTATTTCAAATGTAAATTTGTTTGTTTTATTACTTGCTAGTTTGTTCCTTCATAACTTTAATATTATCGAATCAATTACGATGTTATCAATTACAGAAAATATTTTTTTTTACTTTTTCATCTCTTAAATTAGTAGCAAGGACTGTATCCCGTAACATTGCAGTATCTGTCTCACGTAGGAGGTATATTTGTAACAAGGATTTACTTTACATAATCATATTATGTAAAAATTTAGAGTCCAAAAGTTAGAGTTTATTACTTTTTGTATAATTGACTTGTTTGACAGAAGATGGTGAAAATATATGGTCACTTAAAATTTGCAAATGTTTGTCTGCATATTGTATTAAAAAGAAATATGTCTAGTTTATTTTATTAGAAGGTTAAAAAAGATAAACTTATATTTTCACATTGAAGAAGAAACTAACCACAAAGAACTTTATTTGTGTCACTATCAAATTAAGTGGGTAGTTCTCTAAAAATTACATAGAAAATTTTTAAATTGTGTCTTTTCAATTTGACTGATTAATCTCTTTTTAAAACAAGGCTTATATTTTTGTTTCTAAGTAAAATATAAAGTAATTAAGCAGAGTCAAAATATGTTTAAAGAAATTGATAAAATATAATTTGGGAACTTGAAAGTTTTGTATTTCTTTGGTTATCTTTTAGCATTTGTATGCAGCTTAGAATTTTAGCATCTATCAAATTATAACGTATATTCTGTATTTCTAAATGGCGTGGGTGGTTCCCGGGAGATAGCATAGAATATATCCTTCCTTTCATATATGGATCATGGTATTGATATTGAATGCGAAGGCATTTTGATGAAAAATTGAGACAGAGAAAAGATACAGCCTTAACTGGCGTATCGGCTACAAATCCTAGCACGGTTCCCATGGGATATCATGAAATATTTCCTCTTTTTATAATTTGATTACGGTGTTATTATTGAATGCGAAGGGATTTTAATAAAAAATTGGCACGGAGAAAATTTATAGTTCAGATTGGCATACGGGCTATAAATCCTAGCGTGGTTCCCGTGGGATAGCTCAGAATATTTTTTTCTTTTAAACCTATATTACGGTGTTATTATTGAATGCGAAGGGATCTTAATAAAAAATTGGAACATTGATAAGTTTTTGCTTGCATTGGTTTACGGGCTATCCCATGGGAGTCACGGATGACATTTCTGTGGTCCACGAGATAGACACAATTCAGGACGCGGCCACAAGTTAGTTCTTAAATAAATATATAGTTTTCAGTTAATGGACAATAAGACGAACGTTTTTTTTTGCCTATCAATGATCTATGCAATGCAGAAATATTTATGCCCGTGAATTATATTCTGGGTAACAAATTAAAATAAAGATTAGTTTTTGAGCCACAAACCTTTAGTAGCAACTATAACAAAAGTGCTGGTAGGGTCATCGACCTCTTGGATATTCAACTGAACCTGATATAGCTTTTTTCCTCTCAGTGGTTTATTGTCTAATAATTTATCTATTTTCATGATTTAGTTGTTTTTCATCCTTTGTTTAATTCCTATTTACCCATGTACACAAGATGTCTCATTAGTTCGTTATTATTACTACTTAGTTATGTATTTATTGATGTGTTAATGTCATGTGAAAAAAGTAATATACCGACGGTATATTAAACTGACCGTTTATAATATTTGAAAGTGTTTTAATTTTCGTAACAGGTCATTTTATCATTTTATTTTTATGTTCTATATCTTTAAGTCGCTACTCATAATTTTATAGTTTTGTTATATCTGAGAGAAAAAGATAGAGTTCACTTGTAGAGTTTTTCAATGGCGGAAAATGGATAATTTTCTAATGCAGTAGGTGCAGAATATTTTTATATATTATTATTCTAATATTATTTTGTCTATATCAATATATAAACCAAAAAAAAATTATCTATTTGTTTCTTTGTTCGCACTAATTTCTGAAAATATAGGACAGTTTTTGATCATAACCCTACGATTCCTAGAATTAAAAAATGTAACAGAACTCGGAGCAATTTGCTTTATCGCAATATTGCAATGAAGAAAAGGGCTGGTTTATTTATTGACTTGTATTGAAAGCAACTCAGAATTGATTCTCCCGAGAATATTTGCCGATGTACCTCCGATGTCGTTTGATGAACGGAGTGGGAGCGTTTAGTAAACGGCATTGGAGAGCAGCATGATTAAAATAATTCTACGTTGGTTAAACCCCAGGGTCGTGTCAATATTATTATATTCACACGTTTTTCATGTATTGCATTCGCTTGTAGAAAGATAAGTCAAACATCAGTACAGATAAACACTATTCAAAGTGGTATTTGGGAGTATATTCTCCACGTCTCTTTCTTACCTTAAATATGTAAAAGCTTTTTATTATTAACCCAAAAGATTTTAATAAAATATTGCACATGACGCTTGTATTTCATTTTTAAATTTCACATCGCTGGGGTATGCCTTCTGACTGTGACCTTTATGGGAGTCAGACTGGAATCATTATGGTTACATGATCATTAAATACAAACACAGGACGTTGAATGAAATATCGACATTTATGTTTTACTTTAAATTAAGAATTGATTGTGGAAATACATATCTTTGTTATGGAGATACGGGGCGCTTAATGTTATAAAGTAATAAGGCTAATTAAGTAATTTGCAATTGAATATTGGAAGAATGAACAGCAAAAACTAAACCTATGTGTTATCCGCTGGACGGTAAAATTGTGAGTAAACGTGAATATTAAGTGGAGTGCTGTATGCGATAGTGCAAGGTTAGGTTTGTAGTAATTTGGACATGATTAAATCAAGACATGAATAAATAATGTTGAATACTTATTAATATAAACTTTAATTAGATATTGTTCATGTTCGCAAAAATTGTAAAAATTTTAATATATGTTGTAAAAATTTCAATATATTTTATTATATCTCAAACCTATTAAAAGATTGTTTTAATCGGGTACTTATGTAGGTTTATAAAAGAAAACATGACGCATTTTAAGTTATTTAGATTTACCCATTACATTTTTACTTACTGGCAGTACATTATATCATGCTGCTAAAACGTCAGATTTATTTTAAATTTAGATTTTATAGCCCGTATTTTTTATACCCTTGAATTTAATATAAATTAAAAGAGACTCTGTTCATAAAAAAATATATCAAGCAGTTTAAGAGCTATGACGGAACATTTATATCAAAATACATTTGACAAAGCACGTCTATTCTCAAAACTTGCTAGCCGGTATTTGGAGATACGTATCAAAATGAACGAATCAATAAGCCGTCATGAAACAGCGGAATATGCATGTAAGGAACTAGGTAACATCCACTTAGTACAGCGACTGGCGATGAAAAAAGCGAGCACGTTCATCGCGTGTATATTTAGGAAGTCGTGAGGTGACGACGGAAGACCACACACCGACGCCTTGTCATTTTTGTCTGTTTGAGTATACTTATTTATCTCAAGCTAAGCATTTGTTGATAAAAAATAAACGAGCATTTGTTAATAAAATATACCACTGTTCTACTTATCGACCAGAGTTCCACTCTATTATATCTCCTCTTCACCAATATATACATACAAATATTGAGATATAGATTGTTACATTCATTCGCCTTTTTTTTGGCTTCGCCGCAGTCGGATAAAAATACATAATTCGGACTAAACAATGGCTCTGTATATGTCGGTATACATGGAGTTTTACTAGGGATTGATTTCACTCCTCTTCACAAGTGCTGCGTCGAAGTAACCACACTTAGATTGCCTTCATCAGACTACAAGGTTAAAAATAATATGGGGATTTAACATATTTACATTTACAAATCTCAATCCAGGACTTCTAGATCTGCAGCCACCAGGAGATATTTCTGCAAAATCCAGACATATTATAGAAGAATGAGCAGGTTCGTTAGTGGAAAAGGACGGAACGGAATGCTAATATTGAGGATCTATTTCGGTTATTATATAGGTTAAAAATATAATAATTTTTATTGAATATTTAGTAAAAATTTTTTTAACGAAACGAATTTTTTTGAAGCATCATTCCATCATTTGAAGCATTATTAGGAATGTCATTAGGAATCATATATTTTGTAGGTTTTTAACCCGGAATAGTATTACCGTTTTTTTCAGAAACTATTTCACGTAGAATATTGAAACAAGGTCAGCCAGAATGGGCTTGACCTTACAGGAATAAAACACCATTCTGAAAGAAGCCGCCTCATTTTAAAAAATTAAAAAGCAAACGTATAAGTTTAATATTCAGGAAAGAGCAAACAATTTAATAAAATATGTAACCATAACACAAATCTGAAAAGCTATCTTAATATATAATATATTCGTGCTAGAAAGTTTCTTCTTCTGTAAAACTGCTAAAGTAAGAATTATAAAGAAAGCAGCAGAATTAGTTAAGCAGCAGTTTCACTTGTCTTGAGAATTTCTTGATTTATTACTCCTATAAAAATATATTTAAAATCTATACAAGTAAACGGTGAAAAATAATATTTGTAAATAGTTTAATAGAAATAAAAATTTATATGGACATAGTACGTATTTTGCTCGTACCTATAAGGTTTAGATTAACTTAATGACCTTTTTTACCAATAATTCTTTAGTATCTTCCTCACGAAATTATGAAGCAATCTTGATTCCAATCTCAGACAGTTTACCTCAATTAAAGCATCAAAATGTGTAACAGATCTTATCTCTTTCAAATCGATTTACACTTTTCTTGTCTTTCTAATTTTTTTCCTTTCCTTATTTCCATTCTAATATCAAATTTAACATTTTATGGTCATTATAATTTTTTGCAATCCACCATACCAGAAATTGTTAAGAACTACCAGAAATTTTATTACATTTTCAACAATAAAGCTTTCTTAAATGATTCACAATAAAAGTTTTACTTAACTTCCATATACTCTAGGCAACTAATATGACAATATCGTATAGATTTTGTTATTTTCTCAAAAAATTTTCTAGAGGAGAATACCAAATAAAAACATATAAATTAAAATAACTGTTTAATCGAACACAGTGCAGCAAAATGTGATTTATTTTGGTACATCGTACGTTTGAATTCTAATATCGGCAAAGACGTTAACTTTTACCGGTTTTTACGTTAGCTTTTCACCGGTTACTTGTCATTTCTATACATATTAAAAATAGAAAAAGAAATAATTCAAATGAGCATGTTTCGTACAGTCATTGATTCTATCGCATAAATTGCCGAATTAATGTTGGTAATCTGGACGAGAGCTGGCCTCCTGTACGCTGACGAATCGTAAATCGGCACATCGAACATGCAGAACTTGTTAATAAACTCGCTAATACTTTCGATTTGGAGGTGCTTTTATGGAGCTCGATGTGTTACTGAATGTTAGTGGTCATTAAAGTAGGGGACTTCTTTATTGTATTCAGTACTACTTGATAACTCAAATTAAAAGAAAAATGATGAGAGGAATGAGAAATTGTTGTTTTGTAGAAAATCATATCTCTCTTCATTCTTTAGTCACTAGTGTTACTATATAATGCGCATGCATTATTTAGTAATTTGAAACTATTACACATTTCAAAATACACGTATATCTGTTACATCTGTTAATATTTTCAGACCCAACTAAGTTCTATCTGTTAATAAATTAATTAACTGAACAAAAATGATATGACACAACCCAATAGCGGATTGATTTAATATTGAGACACAAAAATTCGTAAGGTGTATTCCAGGGTGTATATATAAGTTACGACAGTTCACACAACCGTACTAAACTTCGCCATAGTGAAGAGGAGGAAAATAATATTTACAGACACGAAAAAGTACAAAAACATTTACATTCACATAAATGCCTGTATTATATAAACCAATTCGCATGAATGCCAGTATTTATATATAGACATACGCACACAAATACACATTCAGATGTTATACACATTCATACATCGCAATACTGCGCACAGAAATAATCATTAACAGATATGAAATAATATTTCATGAATTAATCACACCAAGCATTGCAGAAAAAAAACGTGATACTTTTCATTATCTTGTATTATTTTACATATGGTGTTGACATAAGACTTTTCCTCTCCTATCTGCGCTTGTCAAGGAGCCAGCGTTTCATGGTTTATTTTAGGAAGGTCACATGGAAGAGGGTTGCAGATTTTCGGAGCAAGAAAATCGTGATGAACTTGTCCGTAGGTTACTCTGTTACTCGACGCGCTAGAATTCTGCAACTTAGTGGTTCAAGTAACAGTCATCCTTGTTCTTGTGTAAGTGTATAAGCATGGTCTTAAAAATAATTTGCGGATGTCAAGTATAGGAAAGTACGTTAGTAGTAAGTCGGCGGGATATCGACAAAGTTTTTAATAATCGCTCCTGTCAAGTCTTTCCATGTCAGCTTGCAGCTACACCTATATTATTTAACTCAATATAGCGTTGATTCATTACGTTTCGTAAGTTTTGAAACGTATTTATGAATTGTCCAATTTTTGCGCCAAGTAAATCAACATGAACATTCCGATATCACCACTGAAAAGTATCAATATGGCCGTGTATAATGTCACATTTATTGTTGAGCGATTTGCATTCGTTTAGGATTTGTCTATTACAATATGTTAATCAGTAGATTATTGCCATCAGTCAGTACTGAATGTGACGTGCTATTTTTGCGAGTAATCAAAGTCTGTAAGTTTTAATTTAGTCGAGCTTTTACTGTGAGCAATTGGGTATTGTCATTTTTTTTACAATTTTGCCACATTTTTCCAAAACAATAATGGAGCGTTATAAAACGTTACCATCTAGATCTTGTTCATCCTGACATTTATTTATTTATAACATTTAGGTTCTGAGCGGCTACCTACTGGAACATCGAATAGATAGTGTACGTAGTTCTATTCATGAAATATCAAGCGTATTTACTAAATATTAATCGTTTATATTTATAAACAATTTTAATCGTACACGTACCTCGTACTTAATTTGAAGCAAAATTTAGATATTAATGTTACATTCCATATTGTCTTTCTACGTTTAATGGATACGAAATTAAGATCGCAGGCCGCGTCTCGTTCTTATCGTAGGTAAAGCCGTATGAGGCGTGAATATTAAAAACGCAGCACTTTATACCGGCTGAATACTTAAAGTCACTTCGACTCATTTGCATGTGGAAAAGAATGACGTACAGTAAATAATATCGTGAAAAATTCAGTTGTAACTCGAAGCATTAATGCTGCTTGATTTTAAATCAACGTTATATTTTAAGATCGTATTGTATTGGTGGCAAGTCGTGATTTTTACATTCGCTAGAAATTTGTTAAGATTATTTTTTTAGAATAATTTCAGAAAGTTTTTCCAGATTGCGTATAAAGAAGGGTCGACAAAACTTCACATAAGTGGGTACAAATACGGTAGACAGAACTTTACATAACTTCGGACTTTAAACTTCACATAATACTATTTAATCTGTTGAATCAGTACTTATGTCATGCGTCTTATGAAAAAACAGGTTTCGTTTGATGCATTCAACGGCAGATTTAAAACTAAACATATGATATTTGATGGAGAACTCACTGGTCAATGAATTGGAGTGCACCCATTTTAACTTTGTAAACGATCTTCATATAATGGACAAAGGATGGATTATATGAATGGTAAATGGACTCCGCATAAATGGACATCAGTAGACATCTGTCAAAGTTAGCATAAATTTACTCACATGTCAACGCAAAACCGAATGACTTCAATACCTTGTTTCTGGGGATGTCTCTGCCTGAACAGTGGGGACGATTTGTAGATAGTAAAGAATTATTCGTTTACGTTGAAGCGTTTTTTTTTGCATAAAAATACAATTAAACTCTGAAGTTAAGACTTAAGCAAAAATTTAAACTTGCTAACCCAATATTTTCAGAAATTAATATAAACTAAAATACTGTAATTCTGTTTAAACTTCAATTTCGGTAACAGAAATATCAATTTTAACATATTTATAGCCTTTAGTTAAAATTAAGTTTGTTCATACTATAGATCAAACTTGACCTTTGATTCATACTTTATTGAAATATGTTATTTTAATTTATTTATTCATGTTTAATTGTTGTTCAACTTGTAGCTGGCAGGCCATAGCATTATACAGATAGTTAATTTATGAACACATTATTTTTAGTATTAATAAAAAATATTAGGAAATCAGTTTGTCAAATAAGTCCTGTCGGTATTCCTGATGATCAAGATGAAGAGTTAGTTTCGAAACAGAAATGAATGAAGTCAATGCAAACACAAATTATTTTTGCAGGGAGACGTCTGTATCTGAAAGTGATTGATAAAACAAAATGTTCACTCACGTCCTAAAAATAAAGATACTAGTATTTCCAAAACCTATTATCATTGTGTTATCAAAATATTCTTTTATTAATTTACAGAGATTTAATGTCACATGTAACCCTCTCTTAATACGAACCTATTATATCCTACCATGTCAAAAATAATAGCGTTTGGTTATATATATAGAGAGATACATTTTTAAGAATAAAAATCTAAGAAACCTATTTTATGTCCTCTTCGACATGAGATTATACGTATAATCGAACAAGAATTAAATTAATGAAGTTTCTTTGAAGCAATAAGTTACACTAAATTGAAACTATATTCGTAATTACATTAAATTTAAGCGATATGCGTCATCACACAAATATTATAAATAAAAGTGGGTAAACATTGTATTCCTTTTCGAAATTTTCAAGCAGGACGAAAATAAGGTAGAAAGTGAATTTTTTCGAAATATTGAACAAATACTAATTAGTGCGACTTGTTATTCAACTTCTTAGGAAGCTCTTTAACACTGTCGATCTGAAGCCGAATTAAAGGGGTTATTTGTATCTCTAGCTAATAGCTCCGGGTAGAATGGAAGATTGGTTTTGGAAGATTTCACACGACATAATAATAATAATTTAATATAAATCATTTTGTCATAAATTATTACTAATGGAAGAAAGTTAAAATTCTCTAATAAAGAGTTCGAAGTACTTTATTGTTTATCGGTCACACACAATGAACCAAAACTTCGTGCTTATCTAAAGAAATATTTCATACTTGATATTATTAAAATTTACTTCTTGAATATATATTGGCCTGTAATATTCATTTTTCAACTCACGGTAGAATATCACTGTGTTGTCATCTTACTTAATTGTCTCTACTTTTGCTGATCTATATTTTCAATAGTCTGTGTTGTCTATTATAATTTTTTCGCTTTTCTTTTAACTTAATGTCCAATGTATATCTGT
This sequence comes from Druceiella hillmani, assembly GCA_039881145.1. Lineage (NCBI taxonomy): Eukaryota > Metazoa > Arthropoda > Insecta > Lepidoptera > Hepialidae > Druceiella > Druceiella hillmani. The sequence goes on from JAYKKI010000022.1 coordinate 22,561,479, forward strand.
GAAAAGTTTGATTTATTTAAACTGTATATTTAAAATAATATTTGTCAATAGGTTCTTAGTAGTCCAACGGATCAATTGACAATTTTCGGTAGAAATTGCATAAAGGTATCACATATAATTTAAATTTAAACGTTAAAAGAAAGAAAATTACTGTTACTTATTAACACAATTTTGAGTTTCTTTATTCATTGCAATTATTAAAATATTTAGATAGTAGATATGATAATATCTGCGGATTGATTACCATGTTCTACTTTAATTCTCTATGAAACAACGTCGCTCTTAGTCTATAATATTACTTATGTTAAAACAAATTTATTATATTTTGAAATTAATGGATAAAGTATTAGAATAAATATGATTGCGAATATGAATTTTAAATTACTATTATCTATAAAACATTATAACTACAGGTAGAAAGGTTTAAATTACACACAGTTAAACTTAAGGACGGTGGAATTTCTCAGAAAATTAACTACTGTTACATTTTACAATCCGTTTAACGCTGTAAGTGCTCACATTAAAGTCAAATTACTTTTACAGAATCGGAATAATAATCTTGCGGATTCAATTTTAAAAAGTAAAATTGAAAATTTAAGCGGAATTTTACGTTTAAATTTGCTTAAACCGATGTGTCAATTTGCGTCATTGAGACAAACTTATCTCTCCTTCATCGAATGGTAATACATGGGATGCGATGGTTTAAGTTTTGAAGCTCTTAAATCTATTGTTGATATCGCAAATCCGCTTATTATGGAAATTCACATTAAGGGTATTATTGGAAAATAGCATTGTTCCTTTAGAACAGAAAAAAGAGTTTTCTTCTCTAGCAATTAATCAGCCAAATACATTTAAATAATTAATGGTGAATAATAATTTTAGTGATTGTTCATTTCTCTGATGTAATGATGATTATAGACAAGCTAAGAACACGACGTTGCTTGGTTTTATATAGAGATAAATTGTACTTTCTTAACAGGTAGAGCGTGGATGATAAAAATTTGAATGAAATTGGTTGGAAATATAAGAGTGCATGAAAAATAAAGATTATTATCATCATCATGATCAGCCCGAAGGCATCTGCTGCTAAACATAGGCCTCCCCCATAGTCTGCTACAAAGATTAATTTCATTCTTCTTGCATGTAACGGCTTCCTGTAGCCTATATAAGGTCTCCTGTCCACCTAACAAGGAACCGTCACACTGTATCTTTCGCTACATGGTCGCCACTCGAGAACCTTTCTTCACCAAAGTTGTCGGTTCTTTGCACTTTTTGCTTTGCTTATGGCTATTTCAATCTGTCTGTACTACAAGCTATGCCTGTAATCTTAATTTTCCTATCGATAAAAATGAACATACACTTAAAAACTGAAGTTAATATATTAAAACTATAATGTGAAAATTAATGATACATTTTCAAAATTATCAAACTTTACAAAATTTGTTTTACAAAATTAATACCAGTCATAAATTAAATTTCGTAATGCATAAATAATTCCAAAATGGTTTAATCAATACGGCATCCCCATAAATCGTTTAAGATTTCATAAGGTATTCTGTCAAAAGGGTAACGAATGTGTCCACAAAATTTCCATTAATATTGGCAGTCGATTAATTCTCGAGAACTTCTCTAAAGGTTATCTTAAGGGGCATTATGTCGTAAGTTTCGGCCATTCTAAGGTATGATTTCAGACACTCAATATATCTGTCCTTCCAAAATAAATGGAGACTATTGCTGAACTAACACAATTTATGTATGACCCAATATGATTCATGGTATTATGTGGTATTAGGGTATTATATGGTATTATGGTAAGTGATTTAATGTTGTAAACATAAATTAATTGATTAATTTTATAATGAACGTCTGTAAATTATTGTAATATTCAATACAGGATGACCGATTTATCAAGCAGTCTTATTGTGTAAATCCCTGGTTCTATCATTTACTTTAGAAATAATGTTTGTAAGAAATGGTGAATTGAACGGAATATATTGAACACAACTAATTCGTGATCAACTAATAAACTTAATAACAACGACTGTTAAAACAGAACACAATAGAAACTATTTAAATACAATATAATAGGGAAACTTACAGCCAATTTCTCCCGCTAGGGGGCTTTTTATACTATAACGTAATCATAGATAAACATTGTGTGACGTTTTGTAATTTTTTTGTAAATTACATTTGTCTGTCTTGATAAGTATTGAATTTTCTTTGATCTTAATCTTAGATTACATCTATTGCAAGTTGCTGTTGCAGTTGGAGCATTTGAAAATATAGTTGTCTGTTTATTCCCTAAGGACAAATAACGTCGAAAGCTGTGGGAAATACGTTGCAAATATTTCAAGATAACAAAACGAAGCCTTGGATTTTCTTAGAGCATTCATTTTATTCTGATTTTTTTATTCTAATATTGTTAAATGTCTGTATATTTTCTCCATATTTTCTCCTCACATAAATTTTACTTCAGCGGTGCCAACTATGTTTAGATTTGAGTAAACTTCCCTATTAAAGTAACGACAAAAGCATGGAGTCTTATATTTTCTATTTATTTTTCTATATAGCTTTTATTCTTTGGCGTCTAAGCTACCAAAGAATAATAATATGTTACGTCGACAAAATTGAAATTTGTACAAAAATTTCATTATAATTTATATAATGGAAATTTTGATTTTGATGGCAATAATTTCTCAAAAACATTATTATTTTGGTGCCGTAAGCGATCAAATAATAAAACCTGTCAAGTATGAGGAGAATTTGCGTTATGAGGGTTCCGTACATATAACGACAAATACATTTACGCGTATATATTATTTCTATTAAACTATTTACAAATTATAATTCTTCGCAATGGCAAATATTGCACGTATTATACACAATATCTTTCACAGGCGTAAAACATGGTGCATATTTCCATAATTATGAGATTTATGATAATCGCTACGACTTTCTACTGTGTAGATACATTAACATTGTGTATGCGTGGAAGTGTACTATCTTAAAAAAAAAATACAAAAAAGATCGTAACACCATATATCGATTTTTATGGATAAAAACAGTAACTGTTACAAATACCAAATATTTTATTTTTAAAATAGGTATTTTGATTAATTAAAGTAAACTTGTCTCAGTCGAGATAGACCGCTAGTATATTTATATATCCAAACTAATATTGTAAGTGCAAAAATAAGTTTGTCTGACTGTCTGTTAATTTTTCATGAGTACCGTGAAATAATTTCGTATTCGAAGAAGACTTTGGAGCGTGTAATGTAGCAATAAATTGCTAACAGCGAATGCTTTTTGACATCTATAACAATGCCAATATATAAACGGAGTGGCGGACATTCTGAAGACGCCATCGATATTAATTTACACGAGTAGCAGGAGGGCAGCCCAAAGGAAACATAAAATTAACGAAGAACTGAAAATATAATCGTCTGTTTCACTCTCGGTGGTTTTATTTAAACATAGATGAATATGCGGAAAATTGATACAATAATTATTTGCATTTCGAATTATTTTTGTTCGCTGCCCACCGTTAAAATCGCTTTGGTATCTTCATGAGAGGGTTGTTCCTAACCCCATGAAGATGTCAGATAATTTTTTTTTATTTGAATGCCCGTTGAGATGATATCAAATGATATTTTCATCGGTGTTTAGAGTTAAGAATACGTTGAGTAACCCAATTACGATCAAGAATAAAATTATTCGAATAAAAATTATTATTATAAAGTGACACAATGCTAAATAAATAACAAAATAAAGGTTACGCATTTATACACATAATTAGATATGGTTTTATATAGTTCCATACTTAATAAAAGCTTTAAGGGCACTGTGAACCTAGCATCAGTTTTACATTTATGGGAACATTTTAGAGCGTTTTATATATTTCAAAATACTCTTATTACGAGCTAGCAAATTGGATTATAAATAAGTTTTTAGCCCGCCGAATTTGCAGGTAATATTTATTAATTTTATATGAGTACGAGAATTTTGGTAATAATTGAAAATTATCACTAAAAAGAGCCTTGAAGACGGCACGTTTGTTTTACTTGTATAAACGTTAATCAAATATTCATATCTATATACAAATAATTCAGACCATTCCCGGGAAAACTTTTACAAGAGCGCAATTAAGATTAATTTCAGCTGAAAAATTTGGCAACGTATATATGATAACGTCAAGGGGCAGATTCATGTTTGTGAGTTTAAACAATTTTTAATTTTAAGTTAATGCAATGAAATGTCAAAGATTAGTTATTGAGTTATAAAGTTATGTAGTTATGTATGTAAACAAGTCTTATTAGAAACGATGATGCGTAACCGATAAATGTATTTATAACGAAGTGGTGTGTTCGCTCTCTGCGTTGGTGCATCGCGAACATTTGCATGGTGTGCTAACTCTCATGTATTTATAATTAATGACCTATTTGTTTAAAAAACTAAGTCAATGCAAAGTTGTGTTGTATTAAAATTTTGAAGAAAAAAGATACCCTTTAATTTTGGTAAAATCCCTCTGACAAATTACACAATTAACGTTACAGGAAAAGTTGATATTTTACCATACATTTTATTAAAAAAAAAACGCAAAAATATTTATATATAAATATTATAACATCATTTTAACAACTGTTAAAATGGTGTTATAATAACGCAAAGAAAATAAATTTCTATAAAATAATTTTTAATAATGTTTAGATCTTACTGTGACACGACAATTATTTTTAAAAGAGAGGACCTTATTTCTGGATTATCACTGAATTATATTTTACCTTCTGCAGAAATTAAAGCAACAATTTTCATATTGTGTTAAATAAAATGAACATACTAAAGCACAGTTCCATCTCAATTAACTTAATTAAGAAATTATTGAAACAGTAATTTCGCGGAAGTTTACTTACTTTCAGATTTTATTGAGTTTCTTTGTTATTGCTAATAACATTTTTTTAGACGTTAGTATAATTTATTACTCATTGTTATTTTAAAACAAATAATAATTGAAGGGTAATAATTTCCACATATATACTAAGTAAAGGATAATAATTTCCACATTATCGGGGAACAGAATTACGATTCAATCGGAATTTTCAATAATTTTTTAGATTAATCTTATTCGCCAAATCGTGGGTTCAATTATTAAACTCGGTATATTTTTATATTATCATTAAAATTGTTTTTTTACTGGTTTAATTGCTATTTTTAGGAATGATACCTTTCGTATTACTTCGTTTTTTGAAATAACTTAGGAAATTATAATGTAATAGTAGATAAAGCTAAAACATCAGCAAGTCTCATCTCGGCAGCCTCGAAATGAGCCGTGGATGTAATAAACTTTTTCATAGTTTTCTTCAAGAAATTTAGTGTGTGATCAGCAAAAGTTACTTTAATAATATGTTCTATATACATATTTTCTGTAAGAAACATCGAAATAACCTGAGTATTCTTATGTAGCCTTTACGAAATATGGACACTCAGAGCCTTTATTTCAAATCAACCGGTAATAGTTTGGAGTTGGTGGAACATTGCATGCTATTCCATTGAACAGCACCTATAGCAGTTCTTTGAGCTGATTATCTAGTTGTCGGAGTTTGTGGCTCATATTTTGGTGATCAGCTATTTTTTATAGGCTATTATTGAATGACATCCGAATCACCCAAAAGAAGTTGATTCTGAGATGCTGCATGAGTTAAAAATATACGAAGAAGCGAACATCGTTAGCTTCATTTGTCGTACGTATAGCCGGCCTTAAAGTAAGAAGAAATACTAGTTTCACAAGTAACAAATTACTCAAGTTTTTATAATTTCATTATATTTGTATGTTTGTATGACCATATATTCTTACTAACAAGTTATATCCTTTGGTCTGTCTAATCGTCTATATACCATACTGATTATATTTTAAATTGCGATCGCTTGCAATTAAATTGCATAAAAAGATATAATTGAAATACGTGCACTCAGGAATGAACTTAAAATATCTGTAATTTTATTTTTTGAAATGCACCTCTGCATATTTGATTATGGTACAAACTATTTTTTTCTTACAAACCCCATTGATTGGAATGTCTTTCAGGAAGGCTTTTGAAATAAAATAAAAAATATGTAGTAACAGTTTCTATACGATTTTACGTCATGAGCCTCCAAAGTAAATTGCAGCGAGTCCTGCAAACTCCACCTAACTTTTTAAAGTGCGTATCAAAAATTTAAAACAAATGGGATAAAGAAATTAATTAGGCAGAAATTAATTCAAAGTCTAATTATTGTGGTCGATTTGAATTAACTAGAATTTAGGTTTATTACGCCAATGAAATATTATTAAAACTTGTCAAGCACGAATGGAATTCGCGCTACGATTTTTTCTTACACGTTTAGGAGCTTAAAAGTATTTAAGGGTAGGGACTATTTCTATTAATTTATTTAAAAATTTTAATTTTTCACAATATAAATATATTCCCTACTATGGCTCGCACAGGCCTAAACATATGGCGTAAATTTGGAAAAATTATAAAGTCCTACAATGGTGCGGTATATTTCTAAAATCCTTATTTTTTCATGATTATAGATTGAGTAGTTACGAATAATATAGGGAAAGAACATATTTTATTAGGATATTTGTCAGTATGTTTCTGAAAATATACCATCTAAAATGATTAAAAAATTACTTTTGTGGCACTTATTAGTAGCCCATTCAAACGATATTCCTCAATATATTTATTTATTAATTAAACATTTCACATTCAACTTACAGATTTACCTAAAGCGTCGGGCATGTGGAAGAGCATAGTAACAAATGATTATGAAATGTACAAATAATAACGAATAAATCGTGAACCACGAAGAAATTCTATAACCTCATTTACGAAGCAGTCGATGGAGGAGAAGAAAATATCTGGATAATGTGCATCTCTTAACATTATCTTAAACAAAGTAACTGCTCGGAAAACAAGTGAACGCTGCAGGATATTCGTTCGCACTCCAGTCGGATCAAACAAACTATAACTTTGTCTTCTCGAGAAATGACTAGGAGTTTAGGAAGCTACTAAACTCAAAGTTTGGTTGTCGGCGTAGTTATATATTAATTTAAAAAACACTAATATGAAAAGGTTAAAAATAAGTTCATTTTCAAATGCTTAAAAATAAGTTTAAAAAAATTGGAGCATTAATTTTGCTTTCTAAAATTTTCATACAAATATTGTTTAGTGTTAGATATTGCGATATTGTGTAGGTTAAAACCTTATATTTTTATACCGAATTTATAGTTTCTACATCAAGCGGTTTCTGAGAAAAACAAAGACTTGAGCGCCAAACACTTGAGCGATCTTATGCCGGTTCCGTCTTTAATATGAGGCACGGAACTCTGAAAAGTAGTAATAGTTTAAATTAATTAGGATTATGATTAGATAAATTTGATTTCGTTTACATTACTCTTCCTCTCTATTACTACTCTCTAAAATTGAATCTGGTGGAAAGCCATCTTTTAGTTCATATTTCGGTATTGGGAAGGCATTAATATAAATTTGGGCACTACGTTGAGTAAAGAAGCTAACAATTCGTTCACACAACAATATGGTTATCTGACAGGCCGCCAGTTTGTTTGGCAGGTCGCGGTTCATATATCAATTACAGCGTATCATGGTTAGTCTGAGAATGATTGTCCGATTTTCTGCAAATTACTCCATCATGCTTTTCTATTTCTTTCAAGAGATCATGAGTGCAGTAAAAGTTTTTTACGGGTTTAGAAATAAGCTGAACATGAGAACAATGCCAGATAGTCAAAACCGTGTATAAATGATAAAGTTTGAATAAGCTTGCAAGGTTGGAAATTAGCTCAGATGTATCAATATTTTAGGAGTATTATCACCTGGTCTCTTAGATTAAGTGGTTTAGGAATACTTTAGGTAATCAGAAAAATTTTAGAAGGTTTAAACCTTCTAAAATTTTCCTGATTGCTTCATGTTTCCGACATATAAATGTCTTTTGGGTAGACATAGAGAGTATAAACACTGTGATCATTGAGAGATCAGAGCACAATTGTTTTTAATATCATGTAGTATTCGAAATGAAAGAGGGTAGAAATCAAAAGCCATAAAAATAAGTAAGAGCTCAAAAGTGTCACGGCTAGATTGATTATATAGGTTTTTAACAGACTACATTACTAAAATATTGTCATGACTTATATCGCCGATCAAAACATATTATCTATTCAAAGTGGTGATGTTTTAATTGAAATATGATGAAAATACGACACCGGTGACAGAATTAAAAAAATTAAAAATATTTTTATTGCAAAAAAAGGGACAAACAGACTACGATACTTTTAATTATATTGACAAAATAAATGTTGTCAGGTTTAGGGAAAGTACGGATCGCACAAGTTGTTTTAGGCATTGTAAATACATTTTTTTACCTATTTTTATGGTTGTTGGTAATTTGTTTCAGCGATAAATTCATTAGCTCAAGATGGTACAGAAGAGAGAAAAGAATATAATTGTGTTTCAAGCGATAAAGTAATATTGCTTATTGATAGATACACATAAACGACCACAATTAACAGAATCCTTACGAAGATTAAATTTAATCGGGGTTTTGAAAGCGTTTCTCCCACGTAAGGTAGCGTCCGGAGCACTTTGATCCTCCTATCGCCATGCTAGGCAGGGTTGCTTTGTAATGTAATATTAAATATAATGAGATGCTTACAGTGCAATTGATTTTATTATCGAAACATGTGGATGTCAAATGATTATCACATTTTCTATATGCTATCAGTTATTTGATGACGGTCTTTATGAGAAAGTAGATGTTTGTAATAATAGCAGTTCCATAATGTTACCTTAGATAAAATGGCATTCTTACTATAATATGTATTATATTTTTAGTTTCTTGGTAACATTTAAAGAATCAATGAAATTTAAACTTTCTGAGTAAATTTAGATTTTAGTTATGCATTAAATAACTTTCTTGTGGATTATGTAGCTGAATACTAAAAAATAGCATTGTAGCTCTTCATGTATTAGATAAATTTATATGAAAATTACATGAATAAATAGAAAAGAAAATAAAATTCTAAATCTCTATAGTCTCGCACTTTATGCGTACTTGAATTTTTTCCAAGTGTAGATTCGAGATAAATATTACTGTATAGACTACATCGAATGGGATATTAAAATGTAATCAAAAATGTGTTTCGTGATTTATGTTTCTTCAATACAAAATCAGAATAACATTTAGTGAGTACTCAAAAGAAATTATGATTCGGTAAATTTACATTAATAAATAGGCGAGCAGTTATTTTTCCCACCTCGGTAAAGATGTCAGTATTACGTAAAATATATTTACGTCTGGAAAAATAATATTCCAATTTATTTAAATTTGTTTTATTTGATATATATGTACAGAGCTGTTGTAGTGTAAGTTTTATTCGATCGTAGTAAATTTATTTAATTTTATTACCCGCCAATACCATCCAACGAACCCCAAGACAATCCGCTTTGTAATGTGCCTCTCAGTGCTGAGGATTCAAACTAACTTATAAAAATTATACGCATAAGACACACGTAGTACAAAATAAGTGCTTTTTGAAGAACTGAATTCCAGTTTTAACACATTTAAATATCGGGTTAACAAAACACTTTATTGAAAAAACAAAGAACATATCTGATGTTACATTTCTGTATGAGCATAGTGATAATGAGTCGGTCAAACAGTACCTTTTTTCATATTTCCCTTGTACAGCTTTTGAATAATAGATACGTTACTGAAATTTAAAAAAATACTTCTCAACGTTTGGTGTGAAACTTCAAAAATTATGTTTAATTAAACAGTAAGGAAGGGATTACATTTAAATCGACTTATTTTTACAGGCCTCTTTTGACAGACTATATTTAATTCCCAGAATCAGACACGCTTTACTTATATTAATACTTGTTCGTGAATATATTTTAACTGTATCGAATTTGAGATGAAGCTAGATGAAACCGTCGGCTCGTGTTTGAATTATGACTTTATAATCATTAAATGTAGTCTGTAGCTCTTTGTGTGTAACGCACATATCAAATTTCTGATTTTACCAAATGTTTCGGAGGCAGATATATGGTTTAATCGTATTTTTACCACCTTTCAGAGATATGAATATATTTAAAATTAATAGGATAATAAATCTGACATTTCGAGTAATTTATAGGTAACGAAATTAAAGTACTCAAAGCCCATATATTGTTGATATTCAGGACGACCTTTTCTGCTGAATTTTTGAAATCCCTATAAATAACTGAAAATGAATTTTCAACGTGGTATCTTTTATAGAGATTTGAATGAAGTCATTAGTTCTTCTTTTTATTGTCACATTATTATATCTTTTTGTTTTGGATTGTTATTTTGAAATTAAATACATTTTATTTACAAGTTACAATTTTTTATAACTAATTCAATTCTAAAGCCTGGAAACACACAAAGGTAGTTTTATTTCGAACTCCATGGTATAACTAAGCTCTGTTTTTTACTTAGTAATTAAGTTTAAGATTTTAGTTAATAGTGAAGTTACTCGTAGTGGATTAATGGTAAAAAGATAATTGCTGACTTCTAAAGTAAAATATTTACCAATAAAAAGATTTAAGAGGATGATTTAAGGGAAAACTTAAAAGCAAGTAACGAACGCCAGCGTCTGTATGGCGCGCTTTGCGTTATTTGAACCTTGCTACTTTTACTCGTCAAGGGCATTTTTAGTGGACTATAAAGGTTGTGGTGCTCATTTGTCAAGCCGAATTTACGCAGTGACTTTTTATTACATAGTTTACTTGCTGTGCGTCGTGGCAGCATAATTAAGTCAGTTAACGCCTCCGTTTCTTTAGCTATACATAAAACGCCTCCCGTATTTTGCGTAAATAACTAGATAAATAAATAAATAATTAGATAGTGACAATTATATTAAAGAAAATAGTTATAAGTTATAAGTGAATACACATGTAGATAGACATATATAATTCAAATTGTATCAAATTGATTAAGTTGGTAGACAGAGTTGCGTTTCAAATAAACAAAGATTATAATCAAGTCTTTTTTATAGTGATGCTTTTTTTACCTACGATGGAACGGAGGAGGTATATGTGTTTAGGGTTAGAGGTTGTTTGTTTGTTTGCGTGTGCAATGAAATGTTTCCATGTCCGCCGGGGCTGCCATGCCATTTCCAATATATACGTTTCCAATATCAAGTACATTGTAACAGCATAAAAAAGCTATTTGCTCACATAGAATTTTAATTAGACACGAACTGAAAAAATAACTGCAAAATTTTAGGCATAAGCAGTGCATGGCAGCTCCGACGGATTTTCTTGGGTTTGTAATTATATTATTAAGTTCTTACTTTTTTTTAGTCGGGGGGTTTAAAAAAAATTATTTAATCGTTTTTCAATAACAACAACTACATACGTCGTTGGTTCTTTTTAATTTTTAAATTCGTCCTTTATTCACTCCACATTTTCTCTATTACTTTAAAATTTTCAAAAAGTTCTCCACATTTAATAATCAAAGATTATATTCCTTTACTCATCTTTAATTTTATGCGTGATTAATCCATTGACTTTACTCTCTTAATTCATTTAAGAAAACTTAAATTTACTAGTGTTAGTGTCATAAAAAGATACAATAAATTTAAATAGCGAAGAAAATTTTACAATTAATGTTCAGTAATATGAAATATGCAAATAATAATTTACTCCATACCCAGTACCAAGTAACTACAAAGAGACAACATGGTGCGAGCCACCATTATGGGAATTCCAAAAAAAATCCTAAGCTGACTTCATAGTAGGAATATTTCACAAACACATCAGGTCTTGAAAATTAATTTATTGCAGAAGTAATGTAAATTTGTGTAACTTGGTACCAAAATTAATATTTTTTCAAGTTTTGTTAATAGGATAGTTAAACATTCTTCAATTTTCTGTTCCAAGAAAAATATCCTAGAATAATTTAGGCCAACTGAAACAACTGTATAGACAATTTTGAAGAAATAGGTAAAAATAAGCAGGTTTCGAGCTTCTGAATATGACGGCAGAGATAGTGTGGGGTTATTGCCCTGACTCAATTGCATTCCTCCAATAACAATAAACATTATTAAAAAATAACGTTATAATTTAGACTATCTTGTTTACAGGTTAAGTTTAAAGCTTTACAATTCGGTCCATTTTCTTATTTGTCAAAGAATGAGGATGAATTACAGAAACTACACGAGGTAACAAAATTTATGACATTAACTTGCAAAAGAAAGTTAAGCTTTCTCTTTTGGAAGGTAATTTTTTAGGGCGTAGACTTCTTTTGTTCTTTCAAAGGTTTGTAAAAAGCAATAATAAAACTTTTTACTATCATTTTGTAACTTATAAATAAAAGGAAGTGTTTTATTCAAAGAAGCATGTAACTTTTTTTTTAATCTTTCCTAATTAAAATGATGGATGAAATAAGGTCTTCAGATATTTTAGAAAACTATGTACCAACCAGTAACCAGAAATAAAAAGATGTAATTGGTCATTCCTATTCCGCAAATTACCATAATTGTTTTCGTTTAATTTCCAATTTAGCACCAAAAACGTTTACGGTATTATATCAAAAAATATTGTGGTTATCGAGTTATTAGACTAATATATTTGATCATCTCCTTATCTTTTGGTGTCCTAGGGCCAACCGCTGAAGCAACCCTATATGAGAAGGGTGATGCGGGTCAATGTTAGAGTGGCACTAGGGCTCATGAGGGTAATTTAAAATTTATATCGAAAGTATTTCTCATTCTTTCCAAAGTCAAAATATTATAAAAAAATTGTTTATTTTCAATAAGGATTTTCAATTTTTTTTTAGTTAATGTGGAGGCTAATTTCTCCATAGACAAAAACTATAAAAATCCTTGAATCTTTGTGTGGTAGAGAGAAATACACCTTACATCTCGTTACGCAAATGTTGCATTTTATTTCCTGAATTTTCGTCTTAAACGGAATTCATCAAGAAATCTCACTGTAAGTTCTCCTCGTGAAATATTCGTGTTTGTTCTTTACTCGCCAAAAATTAGTTGCTATTTGAGCATAAAATGGAGTGGCGCGCTCTTTATTCATCCTATCAGAGACAATCGAGTTGTTTCCATTTAGTTCTGTAAGTAGCTGGAAAAAGTGGTGAGAGGGCGGAGCTTATTTGTTGCCCACCTTATTAATCACACATATTAAAAGTAATTTCATGGTTATGATAGTTTTGAGAGAAGTTTCACTCATAACTGTCAGTGTAATCGTTTTGGACGATGTAGTAGGATTTTAAAAGGCTTAATGGTAATTAGTTCTTTACCACCAATTTAGTTCCGATAAAATTAAATTTTTCTAAAGAAAATAGTTGTTCCATATTCTTTTAAGCTATACAAGATATATGTATGAATAAGCCATGATAATGAGGTTTTACGATTTTCCACCGGATGTTACAATGCATCTTGTTTCATTAAATGTTGTTAATTTGACAATGCATTTATATTTATATATTAGTAGCTACAATATTATTATCATTGTGTGCATACTATAGTGAGAATAGTGAGAAGATTTAGAAATGTGGAAAATATGTAGTTGGTAATAAAACTAAGTTTTCTATCTTTTATTCATGATCAAAGTCACCTTTTTTTAGATTAAGTCTTTCTCGACTTTCTACCTTCTTTCACTCTTTCTTTGAGAATTCCCTCCACTCGCGTTACACATTTTTAAAGGTGGACTCTGGGTTTGTTGTATTTATTTTGTAAGATCATCTGTACTGAATGGATAAAGTCAAGGTTGGTTCAACAATTGTATTAATATAAAGTATTTGAAGTATTTTAAATAAACCGGTTACTAAACAAGATTTCAAGTTTTATAGACTTTTTATACTGGTTCAAAAATACGCGGAGATGGCGCTCCACTCAATGAGTTGTGAAAAAAAATTTCGCTCCCACCTGAAAGTGAAATATTTGATCAAAATAGTTTCAAATAGAAGAAAAATATTTCAATATCTTTCTTTTAAAATGATAATATCTTATCAATATGGTCGGTATTTAACATAAGTTAAGAGCATTCCTTATAATATATTAAACCGACAATGAACCTATTTTCTTTTATTTCGGTACATATAGGATTTTTCTTAATTTACATACGGTACATCTTGGATTTTTACTTAAATAAATCCTCTGCAGTTCATACTGTTTTATGGAATCTTAACAACCTCCATACCAGTGAGTTCAAAAGCACTTTAGACTAGATGGTATGAGTCTACTCTTTAAAGCTTTCCGTGCGCCAATTTACTATTCGTCAGCAGATAAAATGTTACCTTCTTTTGGATAATCACATTATTTGCGTAACCTGTACCTCCCAAGCAATATTGAGACGATGAGTACTCCCGTTGTTCGTTGAGTTTATTTTTTATTTTATTTCCTTCGTATTTGAGAGTATTCCACAGATTACTGCGTTGTTTTCTTTTCGCTGTGTAAATAAGATCAGCAAATTTTCATTGGAGAGAAATTCTTATAGTTTCATGTAGCAGAATAGATTATTTTATTATCTATAATTTCAATATCGAATTTACGTTCTTACTGCAACTCTTTTAGAACTCAGTGTTAGTTTAATGAACTATGGTATATAATCATTTGGTTGGAAATTTCACTTAAAATGCTTCTTATTAAATTTGAATTAAGTCTTTACTAAATACACGGATACTGTAATAGAAAATCACGTTCTATAAACTATTTACATAGTTAATAATTGTTTTCCATCACTAATTTTGCAATTTTAGAACGCATCAGTGTGCATCGGCGGTCGCCATACAATCTACGGACTAGATTTAATTTGCATTCGGCGACCCCTTACACGAGTGCATTAGACTGATGGTAAGCAGAGAAGTGGGAGATGTCAGGCGAGGCGATTACTTTGTCAAAAGGGTTACGGTAAATAAAAGAAAAAATAAATTTGACTGGAATTTAAATTGAACCAACATTTAAATTTATTTTAACAGATTGCAATTTTTCTCTGGTAACTTTGAAAGGAAATTGAAAAAAGGAATTTATTGTAACATTTAACCTCTTATACATACAGAAGTGTATGTTTGTATATTTTTATATCATAGAAACCTTTCATCTTTGAACAAATGAAATTAAGAAGTTTTTCAAATTAACAGATTTTTCAGTCTTAATTAAATTCAGTTAAGTGTAACGGTCAAAAATTATGTTACAGTGAAAAATTAGAAACAGATATTTTACATGCAATAATTATTTTGTATTTAAATTTTTTGAGTCAATATATATTTTCTTAAGTAATATAATACAATTGAATGTGAAAACGTTAAAGACGTAACCCGTCACAAACAAATATTTAAGAAAAATCTTGAAATATTGGTCAGTAACAGATTTTGCCTTTTTAATATCTATAAAAAAGTTTAACAAGGAGGAAAAAATGGTTAGCAAAATATTTGAATTGAAGACTCAAAATAGTCTAAACACCGGAAACATAACTAAAAAAAACGATTTTTGGAATTATTTGAAAAAAAAACAGATTACGATATCGGAAATATAAAACTATTATACTTCAGCGAAAGCAGTATCCTTTTTATCTTAGTGAATACAGCAAAGGATGGTATCACGGTGTAAGACTTCATAACATATAAAGGACCACGTAATTATTCATATAGCAAGTAATTAGGTAATATATAAATGTTTATTCAACTTACTGTCCTACAAGTTAACGACTAATTTAGTACTTTATTTATTTCACACTAGCCATAGAATCTCATACGAGGAAACAGCACAGAGTTGAGAGATGGGGCTAAAACATTCGCACCAAAAAAATGCCGAGTAAATTCTTTGATCACGGGAAGAGGGAGTTTTAGTAGAAAACTTGTTTATGAAAATTAAATGTTTGATAAATTGTTTCAAAAATGTATTTTATTAGTTAAACATTCGATGAATGAATAAGTGAAGTTTAAAAAAAACTCTTTTTGACAATTAAATGAAACTACGTGAAGTAGTATTATTTCTACTTTCTTTAAGTTCTCTACCACGACCTAGGTTTTATTGTATTACAACATCTTCAGCAAAGATCTTTGCTAACAGCCCACGTTTAGCCTTTAGTTAATTATTGTAAAGAGCATCGTTCCTTAAACTAAAACATCGTCGATAATTTAATATAACATGGAGAGCCTTAGATTAATGAGAACAAATGTTAGTGATGAGAACAACCTCTCTACACTTACTTGAGTAGGGGGTATATAAAGTATAATATTGGATAGGAAATATAAGACGGATCTGAAATTTCCTTTTTATTCCATAACTCTAAAATGCTCGCACTCGTGGGAATGATTGACTTATGCAAAACTTTAAATAAGTAGTGCGTTCAGTGCCACGTCCGTTTGATTTGGTGGAAGCTTTGTCTTTATCGGAACTGATCAATTTCATTGAATGTACTTTCTGACGCATTGGATCCCGGATTTGGCTCTTAAAAAAAAAATTATTTGTTGCAGACTTAAAATGCTAGTGCTTAATTCTTTGAAAAGTATTTAATAAATATGGTCACGTTTTAATAAGCTGGTCTTGTGTCTCATTTACCCCAATTCACTTCACTCTTATTTTTATCTAATAGATATATCTATAGATAA
This sequence comes from Druceiella hillmani, assembly GCA_039881145.1. NCBI lineage: Eukaryota > Metazoa > Arthropoda > Insecta > Lepidoptera > Hepialidae > Druceiella > Druceiella hillmani. The sequence goes on from JAYKKI010000022.1 coordinate 22,578,123, forward strand.
TTCGGTTGTAGTAATTAAACTGTACTATAGGAAATCTTGCGGGTACAATCGGCCGGCCTACGAAAAAATTAAAAATTACCAACTTTGAATTTTATCACATTTACACTTAAATTATACACAAGTGTCAGAGAGCATTATTGAAATAAGTTTTTTACTAGCTTAATGTGTCAAAGACAATGTAAGTACTTACTTAATAAAATGATAAATATTTTCGTAAATCGGCCCTATTGACTTACAAAATTATTTAAAAAAATGTAAATATATAATATAAAATAACAACGAAATTAAATACCTTCAAAAACAATTAGTGTTTACCGTTAACACTGCTTTGCAACCATTAAATATTTTATCAGTCCATTAAATATTTTAATCAATTTTTTACCTCATCCTAATCAATGTTGTGATAAATACTGTACTCGTATTTACATTTCCCTCCCATATTGATACCACGAGCGCAAAAAATTATTTAGTGTATACTTTACTAGAAAACCCAAAAACTATTCAAAACTAGGCATCACTGTCACGAGACGGAGTGAAATGTGCAATTGCGTACTATACAGCATTTCGGCGCGATGCGCGGGCCATTCTAATCACAACAAGTCGCAATTAGACCATTGCTCCCTACGAACCGAGCAATAGCATGGGAGTAACCAGTTTATTTAAGTTCGTAATATCACTCCGAGGTAAGTTCCACTCGGAAAGGAACATTACAAGGAAACTGGTTTTACGTTAACAAAATCGGTTTATTCTGAACCGCCTAAGTTTCAAGCCCCTAAGCTGCTCCCATACGCGATGTGATGCGCACAACGCGGAGCGTTTCGACTGGACAGATTAAAAATTTTCACATAAAAGCAGTATATTGTACGTATACGCAAAAAATACGTAACAGATATTTTGGTTCAAACTTTGAATTATGTACGAAATATTTTGGAAAGATATTAAACATTTTAGAAATAAAAATTAAAGAAGTATTAGGTGGTAGTATATTTTCCACCAACGTTAGTTTTTCTATTTAAAGAGTGAATAGTTTATGCAAACTGAAAGGGAAAATGAAGAAATTTTTAAATATTTGTGAAACTGAAGACGACATCTCGGCATTAAATGTAAATATAGCCTATATATTTGGTCAAATCCTTTATATCACGAAGCCTTTTTCCTTCGATCTCAGTTAAAATGATTGTTGATATTCACAAAGTTATACGCAGTGATCGTACATTCACCACTTACGCGACCTCAAATAATTACGATTATGTAAATAGGAGTTAGATGTCGCCACTAAAACTAAGGTCAATTTAAGATGAGTCTCTGTCCTCAGTTTTATTGTCAATATTAGTGTTTAGCCACAGGGCCACCTTAGTTTCAGTTCAAGAGCCAAGAAACAATGATTAATCAAACGCCGTATGTGAAACCACAGTTTATTTACAGAAACCAATATCACAAGTTGGAAAACAAAATGACCCTCAAAAAACAATATCACAAGTTTTGCATTTGCTAAGAGTCCTTACAGTCAAAGCAGAATTGTCAAATATTATGTGGAGTGAAATCAATGCAAGTATCAAGTCAAAGGTTTTTATTACCATTCTGATGAATTTCAAAGACTTTCGACAGAATTGTTAAATCTTGGTATTACTGAACTAATTGTTCCTTTATTTATGTTGAATTTGTTATTGCACGCACTTAATTTTTTAATGCAATTTAGGAAATAAGATAAATATGCGCGCCATTCCTATAAACAAAATGAATACTTCCGAGAATTCAATCATCGATTTTCCATTAATTCTATACTCACTTAAAACTATAGGTGGATTGAAAAACATTCAATATACAAATAGTTTTGATGCTGAAGTTATTATTTGGAACAATTTGAGCAAAAAATAGTGCTCATATAAATTCATTCTTGTTTTTTGTTGGTTTCAACTGTACATTTATTAAATAATAGCTTTTGACCGCGAACTTGTCGGAGTAATATTGAATAAATCTATTCTTCACACAAGCACACGCGCAATCAGTCTATCCGCCAGAATTCCCCGCAGGTTCGAAATACGTAGGTACCGCATAAATATACGCAGGGATAAATCACTACCTTTGTAACTACTGATAATAAGTACGTGAATACAGTTTCATAGGATCTTTTGCAGTTGCATGTACGAGGATATTCTTTGTAATAGTGAAATTTTGTTTATTATGAATCTTATGAATACTTACATAAATAAGTATTCATAAGACTTATGATATGCATCCATGAATACGATATTCAGCAATGTTATTTTTAGAGACCAATGAGACGGTTATTGTATATCTGTTGGCAATAGATTTATGACGCCCGATTTATGACGATCTTTTACTATACTTTTGGCAGTGGATTTAGTTTTCCGTGCAGGGTATAATTTTTTCTAGCATTTATGTTAACTCTCCTGCTTCTGTTAATGACAAAGTAATTATATATAAAATATATTTTACCCTATGACATATGTTATTCATTTGCAATTTATCATTGAAACTCATTGCACCGTATAGGCGTGAAAGAAAGATGCACAAATATGTTAACATATAACGTTTAACTTTATTTTATTAGTAGGCATATGTTGAAATACTCTTACTAGTCCGTTAAAAGCGTGAGTATAAAAAGTTGTTTTCTCTCTTTTTTAGCATATAAAATGTTCTGCGGTAATTAACTATTTATGCGTTAAATGCGTGTTTCTCTTAAAAGGCTGTTTATTTTTCATTTTGTTTTTTTTTCTGACGTTAATAAGTATCTTATAATTTTCGCCACCTCTTCAATGCTTAAGTGTGTGAGCTGTAATATAAATGATCAATCCAGGCACTAATAACTAAATTTATTAGTGAATAATCATATTTCACAATGAAAAGTATTTATGTTATTTTATAATGGAGTAAAGTTAAGATCAATAATAACAAAATGTGGGAAAGTAATGTTATATATTAATATTAACGACTTACACAAATGGAATATACAATGATGTTATCGTGCAAAATTAAATTATAAGAAAGAAAAACATCAAAATGTCTGGAGGATTACAAAAGTAATATTCTTTAATCATTATACAGAATTAACTTCTTAAAGAATGAAGTAATTATTTAATTTTTATACCTGAAATAATTTTAAATGAACACACATTATTTTTTTCTAAACGACATTTAATAAAAGTAATAAAAACTGGAAATCGAGTAACATAAGGAATATTTTAAAATGAATTAACATGCATTCACATAAATGGAATTACAGGAGCAAACGAAGTGATCAAGGACATTTAAACACTTCGTTTGCACCTGTGATTTCACCTAATATGAAAATAGATTTTAAAGTGCCAGTTTTAGAAAATTCCACTTTAGCGACCTTCTCAATTTTAATAAACAATTACTTAATGCGTATATGAAAATTTTACAATCTTCTTTGTGCCCAAAATAAATAGGTCCAGAGACAAGAGCACAGCACTCTCATTGAAAGACTTACCTTTAATGACACAACTTTAACGACTGTTTATTTTCACTCTTCGCTAAAGCAACGAAATGGGTTCGTTCTCTCACCTGATTCGTTAAACTATCGGACTTAATTATGGGAACAGGAAACACGCCTGGGGTTGTTTTATGTATTAACTTTGTTTCGCCGGCTTTGAGAGTTCACAACGTGCAAACAAGCCGACGACTTCATTATTCAAACATTTGGAAACACTCGTTTGCTTTGCTTATCCTGTGTAGTTTTTGATGTCCATTTAAAGGCTTTTTGGATGCAATTTATTCCGTATGCTTATATAAAAGGTTTTATTCTTGAATTGAACTACATTTCAAAGGAGAATTAATATACATATTTGAATAGTCACTTTAACGTTAAATAAGAAATTGGCCTTAAAGTTTTCGTGGTAAAGAAATTAAAGATAAATAATACTACATCACGTAGTTTCATTTAATTGTGAATAATGAATTTCTACAAAATTAACGCAAAATATATTCAATATTCAAAGGGATGTTAAACAATTCTTGGGACAGCAATTTAAATAATCATATTTCACAATTAAATCATATAATTTTTCTGACTCCCGGATTTATTCATTTCAAATGTAAATTTCCTTATTTTATTACTTGATAATTTGTCGATTCCTTCATAACTTTAAAATTATTGAATCAATTATGAAGTTATCTATTACCGGAAAGAAATGTTTATTTTCTGATCTTTCTTACTTTCCTTTCAGAAATGTTTTAAAAAAGTTTTGATAAATTTATTTTGATAAATATTCAACTTTAATTTATTATACCTATAATATCGTTGTACTCTTTATTTAAGAAATAGTTAATAACATTTTGAAAATTTTATTACTTTAGTGAATGATTAAGGCTTAAAATTTATGCTCTCAGTTTTGCTGTATTTAGTTAATAAACTTTTAAGTAACACCCTAACTGAATCTTTGATATATAATATGATCTTACATTTAACAACAAAAGATATTTCCCCAAATATATCATAAACTTTTCATGATAATGCAATTTTCTCCGTTACCACACATCGGTCATGGTTATTTGACGTCATAATTAGGGGGTATTTTAAGTAAATTTGTTTTATGTCTCAGAATGATAAGCAGAACCATCTGGAAAAACCAAAACTATTTGTTACTTAGTTAGAATGTACACTTCCTTATTACCTTTTATTAACTCCTAATAATATTATCTACTTCTATATAAAATCTAATATTAAGAAAAGTTTAAAAATTCAGAGTTCAAAAGTTATTGTTTATTATTTTAGTAAAATTGACGTGTTTGACAGAACGTGATGACGCTGTGGTCACTTAAAATTTTTTGAAATGGGGTCACTTAAAATTTTTTGAACTGTTTGTCTGCAGTGTTTATAAAAAAACTTGTGTCTAGTTTATTTTATTAGCAGAATAAAACAAATAAACTTTTATTTTTTATATCGAAGAAGAAATCGACCACATAGAACTTTCTCTTCTTTTTCTTTATTTCTATCTCTATCAAATTAAGTGGGTGGTACGCCGAAAATTAGGCAGACAATTATTTTTAGATTCGATTTTTTCAATTTGGCTCATTAATCCCTTTAAAACAAAGTTTATATTTTTGTACGAAGGTAATACATAGAGTAATTGAGCAAAACAAAGGTATGCTCTAAAAAATGTAATTTTGGGACTGGAAGGTTGCTATTTTTGTCTTTATTTTTTATCAGTACTTGCATGCAGTTTAGAAGTTTAGCATCTATCAATTCATAACGCATATTCTGAATTCCCAAATGGCATGCGTGATTTCCGTGGGACAGCATAGAATATTTTTTTCCCTTTTATAACTTGATCACGGTGTTACTATTGAAAGCGAAGGGTTTTTGATGAAAAATTGAAACAGAGAATGGTATAGCCTAGATTGGTATACGGCCTATAAATCCTAGCGTGGTTCCCGTGGGATAGTATATAATATTTTCTCTTTTATTTGATCTTTATATTATTAGTATAACTTGATCTCGATGTTATTGAATGTGAAGGGATTTTGATAACAAATTTTAACGGAGAAAATATATAGCCTGGGTTTACATTGCTACAAATCCGTAGGGATATTCCACGGATTTTAGTATTTGAGTCCGAGTAATTATATATAATCGTGTTTGAGTAATTTTATTCCAGGTAACATATTAAAATAAAGATTAGTATCTGAACCAGAAACCTTTAAATTTCTATATGTGCCTGAGTATGTGTAGATTGTTCCTTCCGTAAATTTGTCTTATATTTTTTTTTAAGTCATTTGCTCCAAATTACCCTATCTCGCAGCTTCTGATCAGTGAGTGATCAATCTTCTAAAATGAAAATTTTGTTAGAAAACAGTTGTGTACATTTTAAAATTATTTATTATGCTATTTTGCAGAGCGTAAAATTATATGACGAAAATAAAAGAGTAGAGGAATTAGTTGAAGCAACTATTACAAAAGTAGTTTCATCGACCTGTTGGATATTCAACTAAAACTAAGATAACTTTTTTCCTCTTGGTGGTTTATTGTCTGATAATTTTACGTAAATTTATTGTATGATTTAGTTGTTTTCTATCTTTCGTGTAATTTCTATTTACTAATGAAAGCAAAATGCCAAATTTCATTAGCTCATTATTAACTATTTACATATTTAGTTACGTATTTTTTGATGTCTTAATGTAATATAATATGAAAAAAATTAATATGCCGATGGTATATTATAGAGAGACTGAGACTGAGAGTATATCGTATTTGAAAGTGTTATAATTTTTGTAACAGGTCGTTATATTATTTTTTTATGCTCTATATCTTTAAGCATTCACTCAATTTTTTACAGTTTTGTTATACTTGAGAGAAAAAGATAGAATTTTATTGTAACTTCACTTGTAGAGTTTTTTCAAAGGCCTATCGGTGAGGAATGTTTTCATATATTATTATTCTAATTTTATTTATCTATATTAATATATAAAACCAAAAGATATTTATTTATTTTTTTTTTGGTATTAATCTCTGAAAATATAGGACCGTCTTTGATCATCGCCCTACAATTCCTATGAATAAAAAATATGACAGAAAACGAGGAAATTAAAAAAAGGAGAAAAAAAACGAACGACAGTGGGGACGATTTGTAGATAGTAAAGGATTATTTGTATACTTTGACGCATTTTGTTTTCATGAAAATAAAAATAAACTCTGAAGTTCAAACTTAAGCAAAAATTTAAACTTGATAACCCAATATTTTCAGAAACTAATTTAAATTAAAATATTGTAATTATATTTAAACTTCAATTTCTGTGTCAGAAATATCAATTTTAACATATTTATAGCCTTTAGTTAAAACTTGGTTAGTTCATGTCATAGATTAATCTTGACCTTTGATTCAAACTTTATTGAAATATGTAATTTTAATTTATTTATTCACATTTATTTATTTATTCATATTTAATTGTTGTTCAACTTGTAGCTCGAAGGCCAAAGCATTAACAGTTATTGATAAACAGATAGTTAATTTATGAACACATTCTTTTTAGTAATAATAAAAAATATTAGGAAATCAGGTTTTCAAATAAGTCCCGTCGATGTTTGCAATGATCAAGATGAAGAGTTAGTTTCGAAACAGAAATAAATGAAGTCAATGCAAACACAAATTATTTTTGCAGGCTGATATCTCTATCCGAAAGTGATTTATAAAACCAAGTAGTCACTCACGTTCTAATAGTGAGAATAAAATGAAGACATTGATATTTCCAGAACGTATTATCATTGTGTTATCAAAATAACCTATAATTACTCTTATAGAGATTTGAAGTCGCGTGTAACCTTCTCCTAATAAGAACCTATTATGTCTGACCACGTAAAAAATAATAGCTTTTGGTTACATCTATAGAGAGAGATACATTTTTAAGAATAAGAATATAAGAAACCTATTTTATGTCCTCTTCCACATGAGATTATACATATAATCGAACAAGAATTAAATTAATAAAGTTGCTTTGAAACAATAAGTTACACTTAAATGAAACGGTATTCGTAATTACATTAAATTTAAGCGATATGCGTAACTACACAAATTTTTTTAGGAAAAAGTCGGTAAACATTGTATTTCCTTTCAAAATTTTCAAGCAGGACGAAAATAAGGTAGAAAGTGAATCTTTTTTTAATAATGAACAAATACTAATTAGTGCGACGTGTTATTCAACTTCTTAACAAGCTCATTAACACTGTCGATCTGAAGGCGAATTAAAGGGGTCATTTGTATCTCTAGCCAATAGCTTTGTGCAGAATGGAAGATTGGTTTTGGAAGCTTTCACACGACATAGTAATAATAATTTATTATAAAGTATTTTATTATAAATTATTGCTTATGGAAGGAAGTTAAAATTTTCTAATAAAGAGTTTGAAGTACTTTATTGTTTATCGGCCACACACAATGAACCAAAACTTCGTGCTTATCTAAAGAAATATTTCATACTTGATATTATTAACATTTACTTTTTGAATATCTATATATCTCATACTATTGGCCTGTAATATTCATTTTTCAACTCACGGTAGAATATCACTGTGTTGTCATCTTACTTAATTGTCTCTACTTTAGCCGATCTATGTTTTCAATAGTCTATGCTGTGTACTATAATTTTTTCGCTTTTGTTTTAACTTATTGCCCAATCTATATATGTGAAAAGTTTTATTCATATATTCATTATATAGTAATATAATATTTCATTCATATAGTTCTTATTTAAACTGTATATTTAAAAATAAGTATTTCTCAATAGGTTCTTAGTAGTCCAATTGGATCCATTGAAAACTTTTGGAAGAAATTGCATAAAGGTATGACATGAAGGTTCGATTTAAACGTTAAAAGAAAGAGAATTACTGTTACTTATTAACGCAATTTTGAGTTTTGCTGTTCTTTGCCATAACCCGAACTGAATTTTTTTATATTTTTTATCTAAATTAATAGTGTCAGGTTTCTGTACCTCAAAGAAAAAAATTGAATGCGTACGAGATAGAGACACAATTGAATCCTCATACTTAGAGACTTAATATTTTGCATAAATATATCGTATATGAAGTTTCATATGTCTCAGTAGTTTATATTTCATATATTCAAATATCTCAGTAAAAAAATATGTTTGTTGAAATATCAAGGTGATCATATTAACTTTTCAATACATATTATTTAAGATATCAGTGGAAAGGATGAATTATAAGAATTCCAAAAAAATTTGTTTAGTTTGATATAAAACATTTTAGAGATATTCTTGAAATATTTAAATCGCAGCTATACAAAAATATCTACTTTAAAAGTTTATCTAAAGTTAACGTGAAAAAAATGTCAATAACATAACATATTCGGAAAGTAAAAAATAGAATTGAATTTGATAAAATTCATTTCACTAAATTTGACTTGATTTTATATGTGATATTTATAAAATTGATTTCGTTAAATTTTATTCCAATTCGCTAAAATTAACTAGAACGTATTTGGAAAGTAAAAATTAGATTTGCTATTTCGGTAAAATTGGGGCGCATTTCTGAATTAGGCCGCATTTCAAGTAGTCTATTGCTAAAAGTTGCAACGACAAAATTAGGTATTCATTAAATTTTTAATATATGGCAAATGCGACAATACCATCATAGGATTAAAATGCCATATAAGGATAAAATGCCATATATCGGATTAAATGGCACAATGCCATCCTAGGTTATAAAGAACATTTAAAAAAAATGTAGGTAAGAAAAATATGTAAATTAAAAAAATGATCGGTTAAAAAATTAAATCGGCATAGGGTTACGCAGATTAGCGTGATATATATATATATATATATATATCTATATATATATATATATATATACATATATATATTTAATATATGGTATAAATACGAAAATACATATTCATCGCGGAGAGAGCAGAATGTCACTCGTTAATGTGATGACACACGTTCGTATTGGCTTGCAAATTGATCCATTTTTAAAGTAGTAATTTAATTTATAATTAAGTATATAATAATTTCATTCTTTACTATATTTTATTACTTATTCTTTACAAGTGTCTGTACAACCGCCGTAGTGAGAGTGTTACTAGAACTAAATGGGGTAAATGATATTGTGATGCAATTTATCATATTTTCAATCTTATTTGTAGTGTAGCAAAGTCTTTTGAAATGAACAAATATATAAATTAAAATTATATTTGTTTTAAGTTTTGTTTATAATATCAGATTTTGATTTGGTTGCTTAGTCATTATTAGATAAATTTGGGAAGGTCCAAAGAGAAAAATCAGAATAAAATATCATATTTGAAGAAGAGATCGATTTAATGAATATTTTCTTTCTGGGCATTGTATTGGATTTTACAGGCAACCATAGAAACATTTTTTTTTGTGAATAAAATACATATTACGAGTTTACGAATCAAGTAAATACAGAATTGTTTTTTTGGAGGGAAGTCTACAGAAATCACATTAATTCCGACATTTTGATGTAATATTTGCCAAGAGTAAATGTGGATTGTTTATAGAGAAATACTTCCCGCTCGAACTGTTTTTAGTCCCTTATGAACTAAAAAATATTTCATAATTTTTATTTCGGAAAAAGTCTAGTCAGAGTACCTTTAGTATAAAATATAAGTAAATTGCGTTTTTTCGTACATCGAGGTGGGGCGTAGCGGGGAAATTTATGTCCCTGCAATGACTACTGTGAATAGTGCAATACAGTAATTAAAAGGCTTGTGATAAAACAAACTTCGAATTTTGAGCTGTATATAAAATAAACATATATATTTATTTACTTTATATAAATATATATGATTTCTTATAACAATATAAGTGTGATAACTATAAAAAATTCATTTTGTGCGTTTTTTATATTAATTGCTCAGAACATAACAGCAAAATAAATAAATTGTTTAAGAAATTACTGTCATAAGAATTAAATTTCTTACAAATTAATACAGCCTTAATTTATTACTTTTTATTTCTAAATGACAAATAAAACATATAGTCGTTTCTGTGTAAAATTTTCTCAATAAAAAATGTAACGTTTATAAAAGAATATCAAAATTAAACTTTGTATTAATTAATTAAAAAGCTCATACACACATATTAGCATATACAATAAAATAGCAAGTGACGTTCGGTAAGGGTTTGTACAATTCATAAAGTTTTTCCTGCTATATTTTCATCAAAGGAAAAGCTTGATATTGGCTCTTTAGATAGTAAATATGGTAATATCTGCAGCTTGATTACCATTTAGTACTTTAATTCTCGGTGAAACAGTGTCACTCTTAGTCAATAGTCTATAATATTACTCCTGTTAAAACAAATCTATTATATTTTGAAATTAATGGGTAAAGAATTAGAATCAGTATAATTGCAAATATGAATTTTAATTTACTATTTCCCATAAAACATTATAACTACAGGTAGAAAGGTTTAAGTTACACTCAGTTAAACTTAAGGACGGTGGAATTTCTCAAAAATTTAACTACTGTTACATTTTATAATCCGTTTAACGCTGTAAGTGCTCACATTAAAGTCAAATTACTTTTACAGAATCGGAAAAATAATCTTAAGGATTCAATTTTAAAAAGTAAAATTGTAAATTTAAGCGGAATGTTACGTTTAAATTTGCTTAAACCGATGTGTCAATTTGCGTCATTGAGACAAACTAATCTCTCCTTCATCGAATGGTAATACATGGGATGCGATGGTTTACGTTTTGAAGCTCCTAAATCTATTGTTGATATCGCAAATCTGCTTATTATGGAAATTCGCATTAAGGGTATTATTGGAAAATAGCATCTTTCCTTTAGAACAGAAAAAAAAGAGTTTTCTTCTATAGCAATTAATCAGCCAAATACATTTATATAATTGATGGTGAATAATAATATTAATGATGCTTCATTTCTCCAATTTAATCGATCTAAGAACACGACGTTGCGTGGTTTTACAGAGATAATTGTACTTTTTTAACAAGTAGAGCGTGGATGATAAAAATTTGAATGAAATTGGTTGGAAATATAAGAGTGCATGAAAAATAAAGATTATTATCATCATCGTCATCAGCCCGAAGGCATCTGCTGCTAAACATAGGAATCCCCCATAGTCTGCTACAAAGATTAATTTCATTCTTTTTGCATCTAACGGCTTCCGGTAGCCTATATAAGGTCTCCTGTCCACCTAACAAGTAACCGTCCCACTGCATCTTTTGCTACATGGTCGCCACTCCAGAACCTTTCTACACCAACAGTTGTCGGTTCTTTGCGCTTTTTGCTTTGCTTATGGCTATTTCAATCTGTCAATATTACAAGCTATGCCTGTGACCTTAATTTTTCTAGGGATAAAAATAAACATACACATAAAAACTGAATTTAATATATTAAACCTATAATGTAAAAATTAATGATATATTTTCAAAATTTTCAAACTTTACAAAGTTTGTTTTACAGAATTAATACCAGTCATGAATTAAATTTCGCAATGCATAAATAATTCCAAAATGGTCTAATCAATACGGCATCCCCATAAATTGTTTAAGATTTCATAAGGTATTCTGTCATATGGGTAACAAATGTATCCACAAAATTTCTATTAATATTGGCAGTCGATTAATTCTCGAGAACTTCTCTAAAGGTTATCTCAAGGGCCATTATGTCGTAAGTTTCGACCATTCTAAGGTATGATTTCAGACACTCAATATATCTGTCCTTCCAAAATAAACGGAGACTATCGCTGAACTAACACAATTTATGTATGACCCAATATGATTCATGGTATTAAAAGATAAGTGATTTAATGTTGTAAACATAAATTCATTGATTAATTTTATAATGAACGTCTGTAAATTATTGTAATATTCAATACAGGATGACCGATTTATCAGGCAGTCTTATTGTGTAAATCCCTGGTTCTATCATTTACTTTAGAAATAATGTTTGTAAGAAATGGTGAATTGAACGGAATATATTGATCACAACTAATTCGTGATCAACTAATACACTACTAATACATGTGTTAAAACAGAACACAACGGAAACTATTTAAATACAATATAATAGGGAACCTTACAGCCAATATCTCCCGCTAGTGGACTTTTTATACTATAACGTAATCATAGATAAACATGGTGTGACGTTTTGTAATTTACATTTGTCTGTCTTGAGAAGTATTGAATTTTCTTTGATCTTAATCTTAGATTACATCTGTCGCAAGTTGCTGTTGCAGTTGGAGCATTTGAAAATATAGTTGTCTGTTTATTCCCTAAGGACAAATAACGTCGGAAGCTGTGGAAAATACGTTGCAAATGTTTCAAGATAACAAAACGAAGCCTCGGCTTTTCTTAGAGCATTCATTTTATTCTGATTTTTTGATTCTAATATTGTTAAATGTCTGTATATTTTCTCCATATTTTCTCCTCACATAAATTTTACTTCGGCGGTGCCAACTATGTTTAAATTTGAGTAAATTTCCCTATTAAAGTAACGACAAAAGCATGGAGTCTTATATTTTCTATTTATTTTTCTATATAGCTTTTATTCTTTGGCGTCTAAGCTACCAAAGAATTTAATAATATGTTACGTCGACAAAATTGAAATTTGGACAAAAATATGACTATAATTTATATGATGGAAATTTTGATTTTGATGGCAATAATTTCTCAATACCATTAATTTTTTGGTGCCGTAAGCGATCAAATAATAAAACCTGTAAAGTATGAGGAGAACTTGCGTTATGAGGGTTCCGTACACATGACGACGCTCATACATTTACGCGTATATATTATTTCTATTAAACTATTTACAAATTATAATTTTTCGCAATGCCAATATTGCACGTATTATACACAGTATCTTTCACAGGCGTAAAACATGGTACATATTTCGATAACTATGAGATTTACGATAATCGCTACGACTTTCTACTGTATAGATACATTAACATTGTGTATGCGAGGAAGTGTATTGACTTAAAAACTACAGAAAAGTTCGTAACCCCACATATCGATTTTTTATGGATAAAAACAGTAACTGTTACAAATACCAAATATTTTGTTTTCAAAATAGTTATTTTGATTATTTAAATTAAACTTTTATCAGTCGGGAAAGACCGCTAGTATATTTATATATCCAAACTAATATTGTAAGTGCGAAAATAAGTTTCTCTGACTGTCTGTTAATTTTTCATGTGTACCGTGAAATAACTTCGTATTCGAAGAAGACTTTGGAGCGTGTAACGTAGCAATAAATTGCTAACAGCGAATGCTTTTTGACATCTATAACAATGCCAATATTTAATTGGAGTGGCGGACATGCTGAAGACGCCATCGATAATAACTTACACGAGTATCAGGAGGGCAGCCCAAAGGAAAGATAAAATTAGCGGAGAACTGAAAATGTAATTGTCTGTTTCACTCTCGATGGTTTTATTTAAACATAGATGAATATGCGGAAAATTGATACAAAAATCATTTGCATTTCGAATTATTTTTGTTCGCTGCCCACCGTTAAAATCGCTTTGGTATCTTCATGAGATAAGATGTCAGATAATATTTTTTTATTTGAGACGCCCGTTGAGATGATATCAAATGATATTTTCATCGGTGTTTAGAGTTAAGAATACGTTGAGTGGCCCAATTACGATCAAGAATAAAATTATTCGAATAAAAATGATTAGTATAAAGTGACACAATGCTAACACATAATTAGATATGGTTTTATATAGTTCCATACTTAATAATAGCTTTAAGGGCACTGTGAACCTAGCATCAGTTTTACATTTATGGGAACATTTTAGAGCTTTTTATATATTTCAAAATACTCTTATTACGAGCTAGCAAATTGGATTATAAATAAGTTTTTAGCCCGCCGAATTTGCAGGTAATATTTATTAATTTTCAATGAGTACGAGAATTTTGGTAATAATTGAAAATTATCACTAAAAAGAGCCTTGAAGACGGCACGTTTGTTTTACTTGTATAAACGTTAATCAAATATTCATATCTATATACAAATAATTCAGACCATTCCCGGGAAAACTTTTACAAGAGCGCAATTAAAATTAATTTCAGCTAAGAAAATTTGGCACCGTATATATGATGAAGTCACGGGGCAGATTCATATTTGTGAGTCTAAATAATTTTTAATTTTAAGTTAATACAATGAAATATCAAAGATTAGTTATTAAGTTGTAAAGTTATCTATTTATATAATTAAGTTATTATATTATTGAGTTATAAAGTTATGTAGTTATTTATGTAAACAAGCCTTATTAGAAACCATGACGCGTAACCGATAAATGTATTTATAACGAAATGGTGTGTTCGCTCTCCGCTTTGGTGCATCGCAAACATTTGCATGGTGTGCTAACTCTCATGTATTTATAATTAATGAGCTATTTGTTTAAAAAACTAAGTCAATGCAAAGTTGTGTTGTATTAAAATTTTGAAGAAAAAAGATACCCTTTAATTTTGGTAAAATCCCTCTGACAAATTACACAATTAACATTACAGGAAAAGTTGATATTTTACCAGACATTTTATTAAAAAAAACGCAAAAATATTTTTAACACCATTTTAACAACTGTTAAAATGGTGTTATAATAACGCTTTGGAAAACAAAGAAAGTAAATTTCTATAAAATAATTTTTAATAATGGTTAGATCTTACTGTGACACGACAATTATTTTTAAAAGAGAGGACCTTATTTCTGGATTATCTCTGAATTATATTTTACCTTCTGCAGAAATTAAAGCAACAATTTTCATATTGTATAAAATAAAATGAACATACTAAAGTGCAGTTCCATCTCAATTAACTTAATTAAGAAATTATTGAAACAGTAATTTTGCGCAAGTTTACTTACTTTCAGATTTTATTGAGTTTCTTTGTTATTGCTGATAACATTTTTTTAGACGTTAGTATAATTGACTACTCATTATTATTTTAAAACAAATATTAAGTAAAGGATAATAATTTCCACATTATCGGGGGAACAGAATTACGATTCAATCGGATTTTTTAATAATTTTTTTAGATTAATCTTATTCGCCATATCGTGGGTTCAATTATTAAACTCGTATATTTTTATATTATCATTAAAAATTGTTTCTTTACTGGTTTAATTGCTATTTTTGGGCATCCCATAGCAGTTCTTTGAGCTGATTATCTAGTTGTCGGAGTTTGTGGCTTATATTTTGGTGATCAGCTATTTTTATAGGCTATCATTGAATGACATCCGAATCACCCAAAAGAAGTTGGTTCTGAGATGCTGCATGAGTTAAAAATATACGAAGAAGGGAACATCGTTAGCTTCATTTGTCGTTAAAGTAAGAAGAAATAGTAGTTTCACAAGTAACGAATTACTCAAGTTTTAGTGCTCTGTAACCGTAAGACAAAAGAGGGGTCTTTATAATTTCATTATATTTGTATGTGTGTATGACCATATATTCTTACTAACACGTTATATCCTTTGGTCCGTCTAATCGTCTATATGCCATACTAATTATATTTTAAATTGCGATCGTTTGCAATTAAATTGTATAAAAAGATATAATTGTAATACGTGCATACAGGAATGAACATAGAATATCTGTAATTTTATTTTTTGAAATGCACCTCTGCATAATTGATTATGGTACAAACTATTTTTTTCTAACAAACCCCATTGATTGGGATGTCTTTCAGGAAGGCCAGGAGTTTAGAGAGCTAGTAAACTCAAAGATGGGTTGTCGACGTAGTTATTTATTAATTTAAAAAAGACTAATATCAAAAGGTTAAATATAAGTTTATTATCAAAAGCTTAAAAATAAGTTGAAAAAAATTGGAGCACTAATTTTGCTTTCTAAAATTTTCATACAAATATTGTTTAGTGTTAGATATTTCAATATTGTGTAGGTTAAAACCTTATATTTTTAAACCGAATTTATAGTTTCTACGGCAAGTGGTTTCTGAGAACAACAAAGACTTGAGCGCTAAACACTTGAGCGATCTTATGCCGGTTCCGTCTTTTATTTGAGGTACGGAACTCTGAAAAGTAGTAATAGTTTAAATTAATTAGGATTATGATTAGATAAATTTGATTTCGTTTACATTACTCTCATCATCATATGTATGAATGTTTTTCAGTTATAACGTATGTTCAGATGCTGCGAGTGCAGTATTAAAACAAAATTTAATCCGGCGGAAAGCCATCTTTTAGTTCATATTTCGGTATTGGGAAGGCATTAATATAAATTTGGGCACTACGTTGAGTAAAGAAGCTAACAATTCGTTCACACAACAATATGGTTATCTGACAGGCCGCCAGTTTGTTTGGCAGGTCGCGGTTCATATATCAATTACAGCTTATCATGTTTGGTCTGAGAATGATGGTCCGATTTTCTGCAAATTATTCCATCATGCTTTTCTATTTCTTTCAAGAGATCATGAGTGCAGTATAAGTATTTAACGGGTTTAGAAATAAGCTGAACATGCGAACAATGCCAGATAGTCAAAGCCGTGTATAAAAATGATAAAGTTTGATTAAACTTGTGAGGATGAGAATTAGCTCAGATGTATCAATATTTTAGGAGTATTATCACCTGGTCTCTTAGATTAAGTGGTTTAGGAATACTATAGATAATCAGAAAAATTTTAGAAGGTTTAAATTTTCTAAAATTTTCCGAATTACTTGATGTTTCCGGCATATAAATGTCTTTTGGGTAGACATAGATAATATAAACACTGTGATTATTGAGAGATCAGAGCACAATTGTTTTTAATATCATGTAGTATTCGAAATGAATGAGGGTAGAAATCAAAAGCCATAAAAATAAATAAGAGCTCAAAAGTGTCACGGCTAGATTGATTATATAGGTTTTTAACAGACTACATTACCAAAATATTGTCATGACTTATATCGCTGATCAAAACATATTAGCTATTCAAAGTGGTGATATTTTAATTGAAACATGATGAAAATACAACACCGGTGATAGAATTAAAAAGTTTAAAACTATTTTTATTGCAAAAAAAGGGACAAACAGACTACGATACTTTTAATTATATTGACAAAAAAAATGTTGTCAGATTTAGGGAAATTATGGATCGCACAAGTTGTTTTAGGCATTTTAAATAAATCTTTTTTACTTATTTTTATGGTTGTTGGTAATTTGTTTCAGCGATAAATTCATTAGCTCAAGATGGTACAGAAGAGAGAAAAGAATATAATTGTGTTTCAAGCGATATAGTTATATTGCTTATTGATAGATACACATAAACGAACATAATTAACAGAATCCTTACAAAGATTAAATTTAATCGGGGTTTTGAAAGCGTTTCTCCTACGTAAGGTAGCGTCCGGAGCACTTCGATCCTCCTACCGACATGCTAGGCAGGGTTGCTTTGTAATCTAATATTAAGTATAATGAGATGCTTACAGTGCAATTAATTTCATTTTCAAAACATGTAGATGTCAAATTATTATCACATTTTCTATATGCTATCAGTTATTTGATGACGGTCTTTATGAGAAAGTAGATGTTTGTAATAATAGCAGTTCCATAATAACATTATTTTAATAACTTTCGATAAAATGAAATAATAAAAATTCTTACTATAATATGTATTATATTTTTATTTTCTTGGTAACATTTAAAGAATCAATGAAATTTAAACTTTCTGAGTAAATTTAGATTTTAGTTATGCATTAAATAACTTTCTTGTTGATTATGTAGCTGAACACTAAAAAATAGCATTGTAGCGCTTCATGTATCAGATAAATTTATATGAAAAATAGAAAATAAAATTCTAAATCTCTATAGTCTCGCACTTTATGCGTACTTGAATTTTTTCCAAGTGTTGATTCGAGATAAATATTACTGTATAGACTACATCGAATGGCATATTAAAATGTAATCAAAAATGTGTTTCGTGATTTATGTTTCTTCAATACAAAATCTGAATAACAACATTTAGTGAGTACTTAAGAGAAATTATGATTCGGTAAATTTGCATTAATAAATAGGCGCGCAGTTATTTTTCTCACGTCGGTAAAGATGTCAGTATTACGCAAAATATATTTACGTCTGGAAAAATAATATTCCAATTTATTTAAATTTGTTTTATTTGATATATATGTACAGAGCTGTTGTAGTGTAAGTTTTATTCGATCGCAGTAAATTTATTTAATTTTATTACCCGCCAATACCATCCGACGAACCCCAAGACAATCCGCTTTGTAATGTGCCTCTCAGTGCTGAGGATTCTAACTAACATATAAAATTATACGCATAAGACACACGTAGTACAAAATAAGTGCTTTTTGAAGAACTGAATTCCAGTTTTAACACATTTTAATATCGGGTTAACAAAACACTTTATTGTAAAAACAAAGAACATATCTGATGTTACATTTCTGTATGAGCATAGTGATAATGAGTCAGTCAAACAGTACCTTTTTTCATATTTACCTTGTACAGATTTTGAATAATAGATACGTTACTGAAATTTAAAAAAAACTTACTGCTCAACGTTTGGTGTGAAACTTCAAAAATTATGTTTAATTAAACAGTACGGAAGGGATTACATTAAAATTGACTTATTTTTACAGGCCTCTTTTGACAGACTATATTTAATTCCCAGAATCAGACACGCTTTACTTATATTAATACTTGCTCGTGAATATATTTTAACTGTATCGAATTTGAGATGAAGCTGGATGAAACCGTCGGATCGTGTTTGAATTGTGACTTTATAATCATTGAGTGTAAATTGAATGAGAAATTTAACAAACCTATTAAATTTCTGATTTTGCCAAATGTTTCGGAGGCAGATATATGGTTTAATCGTATTTTTACCACCTTTCAGAGATATGAATACATTTAAAATTAATAGGATAATAAATCTGACATTTCGAATAATTTATACGTAACGAGATTAAAGTACTCAAAGCTCATATATTGTGGATATTCAGGACGACCTTTTCTGCTGAGTGTTTGAAATCCCTATAAATAACTGAAAATAAATTTTCAACGTGGTATCTTTTATAGAGATTTGAATGAAGTCATTAATTCTTCTTTTTATTGTCACATTATTATCTCTTTTTGTTTTGGATTGTTATTTTGAAATTATATACATTCAATTTACAAGTTACAATTTTTTATAACTAATTCAATTCTAAAGCCTGTAAATACACAAAGGTAGTTTTATTTCGAACTCCATGGTATAACTAAGCTTTGTTTTTTACTTAGTAATTAAGTATAAGATGTTTTAAGTGATAGTGAAGTTACTCGTAGTGGATTAATGGTAAAAAGATAAATGCTGACTTCTAAAGTAAAATATTTACCAATAAAAAGATTTAAGAGGATGATTTAAGGGAAAACTTACAAGGAAGTAACGAACGCCAGCGTCTGTATGGCGCGCTTTGCGTCATTTGAACCTTGCTGCTTTCACTCGTCAAGTGGCATTTTTAGTGGACTATAAACGTTGTGGTGCTCATTTGTTAAGCCGAATTGATGCTGTGACTTTTTATTACATAGTTTACTTGTTGTGCGTCGTGGCAGCATAATTAAGTCAGTTAAAGCCTCCTTTTCTTTAGCTAAACATAAAACTCCTCCCGTATTTTGCGTAAAAACTTAGATAAATAAATAAATATATATGTAGTGACAATTATATTAAAGAAAATAGTTATAAGTTATAAGTGAATATACATGTAGATAGACGTACGTAATTCAAATTGTATCAAATTTATTAAGTTGATAGACAGAGTTGCGTTTCAAATAAACAAAGATTATAATCAAATCTTTTTTAGAGTTATGCTTTTTTTACCCACGATGGAACGGAGGAGGTATATGCGTTTAGGATTAGAGGTTCTTTGTTTGTTTGTGTGTGCAATGAAATGTTTCCATGTCCGCCGGGGCTGCCATGCCATTTCCAATATATCCGTTTCCAATATCAAGTACATTATAACAGCATAAAAAAGCTATTTGCTCATATAAGAGAATTTTAATTAGACACAAACTGAAAAAAAAACTGCAAAATTTTAGGCATAAGCAGTGCATGGCAGCTCCAACGGATTTTCTTGGGTGTGTACTTATGTTATTAAGTTCTTACTTTTTTTAGTCGGGGTGTTTAAGAAAAATTATTTAATCGTTTTTCAATAACAACAACTACATACGTCGTTGGTTCTTTTTAATTTTTGAATTCGTCCTTTATGCTCTCCACATTTTCTCTATTACTTTAAAATTTTCAAAAAGTTCTCCAAATTTAATTTTAAAAGATTTTTTTCCTTTACTCATCTTTAATTTTATGCGTGATTGTCTCATTCACTTTACTCTCTTAACTCATTTAAGGAAACTTAAATTTACTAGTGTTAGTTTCATAAAAGATACAATAAATTTAAATAGCAAAGAAAATTTTACAATTAATGTTCATTAATATGAAACCAAGTACCAAGTAACTACAAAAAGACAATATGGTGCGAGCCACCATTATGGGAATTCTTAAAAAAATCCTAAGCTGACTTCATAGTAGGAATATTTCACAAACACATCTGGTCTTGAAAACTAATTTATTGCAGAAGTAATGTAAATTTGTGTAACTTGGTACCAAAATTAATATTTTTTCAAGTTTTGTTAATAGGGTACTTAAATATTCTTCAATTTTCTGTTGCAAAAAAAATATTAATAATTTAGGTCAATTGAAACAACTGTAGAGACAATTTTGAAGAAATAGGTAAAAATAAGCAGGTTTCGAGCTTCTGAATATGACGGCAGAGATAGTGTGGGGTTATTGTCCTGACTCAGTTGCATTCCTCCAATAACAATAAACATTATTAAAAAATTACGTTATAATTTATACTATCTTGTTTACAGGTTAAGCTTAAAGCTTTACAATTCCGTCCATTTTCTTATTTGTCAAAGAATGAGGATGAATTACAGAAACTACACGAGGTAACAAAATTTATGACATTAACTTGCAAAAGAAAGTTAAGCTTTCTCTTTTGGAAGGAAATTTTTTAGGGCGTGGACTTCTTTTGTTCTTTCAAATGTTTGTAAAGAGCAATAATAACACTTTTTACTATCAGGATTTCATTTATTTTGTAACTTATAAATAAAAGGAAGTGTTTTATTCAAAGAAGCATGTAACTTTTTTTTAATTCTTTCCTAATTAAAATGATGGATGAAATAAAGACTTCATATATTTTAGAAAACTATGTACCAACCAGTAACCAGAAATAAAAAGATGTAATTGGTCATTCCTATTCCGCAAATTATCAAAATTGTTTTCGTTTATTTCCCAATTTAGCACTGAAAATGTTTACGGTATTATATCAAAAAATATTGTGGGTATCGAGTTATTAGACTAATATATTTGATCATCTCCTTATCCTTTGGTGTCCTAGGGCCAACCGCTGAAGCAATCCTTTTTGAGAAGGGTGATGCGGGTCAATGTTAGAGTGGCACTAGGGTTCATGAGGGTAATTTAAAATTTATATCGAAAGGGTTTCTCATTCTTGCCAAAGTCATCTCTTCAAAATATTATAATTTATGTGTGTATATATATATATATATATATATATATACATACACGTGTGTGTGTGTGTGTGTCTGTGTGTTTGTGCGCGTACATTAAGTTTGCAAACATTAAACCGGCCAACTCATGTTATAGTTATATAGAATAATTTCTAATTTCACTTGTTCTCCTAAGTATAAAATTTGTTTATTTTCAATAAGGATTTTCAATTTTTTTCTAGTTAATGTGGAGGCTAATTTCTCCATAGACAAAAACTATAAAAATCCTTGAATCTTTGTGTGGTAGGGAGAAGTACACCTCACATCTCGTTACGCAAATGTTGCGTTTTATTTCATGAATTTTCGTCTTAAACGGAATTAATCATGAAATCTCAATGTAAGTTCTCCCCGTGAAATATTCGTGTTTGTTCTTTACTCGCCAAAAATTAGTTGCTATTTGAGCATAAAATAGAGTGGCGCGCTCTTTATTCATCCTATCAGAGACAATCGAGTTGTTTCCATTTAGTTCTGTAAGTAGCTGGAAATAGTGGTGAGAGGGCGGGGCTTATTTGTTGCCCACCTCATTAATCACATATATTAAAAGTCATTTCATGGTTATGATAGTTTTGAGAGTAGTTTCGCTCATTACTGTCAGTGTAATCGTTTTGGACGATGTAATAGGATTTTAAAAGACTTAATGGTAATTAGTTCTTTACCACCAATTTAGTTCCGATAAAATTAATATTTTATAAAGAAAATAGTTGTTCCATATCCTTTTAAGCTATACACGATATATGTATGAATAAGCCATGATAATGAGGTTCTACGATTTTCCACCGGATGTTACTATGCATCTTGTTCCATTAAATGTTGTTAATTTAACAATGCATTTATATTTATATATTAGTAGCTACAATATTATTATCATTGTGTGCATACTATATGAGAATAGTCGAAAATTTAGAAACGTGGAAAATATGTAGTTGGTAATAAAACTAAGTTTTCTATCTTTTATCCATGATCAAAGTCACCTTTTTCTAGATTAAGTCTTTCTCGACTTTCTACCTTCTTTCACTCTTTCTTTGAGAATTCCCTCCACTCGCGTCACACATTTTTAAAGGTGGACTCTGGGTTTGTTGTATTTATTTTGTGAGATCATCTGTACTGAATGGATAAAGTCAAGGTTGGTTCCAAAATTTTATTAATATAACGTATTTAAATTATTTTAAATAAACCTGTTACTAAACAAAGTTTCAAGATTTTATAGACTTTTTTATACTGGTTCAAAAATACGCGGAGAGGGCGCTCCACTCAATGAGTTGAGAAAAAAAATTTCGCTCCCACCTGAAAGTGAAATATTTGATCAAAATAGTTTCAAATGGAAGAATATTTTTCTTCCATTTGAAACTATTTCATCATCTTTCTTTTAAAATGATAATATCTTCTCAATATGGTTGGTATTTAACATAAATTAAGAGCATTCCTTATAATATATTAAACATACAATGAAACTATTTTCTTTTATTTCGGTACATATAGGATTTTTCTTAATTTACATACGGCACATCTTGGATTTTTAATTAAATAAATCCTCTGCAGTTCATACTGTCTTATGAAATCTTAACAACCTCCATACCAGTGAGTTCAAAAGCACTTTAGACTAAATTGTATGAGTCTACTCTTTAACGCTTTCAGTGCGCCAATTTACGATTCGTCAGCAGATAAAATGTTACCTCCTTTTGGATAATCACATTATTTGCGTAACCTGTACCTCCCAACCAATATTGAGACGATGAGTACTCCCGTTGTCAGTTGGTTGAGTTTATTTTTTATTTTATTTCCTTCGTATTTGAGAGTACCAGTTGGCGTATATTTGAACAATGCTTTCTGACAGATTACTGCGTTGTTTTCTTTTCGCTGTGTAAATAAGATCAACAAATTCTCATTGGAGAGAAATTCTTATAGTTTCATGTAGCAGAATAGATTATTTTATTATCTATAATTTCAATATCGAATTTACGTTCTTACTGCAACTCTTTTAGAACTCAGTGTTAGTTTAATGAACTATGGTATACAATCACTTGGTTGGAAATTTCTCTTAAAATGCTTTTTATTAAATTTGAATTAAGTCTTACTTTACTAAATACACGGATACTCTAATAGAAAATCACGTTCTATAAACTATGTACATAGTTAATAATTTTTTTCCATCAATAATTTTGCAATTTTAGAACGCATCAGTGTGCATCGGCGGTCGCCATACGATCTACGGACTAGATTTAATTTGCATTCAGCGACACCTTACACGAGTGCATTAGACTGACGGTAAGCAGAGAGAAGTGGGAGATGTCATGAGGCATATTACATCAGCCCCTGCGAGTACCACATGATGTCCATGATTACTTTGTCAAAAGGGTTACGGTAAATAAAAGAAAAAATAAATTTGACTGGAATTTAAATTGAACCAACATTTAAATTTATTTTAACAGATTGCAATTTTTCTCTGGTAACTTTGAAAGGAAATTGAAAAAAGGAATTTATTGTAACATTTAACCTCTTATACATACAGAAGTGTATGTTTATATATTTTTATATCATAGAAACCTGTCATCTTTGAACAAATGAAATTAAGAAGTTATTCAAATTAACAGGTTTTTCAGTCTTAATTAAATTCAGTTAAGTGTAACGGTCAAAAATCATGTTAAAGTGAAAAATTAGAAACAGATATTTTACATGCAATAATTATTTTATATTTAAATTTTTGAGTCAATATATATTTTCTTAAGTAATATAATACAATTGAATGTGAAAACGTTAAAGACGTAACCCGTCACTAACAAATATTTAAGAAAAATCTTGAAATATTGGTCAGTAACTGATTTTGCCTTTTTAATATCTATAAAAAAGTTTAAGAAGGAGGAAAAAATAATTTAATTGAAGACTCAAAATAGCCTAAACACCGGAAACATAACTAAAAAAAACGATTTTCGGAATTATTTGAAAAAAAACAGATTACGATAGACGTTTATGAAAATTAAATGCTTGATAAATCGTTTCAAAAATCTATTTTCTTAGTTAAACATTCGATGAATGAATAAGTGAAATTTAAAAAAAACACTTTTTGACAATTAAATGAAACTACGTAAAGTAGTATTATTTCTACTTTCTTTAAATTCTTTACCACGACCTAGGTTTCATTGTATTACAACATCTTCAGCAAAGATCTTTACTAACAGCCCACGTTTAGCCTTTAGTTATTTATTGTAAAGATCATCGTCCCTTACAAATGAAATAACGGCGATAATTGAATATAAAAAGGAGGGCATTAAATTAATGAAAACAGATGTTAGTGATGAGAACAACCTCTCTACACTTACTTGAGTAGGGGGTGTATAAAGTACAATATTGGATAGGAAATATAAGACCGATCTGAAATTTCCTTTTTATTCCAAAACTCTAAAATGCTCGCACTCGTGGGAATGAATGACTTATGCAAAACTTTTAATAAGTAGTGCGTTCAGTGTCACGTCCGTTTGATTTGGCGGAAACTTTGTCTTTGTCGGATATTTAGAAGAATCTGATCAATTTCATTTAATGTACTTTCTGATGCACTGGATCTCGGATTTAGCTCTTCAAAAAAAAAATTATTTGTTGCAGACTTAAAATGCTAGTGCTTAATTCTTTGAAAAGTATTTAATAAATATGGTCGCGTTTTAATAAGTTGGTCTTCCATTAAAACAGAGTTTACTCTATAATTCCTTGAAACTGTAAAAAAATCAAGCTTCTAAGCAATGCAATCAAGAGGAACTCTCTTTATTAGTATGGCAGCAAGGGAACTTTCATTCTGAAAAAGCATTTGTGTCTTTGTTTTATATTAATTATTACATTCAATGCAAAAAGGAAAGTAAAATTTCTATTTTCCATTTTAAAAGGCATTCAGGCAATATAAAAATTACCCACAGTAATTTACTGTGTTTGCGATATCTTACTAAGCGCTCGACAAACTTAAATGCTTTTAGCATCTCTACAATAGTTACCCACGCAATATCTTTCAAATACAAGCATTGCCGAATGCTTGTATCCAATTGACAAAACTATTTTAGTAGTAATGTATGTAAGTTTTTTAGTAGTAATGTATGTAATTTAATAATTGTGGAATCTCATTTCGTAGGTCAGTCTACCACGGAATTAAGAAAATGAATTTTTCTTAGTTTATAAACAATGTTTGTTTTTCGTAACACTTTTTATAGATGACGACATTGTTCTAAAATTGGTTCATATACAGTTAGTGTGTTCCGAATGATTAGTTGCAGTAATATGCCGCACTTGGAACGGCAACATTTTTATTCATGTATATTTCAGTGGAATCTCCGCTTCCAAATTCAACATTGAAAATGTCAGACTGATCTCCCTTCTCATGCTCTAAATTAGTTTCTTCTGGTTCTTCATCTAAATTATTGTCTTCTATTTCTTGTAATAGTAGCTCCTACCCTATTTTCTTAGCCAGTTTAATCATGTTTGGTCTGTTGTCTGATATAATTGAATATATTAGACTGATGTCAATACCGTATTGGTTCAAAACAAACATAAAGGTTTATATAAAAATTAGTTGTATTTCATTTGTGCATTACAAAGATATTTAAAATTCTCAAAATCTTGCTTCCTAAAACATACGGAACATTTAGTCCAAGAAATCTCATAGATTTAACGTGTTTTATGTATATTTAAATTTATGAAATGAAACAAATTGAACTTTTCTTCTTTAGATCTCATTGTACGCACGGCAAATGCTTGTCTTCAGAGTTACTTCTTATTTTTTTGTTATTTATGTCATATCCTAGCACCAATTTTATAATATTTTGATCGGCTTCGTCGTTAATTAAAGTAAACAGCCGTCCATGAAAAATAATTAAGTTGACGTATTTTTATATCCCTACGTTTGCACCTTGGTTTATACTGAATTTAGTTGCTGAAATATTATGTTTTTTTTTTCATTTTAATTAATTTATTGTATTCACATCGATGAAATCCGTAAATATGGCAAAACAAATTTGCATCATGGATCTTTCGAAAATAAAACAAGACAATGGCAAAATTATTTAAAATCACAATCATACACATGCATGCGCCTCTCTGACATAAAGATAAATAGTTATGGATAGAGGTGGCACCCTTATGATTTCATAATTTCAATCCATTAATATTGGTCAAACTTGGATTAACGTCGGTGGCCATTCTTACAAGACCTATGAAAGAACTTATGAACACATATAGTGTAACCTCTCTCATAGATACTCGTATCCTCATGGTTATGTAAACATCTGTATTGATAGTTCACGTAACATAGGATACTGATGTTGATCAGTGTTCCAACAAATGCTGATTATTGTCGGTGATAGTCGGTGGCCACTTTATCACCAAGGAACAAAGACATGAACCATAAGAAAACAATATTAGCGCATATTACGTCATAAATAAACAATCATAATCTATGCAATAAACACTTAATTAAATAACAATAAAAATAATACATATATAAAATATATCACAAATTTTCTTCGTAAAAATTCTCCAACAACTTATATGATAATTTTATCAGTGTCTCATTTACCCCAATTCACTTCACTCTTATTTTTATCTAATATTATAGATAATTAGATTGTAATAATTAAACTGTGCTATAGGAAATTTTGCGGGTACAATCGGACGGCCTACGAAAAAATGTAAAATTACCAACTTTGAATTTTATCACATTTACACGTAATTATGTCATACACAAATGACAAGTGTCAGAGAGCATTATTAAAATAAGTTTTTTACTAGCTTAATGTGTCAAAGACAATATAAGTACTTACTTAATAAAATTATAAACATTTTCGTAAATCGGCCCTAGGAACATACAAAATTATTTAAAAAAATGTAATTATATAATAGAAAACAACAACGAAATTAAATACCTTCAAAAACAATTAGTGTTTACAGTTAACACTGCTTTGAAACCGTCCATTAAATATTTTGATCAATTCTTTACCTCATCCTAATCAATGTTGTGATAAATACTGTACTCGTATTTTCATTTCACTCCCATATTGATACCACGAGCGCAACAAATTATTTAGTGCATACTTTACTAGAAAACTCAAAAACTCTTCAAAATTAGGCATCACTGTCACGAGACGGAGTGAAATGTGCAATTGCGTACTATACAACATTTCGGCGCGATGCGCGGGGCATTCTAGTCACAACAAGTCGCAATTAGACCATTGCTCCCTACGAACTGAGCAATAGGATGAAGGTAACCAGTTTATTTAAGTTCGTAATATCACTCCGAGTTAAGTTCCACTCGGAAAGGAACATTACAAGGAAACTGGTTTTACGTTAACAAAATCGGTTTATTCTGAACCGCCCAAGTTTCAAGCCCCTAAGCTGCTCCCATACGCGATGTGATGCGCACAACGCGGAGCGTTTCGACTGGACAAATTAAAAAATTTCACATAAATGCAGTATATTGTACGTATACGCAAAAAATACGTAACAGATATTTTGGTTCAAACTTTGAATTATGTACGAAATATTTTGGAAAGATATTACAAATTTTAGAAATAAAAATTAAAGAAGTATTAGGTGGTAGTATATTTTCCACCAACGTTAGTTTTTCTGTTTAAAGAGTGAATAGTTTATGCAGACTGAAAGGGAAAATGAAGAAATTTTTAAATATTTGTGAAACTGAAGACGACATCTCAGCATTAAATGTAAATACAGCCTATATATTTGGTCAAATCCTTTATATCACGAAGCCTTTTTCCTTCGATCTCAGTTAAAATGATTGCTGATATTCACAAAGTTATACGCAGTGATCGTACACTCACCACTTACGCGACCTCAAATAATTACGATTATGTAAATAGGAGTTAGATGTCGCCACTAAAACTAAGGTCAATTTAAGATGAGTGTCTGTCCTCAGTTTTAATGTCAATATTAGTGTTTAGCCACAGGGCCACCTTAGTTTCAGTTCAAGAGCCAAGAAACAATGATTAATCAAACGCCGTATGTGAAACCACGGTTTATTTACAGAAACCAATATCACAAGTTGGAAAACAAAATGACCCTCAAAAAACAATATCACAAGTTTTGCATTTGCTAAGAGTCCTTACAGTCAAAGCAGAATTGTCAAATATTATGTGGAGTGAAATCAATGCAAGTAACAAGTCAAAGGTTTTTATTACTATTCTGATGAATTTCAAAGACTTTCGACAGAATTGTTAAATCTTGATATTACTGAACTAATTGTTCCTTTATTTATGTTGAATTTGTTATTGCACGCACTTAATTTTTTAATGCAATTTAGGAAATAAGATAAATATGCTCGCCGTTCCTATCAACAAAATGAATACTTCCGAGAATTCAGTCATCGATTTTCCATTCATTCTATACTCACTTAAAACTAGGTGGATTGAAATAAACATGCAATGTACAATTAGTTCTCATGCTGAAGCTAATATTTGGAACGATTTGAGCAAAAAAGAATGGTCATATAATAGGAAAGTTCATTTTTGTTTTTCGTTGGTTTTAACTGCACATTTATTAAATAATAGCTTTTGACCGCGAACTTGTCGGAGTAATATCGGAGAAATGTATTCTTCACACAAGCACACGCGCAATCAATCCATCCGCCACAATTCCCCGCAGGTTCGAAATACGTAGGTACCGCATAAATATACGCAGGGATAAATCACTACCTTTGTAACTACTGATAATAAGTACGTGAATACAGTTTCATAGGATCTTTTGCAGCTGCATGTACGAGGACATTCTTTGTAATAGTGAAATTTTGTTTATTATGAGCCTTATGAATACTTAGATAAATAAGTATTCATAAGACTTATGATATGCGTCCATGAATACGATGTTCAGCAATGATATTTTTAGTTACCAATGAGACGGTTATTGTATATCTGTTGGCAATAGGTTTATTACGCCCGATTTATGGCGATCTTTTATTATACTTTTGGCAGTGAATTTAGTTTTCCGTGCAGGGTATAATTTTTTCTAGCATTTATGTTAACTGTCCTGCTTCTGTAAATGACAAAGTAATTATATATAAAATATATTTTAACCTATGACATATGTTATTCATTTGCAGTTCATCATTGAAACTCATTGCACCGTATAGGCGTGAAAGAAAGATGCACAAATATGTTAACATATAACGTTTAACTTTATTTTATTAGTAGGCATATGTTGAAATACTCTTATTAGTCCGTTAAGACGCGAGTACAAAAAGGTGTTTTCTCTCTTTTTTAGCATATAAAATGTTCTGCGGTAATTCACTATTTATGCGTTAAATGCGTGTTTTTCCTAAAAGAATGTTTATTTTTAATTTTCTTTTTTCTGACGTTAATAAGTATCTTATCATTTTCGCCACCTCTTCAATACTTAAATGTGTGAGCTGTAATATAAATGATCAATCCAGGCACTAATAACTAAATTTATAAATAAATAATCATATTTCACAATGAAAAGTATATATTTTATTTTATAGTGGAGTAAAGGTAACGTCAATAATAACAAAATGTGGGAAAGTAATATTATATATTAAGATTAACGAATTATACGAATGGAATATACAATGATGTTATCGTGCAAAATTAAATTATAAGAAAGAAAAACATCAAAATGTCTGGAGAATTACAAAAGTAATATTCTTTAATCATTATACAGAATTAACTTCGGATTAAGATTAATTTAAATTCAAAAGATTAATTTAATAAAAAATTCATTAATTACTGCATTAGTAATTAATTAATTTTTATTCCTGAAATGATTTTAAATGAACACACACTATATTTTTCTAAACGACATTTAATAAAAGTAAAACTGGAAATCGAGTAACATAAAGAATATTTTAAAATGAATCAACATGCATTCACATGATTGGAATCACAGGAGCAAACGAAGTGATCAAGGACATTTAAACGCTTCGTTTACTCCTGTGATTTCACCTAATATGAAAATAGATTTTAAAGTGTCAGTTTTTGAAAATTCCACTTTAGCAACCTTCTAAATTTTAATAAACAATTACTTAATGCTTATATGGAAATTTTACAATCCTCTTTGTGCCCAAAATAAATAGGTATAGAGACAAGAGCACAGCACTCTCATTGAAAGTCTTACCTTTAATGACACAACTTTAACGACTGTTTATTTTCACTCTTCGCTAAAGCAACGAAATGGGTTCGCTCTCTCACGTGATTCGTTAAACTATCGGACTTAATTATGGGAACAGGAAACACGCCTAGGGTTGTTTTATGTATTAACTTTGTTTCGCCGGCTCTCGGAGTTCACAACGTGCAAACAGGCCGACGACTTCATTATTCAAACATTTGGAAACACTCATTTGCTTTGGTTATCCTGTGTAGTTTTTGATGTCCATTTAAAGGCTTTTTGGATGCAATTTATTGCGTATGCTTATATAGAAGGTTTTATTCTTAAACTGAACTATATTTTAAAGGAGAATTAATATATATATTTGAATTGTCACATAACGTTAAATAAGAAATTGGCCTTAAAAGTTATTTATCAATAAAGGGATGTTAAACAATTTTTGGGACAGCAATTTAAATAATCACATTTCACAATTAAATCATATAATTTTTCTGACTCCCGGATTTATTAATTTCAAATGTAAATTTCCTTATTTTATTACTTGATAATTTGTCGATCATAAACTTTTCATGATAATACAATTTTTTACGTTACCACACATCGGTCATTATTATTTGACGTCATGATTAGGGGGTATTTTAAGTAAATATGTTTAATGTCTCAGAATGATAAGCAGAACCATCTGGAAAAACCAAAACTGTTTGTTACTTAGTTAGAATGTACACTTCCTTATTACGTTTTATTAACTCCTAATAATATTATCTACTTCTATATAAAATCTAATATTAAGAAAAGTTTAAAAATTCAGAGTTCAAAAGTTATTGTTTATTATTCTAGTAAAATTGACGTGTTTGACAGAACGTGATGACGAAATGTGGTCACTTAAAATTTTTTGTAATGTTTGTCTGCAGTGTTTATAAAAAAAACTTGTGTCTAGTTTATTTTATTAGGAGAATAAAACAAATAAACTTATATTTTTTATATCGAAGAAGAAATTGACCATAGAGAACTTTCTCTTCTTTTTCTTTATTTCTCTCTCTATTAAATTAAGTGGGTGGTACGCCGAAAATTAGGCAGACAATTATTTTTAGATTCGGTTTTTTCAATTTAGCTCATTAATCCCTTTAAAACAAAGTTTATATTTTTGTACGAAGGTAATACATAGAGTAATTGAGCAAAACAAAGGTATGCTCTAAAAAATGTAATTTTGGGACTGGAAGGTTGCTATTTTTGTCTTTATTTTTTATCAGTACTTGCATGCAGTTTAGAAGTTTAGCGTCTATCAATTCATAACGCATATTCTGAATTCCCAAATGGCATGTGTGATTTCCGTGGGACAGCATAGAATATTTGTTTCCCTTTTATAACTTGATCACGGTGTTACTATTGAAAGCGAAGGGATTTTGATGAAAAATTGAAACAGAGAAAGGTATAGCCTAGATTGGTATACGGCCTATAAATCCTAGCGTGGTTCCCGTGGGATAGTATATAATATTTTCTCTCTTTTACTTGATCTCTATGTTATTAGTATAACTTTATCTCGATATTATTGAATGTGAAGGGATTTTGATAACAAATTTGAACGGAGAAAATTTATAGCCTAGGTTCACATTGTTACAAATCCGTAGGGGTATACCACGGATTTTAGTATTTGAGTCCGTGAAATATATTCTGGGTAATATATTAAAATAAAGATTAGTATTTAAACCAGAAACCTTTAAATTTCTATATGTGCCTGAGTATATGTAGATTGTTCCTGCCGTAAATTTGTCTTATATTTTTTCTTTTCATGTCATTTGCTGCAAATTACGTTATCCCGCAGCTTCTGATCAGTGAGTGACCAATCTTCTAAAATGACAATTTTGTTAGAAAATAGTTGTGTACATTTTAAAATTATTTATTATGCTATTTTGCGGAGCGTAAAATTATATGACGAAAATAAAGGAGTAGAGGAATTAGTAGAAGCAACTTTTACAAAAGTAGTTTCATCGACCTCCTGGATATTCAACTAAAACTAAGATAACTTTTTTCCTCTTGGTGGTTTATTGTCTAATAATTTTAGGTAAATTTATTGTATGATTTAGTTGTTTTCCATCTTTCGTGTAATTTCTGTTTACCAACTGTTTATTATTACTATTTAGTTTTCTGTTTATTATTACTATTTAATTATAACTGTTTATTATTACTAGTTTATAACTGTTTATTATTACTATTTAGTTTTCTGTTTATTATTACTGTTTATTATTACTATTTAGTTACGTATTTCTTGATGTGCTAATGTAATATAATATGAACAAAATTAATATGCCGATGGTATATTACACTGAGAGTATATCGTATTTGAAAGTGTTACAATTTTTATAACAGGTCGTTATATTATTTTTTTTATGTAGTACTTGAGAGATGTATGTACTTGAGAGAAAAAGATAGAATTTTATTGTAACTTTACTTTTTTCAAAGGCCTATCGGTGCAGAATGTTTTTATATATTATTATTCTAATATTAATTATCTGTATTAATATATAAAACCAAAAAATATTTATTTATTTATTTGTTGGCATTAATCTCTGAAAATATAGGTCTGCCTTTGATCATCGCCCTACAATTCCTATGAATAAAAAATATGACAGAAAACTAGGAAATTAGCTTTAACAGTGCACTGTAGAAAAGGAATGGGTTATTTATTGACTTGTATTCAAGGCAACACAGAGTTGATCATACCGAATATATCTGCCGATATACCCCCACCCCCCCCCCCCCGATCTTGACGCTCGATGTCGTTTGATAAACGGAGCTGGAGCGTTTAGTAAACGAAATTGAAGAGCAGCATAATTAAAATAAATCTACGTATATTAAACCGCAGGGGAGTAGGAGTAAGATTATATTCGTACTTGCATCACGTATTGCATTCGCTTGCGGAAAGATAATTCAAATGTCAGTACGGTTACAAAATACTCAAATTGGTTTTTGGGTGTGTATTCTCCGCGTCTTCTTCTTACCTTTCTAGAAATGTAAAAGCTTTTTATAACGCAAAAGACTTTATTTAACTAGTGTGCATGGCGCTTGCATTTATTGTTTACATTTCACATCGCCTAGCTATGCCTTCTCACGGTGACCTTTACGTGAGTTATACTGGAATAATTATGGTCACATGCTTATTAAAGACAGATGATGTTCGACGAAATATTAATATTTATGTTTTTCTTTAAATAAAAGTGACTTCTGGAAATACATATCTGGGTTATAGAGATGAGAGAACAGTTTTTATAAGAATTAATGTCATAAAGTAATGAGTGCAATTAATTAAAATGCAATTGAATATTTTAAGAATCAACAGCAAAAACTCAACCTTTATAATATGAGCTTGACGGTAAAATTGTGAGTAAACGTCAGTATTAAGTAGAGTACTGCATACGATAGTACAAATTGAATTTTGCAGTGATATCAATTTCAATTAGCTTTGTAGTAATATCAATTTCTATTAAATATTTTTCATGTTCGTTTGTAAAACTTTATTATATCTCAAAGTTTTTAGACGATTGTTTTAATTTCGTAGTTATGTAAGTATATATAAGAAAACATGACGCATTTTAAATTGTTTAGTTATCCCTATTACATATTTCCTCACCGGGAGTCCATTATATAATTTTGCTAATACATCATATTTATTTTTAATTTAGATTTTATAGCCCATAATATTCATGCATTCAAGAGGAATTAAATTACACTTTGTTTATAAAAAAATATATCGGGCAGTTTAAGAGCTATGAGGGAACATTTATATGATTGTATATTTGTCATACTGGATTGAATGGTATGGAATAATTTGGAGCGTATCAATATAAATTTGACTTCATTTTCAAATGTTACTAGCCGGTATTTGGAGACAAGTATCAAAAGGAACGAATGAATAAGCCATCACGAAACTGCGGAATTCACACGCACGGGACTCGGTAACATCCACTCATCATAGCGACTGGCGTTGGAAAAAGCGAGCATGTTCATCACGGGTCATGAAGTCGCGAGGTAACGACGGAAGAACCACACAACGACGCCTTGGTATTTTTTGTCTCTGAATATTCTTATCTATCTCAACCTAAGTATTTGTTGACAATAAATATACGCGCTTTTGTTAATAAAATATACAACTGTTCTACTTGTCAAACCAGAGTTTCACTCTACCATACCCCTCTGCACCCACATATACATGTGTATATCGAGATATAGATTATTATATTCATTCGCCTTCTTTTGGCTTCGCAGTTGCATAAAATATAATTCGGACTAAACAATGGCTCTGTATATGTCAGTATATATAGAGTTTAATTAGGGATTGATTTCATTCTTCTCCATGAGTGCTGCGTCGAAATAACCACACTTAGATTGCCAGCAACAAACTATAAGGCAAGAAGAAAATGAGGGTATTTAATATATTTACATTCACAAATCTCAATTCACGGCTTTTAAATCTATAGCCCCACAAGAGTTTTCTGCTAAATCCAGACATGGTATA
This sequence comes from Druceiella hillmani, assembly GCA_039881145.1. Classification (NCBI taxonomy): domain Eukaryota; kingdom Metazoa; phylum Arthropoda; class Insecta; order Lepidoptera; family Hepialidae; genus Druceiella; species Druceiella hillmani. The sequence continues at coordinate 22,613,782 of JAYKKI010000022.1, forward strand.
GAAGAATGAGCGCGATGGTTAGTAGAAAAGGAACGGAATGCAAAACTAAGGTTAAGAATACATCAGTAGCGAGGATAAATGTATTATGATAGGCAGATTACGACTAAATGTAATTAAAAACAATAATGGGTATTAAAGACTACAGGAGGGAATTCGAAAGAGGTGCTAAAAGCTCTCTTTAACAGGATACTACTATGGCAATGTATGAGTGAGAGTAATAGATTTTTGAGTACGGTAGAATGGGTGGAAATGTGTGGTAAAAAATTATGTTAATTTTGCAATACGGCAGAATGGATGGAAATATGTGGTAAAAAAATATGTTAATTTTTATTTAATGTTAAATAATAAATGAAAGATTTTTTAACGTACAGTGAAGACGAAATTTGTTCAATGCATCATCCCATCATGTGGAGCATTATTAGGAATGTCTTTTAAATGTTAATCGTATCAGTGGTTAATATTCAGGAAATAGAAAAAAATGGAACCAAATTTGTAACGAATTTTGAACCAAATTTGAATGGAACCAATAAAAATGGAACCACTTTTGAAAATTTGTGTTGTTGGCAAGAAACTGAAAAACTATCTTCATATATAATATATTCGTGCTTAAAAATTCCTTCCTTTTGTGAAACTGCTAAAGTAAGAATTATAAAAAAAATGAAGTTCAATTAGTTAAGTAACAGCACATAGTTTGATTAAAGTTTACTTTGTTACTATTTCACTTGGTTTGAGAAATTTTCGATTTATTACCCCTGTAAAAATATATTATATTATGTATATATATATATATATATATATATATATATATATATATATATATACATTAAAATATATATATGTGTATTATACATGATGAGAAATATTATTTGGAAATAATTTAATAGAAATACTATGTACGTTTAAAGGTTCATACGGGTCTAAGTGTGTACTAATCGGCGGAATGCGTTTAATACGTTAACTAAGTGTATGTATATTAACTTCATGGCCTTTTTTTGCAACTAATTTCCATAGTATCTTCCTCATATAAATATGGAATAATCTTGATTCCAATCTCAGGCACTTTTCCTCAATCAAGGCATGAAACAATTTTATGAAATCATATCTCTTTCAAATTCAATTACTCTTTTTATGTTTTTTCTTGTCTTCCTAATTTTTTCACTTTCTAATACCAAATTGTTAATTACTTTTTATGATCATTATCATTTTTTGCAATCCACTATACCAGAAATTGTTAAAAGGTCTATTAATTTTTCAACAATAAATCTTCCTTGAATGATTCACAATAAAAATGTTACTCAACTTCCATATAATCTATACGGGTAGTATAACAATATCGTACAGATTTGCTTATTTTTTCAAGATTTGTTTCTAGAGGAGAATACCGAATAAAGAATTGTAAAGAGTTTATAATGACTGCGCATTTGAAGATAGTAGCCCTCAAAATGTTATTTATTTTGGTACATTGTAAGTTTAAAGTCTAATATCGGCAAAGACGTTAAAAGAAATGAAAAGTTCTTAAAAATCTACCAGCCACCGATTACTTGTCATTTCAATCAATACCTATAAAAAATAGAAAAAAAAAATAAATTCAAGTGAGTATATATTGTACCCATATTGATCCTACCGTGCAAATTGCAGAATTAATGTTGGTAATCTGGACGAGAGCTGGCTCCTTGTACGCTGACGAGTCGTAAATTAACGAGTCGTAATTAAACAAGCTCGCAAATAAACCTTCGATTTAGAGGTGCTTTTATGGAGTTGGTGTTTTACTGACTGTTAGTGGTCATCAACGTAGGGGGAATATTTATTGTGCTCCTTAATTCTTGATAACCCTAATTAAAAGAAAAATTATAAGAGAAATGAGAAATTGTTGCATTGTAGAAAATCATATCTCTATTCATTCTTTAGTCACTAGTGTTACCATATAATCCGCATGCATTATTCAATAATTTTGAAGCTATCATACATTTCAAAATTCTCTTATATCTGTTAATATTGTGAGACTCAAATAAGTTCGTTCGAAACAAAAATGATATTGTACAAATGCTGCTACAAACCAACAGCCGATACACAAAAATCCGTAAGTCGTATTCCAGAGTGTACATATTCTTCACTATGGCGAAGTATAGTACAACCGTATTAAACTTTTCTATAGTGAAGAGGAGGAAAATAATATTTAAATACACGAAAAAAGTACAAAAATATTTACACATATACAAATAAATGCCAGTATTATATGAACCCATATAATACATGCCTGTATGTATATGTAGAGATACGCACACAAATACACATTTAGATATTATACACATTAATACATCGCTATACTGCGCACAGAAATCGTCATTAGGAGATATGAAATAATATTTCATGAATGAATCACACTAAGAGTCACCCAAAGAAAACGTGATACTCTTCATCGTCTTGTATTATTTTACAGATGGTGTTGATGCAAGACTTTGCGTCTCATATCTGCCCTTGTTAAGGATCAGCGCGTAATCAACATTTTATACGCCACAGCTGTTACATGTCTTATTTCAGGAAGGTCACATATGAGAGGGTTACAGATTTTCGGAGCAAGAAAAGCGCGATACAATTGTCTGTAGGTTATTCCGGTACTCGACTCGCTCGAGTTCAGCTACTGAGATGGTCTAAGCAACAGTCATCTTTGTTCTTGTGTAAGTGTATAAGCATGGCCCTAAAAATAATTTGCCGATGTCAAGTACAGGAAAGTACGTTAGTAGTTAGTCGGCGGGATATCGATAAATTTTTTTTTAATCGCTCCTGTCAAGTCTTTTCATGTCAGCTTGCAGCTACACCTCATTAGCTATAATAGATCGTGCTAGTTTATAGTACATATACATTATAGCATGTTGATTGATTATGTTTCATATGTTTTGAAACATATTTATGAATTGTGCAATTTTCGCACCAAGTTAATCAATATGAATATTCCGATATTACCGCCGAAAAGTTTCAATGTGGCCACCTAGATATATAATGTTACGAATGTTTTTGACCGATTTGCATTCGTATAGCATTTCATCCGAATAGTCATCTATTGTAATGTTTTAGTCAGTAGATTATTGTCATCGTCAGACTGAATGTGACTTACTATTTTTTCGAGTAATCAAAATCAGTAAGTTTTAATTTAATCGAGCTTTTATGTGGGCAATGAGTTATTGTTATTTCTCTTACAATTTTGCCACATTTTGCTAAAAGAATATCGAAGCACTATCGTCACAAAATGTTAACGTCTAGGTTTTGTTCGCCCAATATTTATTTAATTATAAAATTTAGGTCCTGAGCTGCTACCTGGTGGAACATCGAATGAGAATATCCGTAGTTTTATGTATTGATTTTTCACGAAATATCAAGTATACTCGTATTTACTAAATATTAATCGTTAATCTCTATAAAAAATTTAAATACACACTTTTGCCTGGTCTTCCATTTGAAGCAACATTTTAATATTGATGTCGCGCCTTACATTCTCTTTCTGCGTTTACTGGATACGAAACGATGATTCCTGGCCGCGCCTCGCATTCGTCGCAGTTAAAATCATATGAGGCGTGAATATTAAAAATTCAGCACTTCATACCGGCTGTATACTTAAAGTCACTTCAACTCATTCGCATCCGGAGAATAATTCCGTACGATGAATAATATCGCGAAAAATTCACCGTTATATTTTAAGATCGGATTATATTGGGTCGGCAAATCGTAATTTTCACTAGAAACTTGTTAAGATTATTTTGATAGATTTCAAAAAGTTTTTCCAGATTGGGTATAAAAAAGGGGTTGAAAAAATTTTACATAAGTTGGTGTAAAAACAGTCTACAAAATTTTACATAACTTCAGACTTTAATTTTCACATAATACTCTTTACTCTCAGTTGCATCAGTACCTATGACATGCATCTTACGAAAAGACGAGTTTCGTTTGGTGCATTCAACGGCAGAGGTTACACGAAACATATGACATTTGATGGACAATTCACTGGCCAATGAATTTGAGTGCACCCACTTTAACTTCGAAAACGATTTAAACTTACATAACGTTCCGTTCCGTCGATATTTTTGCTAATTCGTCATCACAATACAAGCTTTCCATTTCTAGAATATTGTTTAATGGTCAATCTGTTAATAAAAAATCAATTAATGTTAACTCTGAATATCCGTAATCTCCTTGATAATCCGTAATCTCCTTGATGATTGTTACTTAGTTGGTTACAATTTGTGTTACCCTATTCTAATCTTAGATTCATGATTATTTTAAATTTTTTTACATTTTTACATTTAAAATATTTCTTTTATTTTGGATGTCGTTATTGTTATTATAATTATTATATTTATTATCACGCACAAAAGTAATTAATGTTAATTTTTATTTTTGTATTTCATTATATAAATTATTATTTATGTTATTCAACAATTGTTGCTATTTCGTATATGTATCAAAACTCCAAATAGATTAGTATTTGGATGTGAGAATGTTAGGATACAAGTCTGCCTAGTATAATCCTTATATATTTTTATAATGTCATGACTTGTATTCGTTTTTTCCCGTATGAAATAAATAAAAACTGACATTAGTATAGTTACAGACACCTATCAATGCTAACATAAATTTACTTACATGTCGACGCGAAACCTAATGACTTCAACACCTTGTTTTTGGGGATGAAAAATGTATACGTGAAACATTGATGAAGATAATAGCGCCTTAGGGTTAATCGGACGGGAGTTCCGACAATAAAGCATGAACTAAAATCACGAAAGATACGTACTATTTATTTTAAACTCGCAACCCATTATATTTTACGAACGCGGTATTATGTCTCTGCCTTAACAGTGGGGACGATTTGTAGATACTAAAGGATTATTCGTATACTTTGATGCAATTTGTTTTCATGAAAATAAAAATAAACTCTGAAGTTAAAACTTAAGCAAAAATTTTAACTCGCTAACCCAATATTTTCACAAACTAATATAAATTAAAATATTGTAATTTTATTTAAACCTCAATTTCGATGACGGAAATATATAGAATTTTAACATATTTATTGCAATATGTTAAAACTTAGTTTGTTCATACCATAGATCAAACTAGACTTTTGGCTCACACTTTGTTGAAATATATCATTTTAATTTATTTATTCATAATTAATTCTTGTTCAACTTGTAGCTCGCAGGCCGAAGCATTAAACAGATAGTTAATTTATTAACACGTACTTTTTAATAATAATAAAAATATTATGAAATCAGGTTGTCAAATAAGTCACATAGATATTCGCGATGGTCAAGATGAAGAGTTAGCTTCGAAACAGAAATGAATGAAGTCAATGCAAACACAAATTATTTTTTTAGGGAGACGCCCGTATCTGAAAGTGATTGATAAAACAAAATAGTCACTCACATCCTAAAGTTGATGATAAAAAAATACACTGGAATTTTCAAAACGTATTATCATTGTGTTATCAAAATGACCTTTAATTAATTTACGGATATTTGAAATCGCATATAACCCTCTCTTAATAAGAACCTATTATATTTGATCATTTCAAAAATACATTGTATTCAACCATTTCAAAAATACATATAAAGCTTTTGGTCACATATATATAGAGAGAGATATATTTTTAAGAATAAGAATCTAAGAAACCTATTTTACGCCCTCTTCGACATGAGATTGTACGTAATCTCGAACAAGAATTAAATGAGTGAAGTTGCTTTGAAACAATAAGTTACACTAAATTGAAACGATATTCGTAATTTCTTCAAATTTAAGCGATATCCGTAGTCGCACAAATTTTGTAACACGTATTTGTTATGTTTTGTTCGAAACACTAATCGTTTAAAAAGCAATCGTTTCGTTTCTTTAATAACGGAACAATGGAGTTTACATCAACATATTATAAATAAAAGTTGGTAAATATTGTATTTATTTCTAAAATTTTCAAGCAGGACGCAAATAATATAGAAAGTGAATCTTTTCGAAATATTGAACAATTACTAATAAGTGTCACTTATTATTCAACTTTTTAATAAGCTTGTTAACACTGTCGATCTGAAGGCGCCTTCAAGTGGTCATTTGTATCTCTAGCTAATAGCTTTGGGTAGAATGGAAGATTGGTTATTGAAGATTTCACATGACAATAGTAATAATAATTTATCATAAGTTAAAATTCTCTAATATAGAGTTTGAAATAATTTATTATCTCACACAATACCAAAACTTCATGCTTACCTTTTAAAATTTACGCTTAGAATATATATTGGCCTATTGTATTCATTTTTCGTCTCTCGGTAAATTATCGCTGTGTTTTCATATTACTTCATTTTTCCACTCTGGTTGATCTATCATTTCATTGGTCTGTGCTATGTAAGATAAGTTTATTATTTTTACTTTAATTTAATATTCAATATATAAAGTGACAAGATTGAACAATTTAAACTGCTTATTTAAAAATAAGTATTTCTCAACAGCAGTTTAACGGAACTATAAAACACTTTCTGTGTAAATTTCAACTTTGTTAATAAAGGTTTTAAATGGGGCTTTACAGTACTGCTACCGGTGCAGTCCATACACTTTGTAAAAATATTTTTTTGAATAGATTTTTCAGGAATACGAATAGTAATTATATAAAAATTCGATTTAAACCTCTCAAAAATGAGAATTAATCTTATAAATTAACAACATTTTGGTTTTTGCTATCCGTTGCAGTATTCTTAACTGAAGTTTTCCTAAATTTTATATCTAAACTACTAGTTTCAGATTTTCGTCCTTCAAAAGAAAAAAATTGAACTTTTACAAGGTAGAGAAAAAATGGAATCCTTATATGTAAAGACTTATTATTTTGCATAAATATATCCTATATTCACTTACATATGTTTCGATAATTAATATTTAAAAAAATATTTATGGAAATATTACGGGGATCAAATTAACTTTTTAATACATATTATTTTTAAGTCGATGACAGGATGAGCTATAAGAATTCTAAAAAACATTTTTTTCGTTCCATATAAGAACATTTTAGAGATATTACTGAAAATTTATAAATAAAAACTATAAAAAATCAACTTTATTAGTTTATAATGACACAGAAAACTGTGGCTATGATTATAAGTGTCATATTTTTTATTGAATATATTTGGTGTTAATTTTGTAGAAATTCATTATTCACAATTAAATGAAACTACGTGATGTAGTATTATTTCTACTATCTTTAATTTATTTACCAAAGATCTTTGCTAATATCCCACCTGAAGATGTTGTAATACAACGAAACCTAGGTCGTGGTAAAGAAATTAAAGATAGTAGAAATAATACTACATCACGTAGTTTCATTTAATTGTGTCATATTTTTTGTAAAATTTCTTATATTTATAAACATGTGAAAGAAATACTAGATAATATATTTGGAAAGAAAAAAACAGAATTGATATTTATGAAATTGACTCCGTTAAAATTTTGGCGTAATATGAAATTAGACCGCGGCTCAAGTGGTCTATTGTTAGAAGTCGGGGCGACAACATTAGCAATTTAGGTTATGAGGAATTGTCAAAATGTATTCAATATTCACAACCAATCAGACACAATTACATTACATAAATAAGAAAGGTATATAAATTGAAATTCAAATAACAGTTGAAATAATGAGACAGGCATTGAGTTTGCATAATAATATATAAATTAATATTACATTTGTTTGAGGTTTTGTTAAAAATATCGGATTTCGATTTGGTCGCTTTGTCATTCTCAGATTAACGTGGAAAGTTCCAACGAGAAAAATAAAATAATATATTTGAAGAAGAGATTAATTAAATTATAACAAACAATCATTGTAACAGTATCATTAGATGAATAAAATAAATATAACGAATTTATATTTCAAATAAATATAGAATTGTTTTTTAAAAGAACGACAACAGAAATCACGTTAATTCATATACTTTGATGTAATATTTGCCAAGAGTAAATATGGAATGTTTATAGAGAAATACTTTCCACTCGAATAGCTTTTAGCTCCTTATTAGCTAAGAAATATGTCATAACTTGTTATTTCAGAAACAATCTAGTCACTCTACCTTTAATATAAAACTTGAATAAATTGTGCTTTTTCGTTCATCGATGTGGAGGGTGGTGGTTGTGATGATTGACCCTACAATACCTACTGTAAAGAAAACCATTAATTAATTACAAGTATTGTAGTAAAATGATTTTTGCAGTGTCTGTAACTTTACTTTATATAAATATATATGATTTTCTATTACAATACAATTGTGACTTAAAACATTATTTTTGGCGTTTTTTTAATAGTAAATTTTCAGAATATAAGAACAATATAAATAAATTGTTTAAAAATTAAATTTTAGCGACTTTTCATAGTCCTAATTTATTATTTTTTATTTTTAAATGACAATTATAAAGTACAGTATTTTTTTTTTAAAAATCCCTCAATACAACAATGTAACTTTTACAAATAACACACTAAATTCCGACTTCGTATTTATAAAACAAAAACTCATACACACATAGTATATACAATAAAATAGTATCTAAGGTTCGATAAGGGGTTGCACAATTTATAAAGTTTTCCCTGGTACATTTTCATAAAAGAAGGGGTTGATATTGGTTCTTTAGGTTTTTAGACACGTAAATATTATAGTGTTCATTCTTGTAAAGTTAATAGGTTAAGAATTAGTATCAGTATGATTGCGAATATTATTATTAGTCTACTATTTTTATAGGTAAAAAGATTCAAATAAAACACGGTTAAATCTAAGAACGGTAAAACTTTTCAAAAATGAAACTACTGTCACATTGTTTAATATGTTTAACGCTGTGAGTGCGACGGTTGAAGCTCAAATCTCTTATAGATACGCAAATCCGGTAATTATTGATATTCGTATTAAATATTTTATTGGAAAGTATCATCTTTTCTTTAGAACGATTTTAATATTTAATATAAGAGGACCACTTATCTGTGTAAATCCCTGACTGGTTTAGAAATATGGTTGCAAGTACTGGTGAATTGAATGAAATTTATTGAATATAATTATTTCGTGGTCTACAAATATGTATCATAACACTGACTATTAAAACACGAGCACAAAACAATGTAATTTATTTTAAATAATGCGACGTAGACAAAATAGAATCTACGAAAAAAAATTAGAATGAAATAAATTAGAAAAAAAATTATAATTTATGTCATATGAAGTCTTCCAAAACCAATCTTCCATTCTATATTACAGCAGCGACGGCTATATGGCGTTTTATGTTTCTTCATATATGGTTTTTTATACTTTGTCCCCGAAGGTTCAAGTTATTTTGAATAATGCGACGTAGACAAAATATAATCTACGAAAAAAAATTAGAATGAAATATATTAGAATAAAATTATAATTTATGTCGTATGACCATTATTCATATTTTATTATAATTTATGTCGTATGATGGCCGTTTTCCAAAGCCAATCCTCCATTCTACCCAAAGCTATTATCTAGTGATACAAATGACCCATTGAAAGCGCCTTCAGATCAATGGTTTTAACAAGCTTATTAAAAAGTTGAATATTGTTAAGAATTTGAGAAGTTGAATGGTGTTAATAAGCTTGTTAAGAAGTTGAAAAATTAGGAAAAAAATATAATTTATATATCAGAAGTTTAGATACATTGTATTAAAATAATGGAAATGTTTGTCATTACATTTTTGAAGCTATTAATTTTTTGGTGCCGTAAACGATGAAATAATGAAACCTGTCAATCACGAGAAGTTCGTACACATTTCGACATTTTTAAATATTTAAGCGTATATAGTATTTCTATCAAACTATTTATGTAAAGTGTGTTTCTATCAAACTATTTATGTATTTATATAAATATTAATTTTTCAGAATGCCAATATATTGCAACGTATTATATATTAATCCTTCACAGGCATAAAAACATGGTCCACATTTCCACAAACATAAAATTTAGTATAACGCTATAGTTTGCCACTGATCTTCTAGTAAAATTTTACCAATTTTGTTTTTTCATGATTTTTTGCTCTGTAGTTTCGGAAATATATGCGCGAAATGCTAATTTTTGCATATTTTTTAGAATATCTTTTTAAATATGCAATTTAAAATTGCAAAACAACCCCTTGAGTTCCTCATAACAAGCGTTTCCAAATGATATGCCAGATAATATATGATAACAAAATGTGTAAGACGTTTATTTACCTCCTCTTTGTTTGTTGTAGAAGTATTTTTAAAATGTTGGTAGTGTAAAATATGTGGATTAATCAGATATCGTACTGTGTAAATTTTCAAGTTTCTACTTTGCATGGTTTCTGAAAAAATCAGCTTCGGAAACAGAAAAATGAAAATGTGTTGCCTATTGTTACTTTCGTTATCGTAAAAACACGAAGAATATTCTTAAATTTATGACATCTAGAATTATCGCTATGGCTTTTTCACAATCTTTGCGGGAGCTTTTAAAAGCCCTTATTTTTTCCGAAATTTTAGGTTGAGTAATTCCGGAAATAAGGAATATATTTTTTTGCATATTTTTGAGTACAATAAAATGGAACAGTATGAGATGCGCATGGTTGACTGCGCTTTTGTCTTAAATGATTCTTAAACTGAATTCGCTAGGTAACGAAAAGATGTCTCAAATAATGGAACAAGTATTGACTTTAGTATAAGCTTTAAAAATCTTATTTCTTTAGTGACATAATAATATATTTTGAAAACTCAGTAGGCTGAATATGAATGACATGATGACACAATCACTTTTTGCATGGGGGAAATATATTGACTTAAAAAAATTACAGAAATATCCATAATAGCATACATCTATTTTTATAGATAAACTGTCTCACATATGTAAAATTTTGTTTTTAAAACAAATCTTTAATTAAAATAAACCGTACGGAGCCGGACGGATCGCTAATATGTTCGTATATCCAGACTAAATGTTAAATTTTCATTACTCCCAAACCGTAAAATAACTTTTTAATCAAAGACGAATTGAGGCCATGTGACGTAATCATAAATTCAATGCGGCGAATACTTTATTATGGCAATAACATTATGAATATATTACACGAGTAGCAGAATGCCATCGCTAATCATTTACACGAGTAGCAGAATGGCAGTTCAAAGGAGAGATGAATTACATGGGAAACAAACGTATAGAGAAGTGATAAATAGTACTACATTCGCTACCCATTGTTAAATTCGCTTTTTGCTTCTCCGTTAGAGGGGATTGGTAGATTCATGAAGATAACAGATACTTTTTTTTAAATGGGTCGTACTTATGATTAAGAATAAAGTTCTTAGAATAAAACGTATTTAAAAGTATATTTCATACTATGAAGTTCCGCACTTAAAAAAACGCGCTAAAAGCACTGTGGACCTAGCAGCAGATTTATATTCATACCAGTGATTGGGATATTTTTATTTATTTTAAAACACTTGTTTCACGGATTTCAAATGTGGATTCAAATAAATTTTTAGGCGGATGAAGTCGCGAGTAACAGCTAGAAATTTTCAATTATTATGAGTTAAATTTTTACCACTGAAATAAATTATCGGTAAGGGTCTTGCAGACGGTGCGTTTATTTTACATGCATAAACATTAATCACATATTCATATCAATACGCGAACAATTCAGACCATCCCCGGGAGAACCTTTACAAGCATACACTTAAAGTTAATTTCGGCTCAGCAAGTTTTGCACCGTATATATCAACTAGCCTGGGGGCAGATTCATATTTGTGAGTCTAAAGAATTTTTAATTTGACGCTTAATGTAATGAAATGTCTAAGATTCGTTATGAAAGTATAATGTTATGTATTTGTAAACAATTTTATTTGAAAGGATGACATATAACACTCACATATTTATAATGATGTACGAAGGAATCTGGTTTGGTTTAATTAACATTAATTTTGCACAGTCGAATCTATATTGTTAAAAGAAATGCTTGGTGTTGGTTTAGATTTGTATAAAATGAAATAATTTTTTTTGGAATAGACTAAACAGCCAAGAAAACAGTGATGATTCTACTAATCATTAATTGATTGTTCGTTTTATAGTCCAATAAAATATACTATCATTTTAATACTGTACACACTCCACAGATATGTGCTTTATTATTTACTAGGGTGCCATGAGTTTCCACGATACAAGTAATTATAACTTGGATTATTTTATAATTAATCAACCTTTAATAAAGCTCCTTGGGAAGAGGAGATTTTCGTCTAAAAAATTACATAATATTTAATTTTTTTACGATATTAATTATGATCTAAATTTGCCTTTGAAAAATTACATGCACCTCCATCCGTTATGTACTTCCTTATATACTCGTACGTAGGTGTAGCGATAAACAATAGAAATTCTTGACCGATATTGGTGATTGTTTTTACTATCGATTGACTAGATATCAGAATGGGGGTTTATTAATTTCCACAACGATTTGTCAAGTCAGTTTTTTTGTCGTTTTTTTTAAACAATTTCCTACAAAAACTTCCTTTTTTCCGTTCGGTGTCAATTTTCACTCTATGATTTGTGCGGACTTTTCTCATTGCTATTTTTAACTTTAAAGTTTTTAAACTTTTTAAGTATATGAAGAAAATGCGGTTGATGATTGTGTTTTCCATTAATACTAGACTGATTATTAGATATAATAATATTAAAATAACGTAAATATAATACAAAACGAGATGTGTGTATTTTTGGTTTACTAAATATATTTGATATGTACGGCGTGACGTATTTTTAAATATAATTCCTAATGACAGGATGAGAAATATACAGGATATTTCTAAAGAAACTAATTTATTAGCAGAAAATAATAAATGGAGAGAAATACCAATAAAAAAGATTACCAATAGTTAACACTAAAAAAAATAAAACAAATAGTTACCACTAAAAAAAATACCAATAGTTAACACTAAAAAAAATAAAAAAATAGTTAACACTAAAAAAAATTAAAAAAAATACCAATAGTTAACACTAAAGACAAACAATTATAAAAATTACTAGCAATTGTTTTTACTTCTTTTGATCATCAGGCATAGGGACTTTGAAGCTGCGGCACACCGCAAGGCCTAGGTTTAATTCCCGACCGCATGTCGAACGGGCTGGACTAAATTTCTAGTTGGTTGGAAAAAAATTCCTCTCGTAGCAATAAGTCCGCCGTATATGTCAATTGTACACATTTAAATACCTAAATATACTTAAAACATTGTTGATACTACAGTTTTTAGGGCTACGTATCTCACAAATGGAAAAAAAATAGGCAAATTTTAAAAAAACTTGCGATAGAATGTTTTAAGGTTTAAAAAATATTTTTTCATTTTTTCCGATAAAATACTCTGATCTTTGAACTTAAATTTTTACGGTGAGTGTTATAAAGATTTGTATCGAAAAAACTTCCTGCGTTACGTTTGGGTTTTTTTCGACTAGGTATACAATTTTAACAACAATCAAGTATATTATGTTCATGGTGAATATTTTGAAACAAAATATTGAGCTAATTGAAAGCCAGCTTATACCAAAATATGGATTATTGCTGGGAAAACACGAAATTATCGATATCAACAAGCCTATGGAACAGTTTACATGAATTTTTATTATTCGTTCCTGGATTGGGAACAGTAGACGCCTATTATTTCCATCCCGGTTACTAACAGAAACCGTTTATTATTAAAAAGAGAGGTTTTCATTTTTGAATAATCACAGAGTTATATCTTAGCTTCCGCAGGAGTTAGCATAACAATGATCTTATGTAAATTTGTCATATTGGACAAATTAAAATGAACATACTAAAGCATAATTCCGTCTCAATTAAATTAATGAAGAAAATATTGCTTCCACGTCTTTGCTAATAGGCGTTGTTGGTTTTAGACAGTAATATAATTTATTACTGAATAATATTTATTATATTTATAATAATTCCTTATTTATTAATAGACGTAGACGTATAGATTAGACGATTTATACAAAATGAAATATGTGTCAAAATTTTAGTAATTTCCACGCTATGGCGAAGAAAGTACGAGTCAGATGGAATTTCTAATGTAAGTTTCATTGTTATTATTGATCATATTATTGTTTTAATTATATATATTATTATTAAGATAGTTTTTTTCTGGTAACAGTTTAATTGCTATTTTTTTGAATCACAACTTTTACATTATTTCGCTTTCTGAGATGGCTTAGAAAATTGATATGTAAAAATAACTCATTGTCAATAACCCAGTGCGTTTTTAAAATGTGGTCGATAAAGTTAAAATATCAGCAAGCCTCATCCGCCACAGGTTCGAAAGGAAACGTGGATGTAATAATTTGTTTCGTAGTTTCCTTCGAGAAATGTAGTGTGCAATCGGCAAAACTTACTTAAATAATATATTTTATATATATTTGCTGTATATTTGCATGCTCCTCCATTAAACAGCAACCTTAGCAGTTCTTTGAGCTGATGATTTCGTTAGTGAAGTTTGTGGCATATATTTTGATTATGAGTTAATTTCGTGGCTATTCTTTGAAATGTATCCAAATCAACTTAGCCAAATTAGTTCTGAGATGCTGCCTGTGTTAAAAATATATGAAGCTGGCCTTAACGTGAAAAGAAGCACCGTTTCACATGTAACGAAATATCCAAACTTTAGTGCTGCATAACCGTTTTCATTATATTATATATTTATCTATCCATCTGTCCATATTGATATGTTATATTTATATGTTTGTCAGTCCGTATATATTTCATACTAAGATACTTTAGATTTGGACGGTTTGTATTGAAATTTTATTAAAAAGATATATTTGAATTACATGTACACAGCAATGAACATAGAACAGCATATGGCTCTATAAATAAATTTTCTGCACTTCATACTGTAGTGTAGGAACTTAACCACCTACATAACAGCGAGTTCAGTAAAAGCATTTTAGGCTTTATTATATCAGCTAGCTCGTTAGAAACTTTGACACTTTCAATGCGCCAATTTATGTCAGCGGATGAGAGGTTGCCTTCTTTTGGATTATCGGAATTATTTGCGTAATCTGTATAGCCCAACCAATATTGAGACGATAAGTACTCCCGTAGACAGTTTGGTTGAATTTATTTTATATTTTATTTCCTTCGCATTTGGGAATTGTGGTTGGCGTGTAGTTGCGCAATATTTTGTGATAATTTATTGCAAGGTTCTCCTTTCGCTGTATAAATTAGATCAACAATTTCAAGTCAGATAGTAAATTGGATTATTTACTAATATTTAATAAATTAGATTATATTTGTCATCTATATTGACAATAATGAATTGATATTCTTCTTGCTACCTTTTTTAGGACTCTATCTCAATTTTATTACTATGTCATACCATAAATTTCATTAAAAAGGCTTTATATTTAATTTAAGTCTGAACTTACTAAATAAGCGGATTTTTTATAGAAAGTTACGTTCTCTAATTAGTTTACGTAGTAAATAATTGTTTTCCATAAATAATTTTATTATTTTATATGGTACCTGTATGCGTTGATGGTCTCTCATTCGGTGATCACATACACGCGTGTATTAGACTGACGGCAAATAAATAGAAATGGGAGACATAAAGAGGAATATTATATCAACCCCAAGGTTACGGTAAATAAAACAAAAATAAATTAGACTTGAATTTAAATTGAACAAAAACTGAAATTTATTTCAATAGATTATAATTTTCCAGTAGTAAAATTCAAAGGAAATTGGGAAAGGAATTGAATGTAGATAACATATATTTGTTTATTATGGGACCGTAAAAACCTGCCTTTTCTGAACAATTAAAATTAAGAAATTTTTTAAAATGAAAGATTTTTCATAATTAATAATTAATAATTACTTAATACTTAATTAATTACGTGTTACAGTGAATAATTTGAAATAGATGTTTTATATGAAATAATTATTTTGTATCAAATTGTTTTAATATCTAAATAACTTTTCCTTAAACAATGTAATACGATTAAATGTTAGAAAAGGTTAAAGATGTCACTTATCCCTTACTAATATTTAGATAGAGATTTCATTTCTAAGAAAGTTAAACATGCTTGAAGAAAAACAAATGTTTCATCAAAAATCTAAAACTATTATACTTCAGTGAAGCAGTGTACTTTATACCTTAACGAATACATCAAAGCATGATAAATGAGGGTGTAAGGCCTAATAATATACAAAGGACCATGTTATTATTCAATTAGGAACTAATTAGGTAACATATAACTATATATGATACTTACTTTCATACAGTTTAACAACTACTGTATTGCTTTATATATTTTACACTTGCAATAGATGCTCATAGGAGTAAACAGCTCTAGCAGAGAAATGGAGCAAAAATATTTGCACAAAATAGAGGCCGAGCACAGTCGCCGATTGCGAAATTTGTTTATAAAAATTGAATATTTGATAAATTGTGGCAAAAATATGTTATAATAGTTCATAGAAGATTTTAGATAGAAAAATATCCCTAAAAATGATCAAGAATTATGATGTGGAGCGGGTTCTCACGTGTCACCCACAGACTAACGAACGGATATGCAAGCTACTTTCAAAGCGAAGGTAGCTCTTTATAAAAATTTTAAAAAAATTTGAAAAGTTATGTTGTTTGGAGAAGAAGTTCTCCGTTTTTCAAATCACTATATTAAAAGTTGATTACTTGTAAAATTGCCGGTGTTATAATTATTACTGCCTTCAAAACTTGGGCTCGCGCGCTTCTCAATTAAAGCATACACAGTGAGATGTGCAATATAAGTTATCCCCAGTTACTTGTAAAAATTTAGTTTTAGGTTGACATTGGTCTTTAGAAAATTACATATCTATTTAAGGTGAATTAGATGTCAAGACATTTAAGATATATGAGAACTTACAGAGTAAGGCGAGTGTTCATGTCCCAAATAATTATTTTTATTACTTAATTTTTAAATAATTTCAAAAATGAATAAATAAATAAAACGTTTACAAGAGATATTTATAAATCTAAAGTTTCTTTTCTACATCGGTGTTGTTAATTTTTGTAGAAAAAATAACGAATGATTGATATGTTCATAAAAAATTACATTGTGAGATAGCATAAAATATGATAGACGGAACATATTAGTGAAACTTATTTCCAGGTGATCGTATTCAGTTCATTATATGTACTACAATGAGTACATATATCCCACAGGTTTCAGAAATGCCACACATATTACTAAAATGACACAAAATTTAGCATTTTTTGGTATCTTAATCAAATCTCTCAGTTCTAGTGTAAAAGATGGATCTATTTTCGCCGATGTTCTACATTAATCTAATTTTGTGTCGTAAACAGAAAATAAAGTAATGAGTGTGCATTTCGACCCATGAGAGTCGATTATTATACTGCTTTCACAAATTTAATGCCGGTTATATTGACTCTCCGTTAAAACGAGGAGTTGAGTTTATTCTGACTCAATTCGTTAAATTGTGGTACGGAGTGGATTCACTTGGTCGGTTTATGTGTAGTGCTTCGTGCAAACAGTTTTTTATGACGACTTAATTATATAAGTATTAAATGTTTAAATTTTTAAATTTTTTGTCGTAAGTAAATCGACTTTGTCAATTAAAGTTTAAAATATTAAAAATTTAAATTTTTCTTAATTATTTACTCTATCAAGGTTTGCGTGTACATAATACATGGGTTTTTGATATCGTTTCCACATTTGTGATCAGTTAAATAGCGTTCCGGGCCTTAACAAAAATATTATAAATTATATTCTTTACATGTAAGATTAATGATAGCAAACTTATTATCAAATAATTGTGGCGGAATGGTCAGTTAGATTTTTGGTTTTATTTAGAGAGATCATTTAAAAAAAAAATGGAAATAAATCATGAACACATATAACTTATCAACTGTTTTGCTACTGCAACGTAGATTGCAACCTATGAAATTTCGTCGAAAAAGCTTTAGACAATCAAAGGTTCCTCTACTGCTCCATAGATGGCACTCTTTGGAATATATAATTATCGTCAAAAATTAGGTACTGATCAAGGAGTAAATAATTATATGGTTTGATACAGGAATGTTTCTGGATTCCACTGTATCTGAATGCATGTTTTATATGTACTATGTATTAAATTACGTGTAAAGTTTTAAGTTAAGTTTATATTAAAAAAGATTGCTACTTCGTAAATTTTTAATAAAATATAACGTACTTTCTTCCCAAAAGAATCAAGCACAGTCAACTTTTATTTCTCACAAACTTAATTTAATGTTTAATCTTTTCATCCTAAATAATATCTAACCAGTGCCGTTGTAAGTATATAAATGACTACTTTGATTGTTAAAAAGCGTTATAAAATTTTTTATTAAATTAAAAGTTTGAGTAAGTCACCTGTTTTACCTGTATGCATAATTGACAAAAAGGACTCAATAACATAAACCAACACTAATCGTATCTGTAGGTATAATAAATCTGCAAATTTTTAATATCTTTGCACTGAAAATATTTGCAAAAAAATTTTGCCGGGATGACGGATAACAATTAAAATACACTACTAAACCAATTATGGCGAAGTTTAAAAAAATCATAGTATTTAATTTAAGGAAATATATAGTTTTTATTTCATCGTACTCGGTTCCCTCGATTACAAAATATGCAAATTGAGGATTCTCAAAAATGTGTGGCTACCAGAGGTGAAGTGAGCCAGTACACTCAGAAATAAAAGATATGAAGGGAAGATACGACTATGTAATATCAGAGAGTAATTTAAGGCACATAGCATACGTAACAGAAGTACAAATTCTTTGGCAATCCAAACTTCGATTTGTTTCTAGTAAGGGATAAAATGGCAGAGAGAGAGAGAGAGAGAGAGAGAGAGAGAATAAAAATATTCTAAGTGTGAACCATAGGATGTATTACATTCGAATAATAAGAAAATTTTAATACGATCCATTCAGAAAAATTCATAAAATGTCATTAAACATCTAATAAAATCTTCATGCGAATTTACATACAGAATCGTTAATTAAAAAAATAACCGCGATGCCTGCTGGAAGGCTGAAGGAAGTCGGCATGAACAGGTCATGTTATAAATTATATTTACGATAACTGGGTTGTTTATAAATACGCAGATATGGGTTCATTGCATATTTATAAATAAATACACTTGTTGTTCGTTTTGTAATGAATGAACTACACGCAAATTCAATAACACTGTTAAGTAAGGCTGAAGGAAGTTGGGATGCATTGGTGATGTTATAAATTACGTTTACGACGACTGGGTAATTTATAAATACGCAGATATGGGTTCATTGCGTATTTATAAATAAATATACGTGTTGTTAGCTTTATAATGACTGAAGTACACGCAAAATTAATAATAAATCAATCGTAACTAGATAAATGAATGAACAAAATTTTGACAGTTTACTTTTGACTCACACAACATATAAAACACCTGATAGCAGTAGTGAGCGCCATTTTTGTTGTTTTTCGCGCGCTTCTCATTTTATACAGTCGTCTTCATCTACCTCTCTTGATTGTTACCTTAGCCTATTGACCTATGTTACGTTCTTCTTGCAATAGATTCGTTACGTTCAGGAATTGCAACTAATTGTTATATGAAAACGTCGTATAAGAACATTGCACGAAGTTCGGCTTTGATATTTTACTCTCATTGCCCTCAAAGAAGTTTCACTTCAGAATGCAAGTTATAAGTGTAAATTTTACTTGCACAATTAGTGTCTCACGCCATCAGTTCCCCATCACTTGAATATTAATAATAACGCACTTCTATTATGTACTTAAAAGGCGTTCGTCTGCTGTGCCACCCGTCGACCACAGCATTGTCGTATCGCGGTGTTCAATAATGCACTCAGCACGTATCATATCACGTATGCGCGCAGCGCGAATTGTTTCGACTGGGCCAACATATTTTTTTTTATATGAACGCAGTATATTTTGCATTTATGTAAAAATATACTAAAAAACCTGTTCAACTTTTAAATAATGTACGATTTTAAGACGATTAGAATAAATTAAAAAATTTAGACAAAGGATTGTAAATATAAATACTCTGTATATATTTGGTCAAATAGTTTATACCGCGTAGTCTCTATTCATCGACCCCATTTCAAATGATTGTCAATATTCGTTAAGTTCTACGCAGTTATTGTAAAGCGTCAGTGCGATGTTCAATGATCACGATTAGGTAAATATGAGTTAGATGCCGTCTCTGAAACTGAGGTCAATTTAACGTGACCCGACGACCTCGGTTTTAATGTCAATATTAGTGTCTGCCCATAGATTTAGCCCAAGAGTCAAGAAACAAAATTTAATATAACTCAGTATGTGAAACTACAGTTTATTTACAGAAACCAATATTACAATTTGGAAAACAATATCACATTCAGAAAACCAAATAGCAAGTTTTGCGTTTGGCTAAGAGTCCCTACAGTCAAAGCAGAATTGTGAAATATTGAATGGAGTGAAATCGATGAAAGTAACATGTCAAAGTTGTTTGTAAGTATTCTGACGCATTTCAAAGGCTTTCGACTGAATTCTTGACATTCTGGCTTTTCTAGTCTCTCTTTGTATATCTCTATATTTATTCAGAATTTGTTGTTGTGTACGCTTCATTATTTTTTAATGCAATTTAATGATAAAAAATAAACATGCAGCCACTCCTTAAGACAAAATGAATGCTTCTGAGAACTCAGTCATCAAATTTCCAGTCATACTATACTCACCAAAAACTATAGACACACTGACAAAAACATTCAATGTACAATTAGTTGTCATGCTGAAGTTACCATTTGGAACGATTTTAGCAAAAAATAGAGCTCATATAATACGTGAGTTGTATTCTGGTTTATCGTTGGTTTCAACCTGTACATATTGCCTACCTGCCACAACCGTGACCTGGTCCACGTAGTAATAGGAAAAAGTACTCTTCATCTTAAGCACATGCGCAATCACTCCATCCGAAATACGTTGGTACAGCATCAATTTACGCATAAATCACTACCTTTGTTACTAGTGATAACAAATAGTTACAAAGGTAGCGATGTAAAATATGAGTATGTTGTCAAAGAATATTTTGCAGTTGCATATACATGTATATTCTCTCTAAAAGTGAAATTATTAAGAGCCTTATGAATACTTATATAAATGAGTGTTCATAAAACTCACAGTATGCATCCATGAATACGATGTTATGAAATTATATTTTTATTTACCATTAAAACGGTTATTGTATATCTGTTGACGACAGGTTTATGATGCCGCCGAGTTTTCCTCTACTTTTGGCAGTGAATTTGGTTTTTCGTGCAGAATATAATTTTTTCTACCATTCATATTAGCTGTTCTGCTTTCTGCTTCTCTAAATGATAACGTAATTATTTAACCTTTTAACCTGTTATATATATTATCCATAAGCAAATTTGTATTCAATTTCTTTACATTGATGAAGCTTGAAAGAAAGGCATAATATATAAACTGGCAAAGTTTAACTTTTATTATGTCAGTAGGCATATATTTAAACACTTTTACTGGGCCGTTGAGAGCGTGAGTACAAAAAGTTGTTTTTATCTTTTTTGGCATGTAAAATGTATGGCATGTATAATATATTTTTCAAAATATTATTTACTTTTTATTTTTTTCATTTCTGACGTTGATAACTATCTTTAAATGTTTGTCACCTGTTCAATTCTTAAGTGTGTGAGCTGTAATTTGAATTATCAGTCCAGACACCAAGAAATAATTTTTTTAGTAAATAATCACATTTGAAAGTGAAGAGTAGTTATAATATTTTAAAGTGGAGTAAAGGTAACATCCATACTAAAAAAAAATATTCGGGCATAATAATATTATATATTGAGAACATTGAATTACATGAATGTAGTATATTCATACTTTGAAATTATAGTCCAAAATGAAATTATAACAAATGAAAAGGATCAAAATGTCCAGAAGAAAACACAAAAGTAATGTCTTTATTCATTATGCAGAATAAACTTAATGAAAAATAGAGTAATTAACTATTCCTCAAACAATTTGAACACACTGTTTTTTATAAACGACATTTAATAAAACTAACAAAGACTGGAAATCAAGTAATATCAAGAATCTTTTGAAATAGGTGATTAAAATGCATTCATACGAGTGAACTCACAGGAGCAAACGAAGTGATCAAAGACTACATTCGTGTCATTTGAAAATAATCAAACGTTAAATTTTTTGAAAATTCCATTGTTGCGATCTTATAAATTTTAACAACACTTAATTACTTAATTTATATACGAAAAATTTATAATCTTGCTTATTTAAAAAAAATATAGGTATACATGAGAATAGCACTCTCATTGAAAGTCTTACCTAAAATGACTCACCTTTAACGACTGTTTTCTCGACTCTTCGGTAAATCAACGAGTTGGGTTCCCTCTGACTTGATTTGTTAAACTATCGGACTTAATTATGGTAACAATAAACACGGCTGAGGTTATTTTATGTGTTGACTTTGTTTCGACGGCTATCGAAGTTCACAACGCGTAAACAAGCCGACGACTTCATTATTCAAACATTTGGATAAAGTTTTTAGTCTAGTGATCCTGTGTAGTTTTTGATATCAATTTAAAGGTTTTTTGGGTGCAATTTTTCTGCAAGCATACATGGAAGGTTTTATTCTTAAACTACATTATACTTTAAACGAGAATTAATATATTTCAATAGTCAAATTTTCTTTAAAAAAGTGGAAGTGTGTCTTGAACGGATTTTGATTAATAGAGGGATGTTAACAAATTTGGAATAAAAATTTAAATAATCATGTTTCACAATTAAATCATACTAATTTTCTGACTCGCGGCATTATTTATTTTAAACGTAGATTTGTTTGTTTTATAACTCATTAGTTTGTTTATTATTCATAACTTTAAAATTATCGAATCAATTAGGATGTTATCTATTACAAAAAAGACATTTTTATTTTTTTGATCTCTTAAATTAAAATTTGAATTAGAAATGTTGAACCAAAATTCATCTACATGAGACTTACCGCTCAGCAGTTTTTTAAAAAACCTTTAGACAAATACTTACTAAATCTTTATGTATCGTACCTTTATACATTATTGTACTATTTATTTAAGGAATAATTAAGATAATTTTGGAAATTTTATGATTTTACTGAATGATTAAAAGTTAAAATTGACGCTTTAGGTTTTGCTGTATTTGCTAATAAGCTTTATAGTAACAGCACAAAAAAATCTGTTAGATGAAATATTATATTACATTTAACAACAAAAGATATTTCCCCAATCAAATCATAAACTTTTGTTAAGATATGTAATTTTCTATGCTACATACATCTGTAATGTTCATTTCATGTTGTGATTATGGGTCTTTTAAGTAGATATATTTCATGTCGCAGAATGATAAGCAAAACCATCAGGAAAAACCAAAACAATTTTATATTTATTACTTAATACACACTTGCTTCTTAATATTTATTTATTTCAAATAATATTACTTCCTTTTTCATGAAATTTAATATTGACAAAATTTTGAGTTTAAAAGTTAGTTTATTATTCTAGTAGAATTGCTTGTTTGACACAAAATGATCACGAAATGTGACCATTTCAAATTTGAAAATGTTTTTTTTCAACGTTTGTTAAAAAGAATTTGGTCTAGTTTATTTTATTAGCAGAATAAAATAGTTAGACTTATATTTTCATACTGAAGAAGGAAAAAAAAGCGTAAAGAACTTTACTTCTCTCACCATCAAATGAAATGGGTTGTACTCCAAAAATTACACATACAAATTCACATTTTTGTTTGAAAGTAATATATAGAGTAATTAAACAGAGCAAAAATGTTTGCATGCAGTTTAGAACTTTAGCATCTATCAACTCATAACGCATATTTTGACATAGCATGTCCAACGGCATGCGTTGTTCCTGTAGGACAGCATAGAATATTTTCTTCCTTTTATAATTTGATCACGAGGATACTATTGAAAGCGAAGAGATTTTGATGAAAAATTGGAACAAAGAAAAGTATAGCCTAGATTGGCATATGGGCTACATATCCTAACATGATTCCCGTGGGCTAACATACAATATTTTCTCTCTTTTACTCGTATAACTTGATCACGATGTTACTAAAGATTTTTAGATTTTTAGAAAGGATTTTGAAACAAATTGGAACAGATAAAATTTATCTATGTTCCAATAGATATACATACGGGATGTAAATCCGTGGGGATATCCTACGGGAACCACCGGCGACATTTACATAGTCCACGTGAAAGATGTCATGGGTAAAAATAGTAATTTCATATAATGAGCAACGATACAAACATTTTCTATGCCCATGCATGGTTTAGGGAATATAATAATATTTAGGTTTGTGAATTATATTATAGGCTATATATTAAAATGAAGATTGACATTTGAGCGTAAAACATTTAAACTTTGATATGTATCTCAGTATGTATATATTGTTCCTGCCACAAATTTGTCTCGTACTCAATATATTTTTTGATTTTTTTATTTATTTGCTGCAATTCAGGTTATCTGGTAGCTTGTGATTCCATGAATGAACAATCTTCCAAAATAAAAATTTGGTAATAAAATATTTTTTTAGAGTTCATAATTATATTATTCTGTTTTGCAGTGGACAAAAGTTAAATGTCAAAAACAAACCAGTAAAAAATTAGTAAAAGCAACTATTGCAAAAGTGCTGGTAGGGTTATCGACCTCCTGGATATTCAACTAAAACTAATATAGCTTTTTTCCTATCTGTGGTCGCATAATTTATCTATTTGTATGATTTATTTTATCTATTTGTATGATTTAGTTGTTTTCCATCTTTCGTGTAATTCCTGTATACAAATGAACATAAGATATCGAGTCTTATTAGCCCATTATTATTACTAATTAGTTACGTACTTATTGATGTGTTAGATGTAATATAAATGATAAAATTTAATATACCAATAGATATATACTGATTATAAGTAATATTTGAACGTATTATTATTGAATGTGAAGGGACTTTCGTAACAGGTCGTTAAATAATTTTCTTTTTAATTTCTCTACTTTTTTTACACCTGAGAGGAAAAAATATAATTTTATTATAAATGTACATGTCAATAGTATATTACTTAGGATGTTATATTACTGATAGAGTTAAATGAGATTTCAAAGGCAGAAACTGAAAAATTTGATGATGCAATAGGTGCAAATTGTTTTGCTATACTTTTATTCTAATATTATTTATCGCTACTAATACATAAGGAGAAAATATTTATCTCTGTATTTGTGTGTTCGCATTAATGTTTGACACCGAAAGACCGTTTTCGATCATCATCTTACCATTTTAGAGTTCTGCTCCTATGAATATAAAATGTAGCAGTACTCAAGGAACATTGCTTTAATCGTGCATTATAGTGGAAGACTAGCTTACTTATTGACTTGTACTGAAGGAAAACCAGAGTTACTTATTCCGAGGAAATCTGGCAATTAATCTTGATTCTGACAACCGTTGTCGTTTGACGAAGAACGGGAGCGTTCAGTAAACGTCGTTGAGAGTAACATGATTAAAATAATTATACGTAATTTAAACCGTAGGCTACAGCCATTATGTTTATACTCATACGTTCAGCATATATTGTACTTGCTTGTAGAAAGATAAGTCAGACATCAGTACAAGTAAACATTATTCAAAGTGATTTTGAGAATTGACTCTCCACGTCTCCTTTTTTTGCAAAGTCCAGACGTAATATAAAAAGAACGACGGGTTGGTGGAAAAAGAACGGAATAAAAAATTAAGATTGAGGATATTTCAGAAGCGCATATATATGTATTACCATAGGTAGATTACGAAGACAGATAATTGAAAACGATAAAATTAATGTTATATTAAGTTACAAGAAGGAATTTAAAAGAGGTACTAAAAGCTTCCTATAACAGAATAGTGCTATGAAGCATGGTAATAGATTCTTAAGAAGAGTAATGCAAGAACAACAAAATGAATGTTAAAGGAAAAACGGTAATTTTCATTTAATTTTTCAAGTGCTAAATTCAAAATTTTTTACGCTAATTCAGGACATACTTTTTTTAACACATCAACCCATTGAGTGGACTATAATTACAAATGTATTTTAAATAAGTTTTTAAATAATTTTTATTCTTCGTTGGTGAGATTTTTAAAGCTTCAAATTGACGTGCAAAGTTTCAGTTATTGATTTAAAAATTCATAACCAGTTCTAGTTTGTAGTATCTGGTACATTTCATTGCAATTTTCAAGTTAAATTATTTTAGTTAACTCGAACTAACAATTTGAAGAAATGTAAACAAATAAACTCGACTTTATGCCGTATTCATCTTTTTCAGTTTCCTTTCAATTTTGATCATATTTGAAACCCAGAAATTTTAGTTTGGTTCGAGTGTCATTGACTTATGTATCTAATAGATAATAAACTTTACTATATTATATATTTTAGAAGTTTTAAAAAACCAGTACCGTATTGCCGCATTTCGTAGAAAATATCCCATGTAGAAACTTGAAACGAGACCGACGAGAGTAGGTTTGACGTTAAACAAATTTTTATTTAGAAACAAAAATTGGCACGTCTCAAAATATAAATAAGTAAATATATCAGCGGTTAATAGTTAGGAAAGAGCAAAAAATTTAATGTTTTATAACCATAAGAGAGAACCGAAAAGCCATCTTCATATGTATTGTACTCGTAATTCAAAACTTAGCATTTTTTAAGGAGTAGCACCAAGTTTAATTAAAAGTTATCGAAAAATTATAGCAATGATTCCAAATTCCACTGGTTTTGAGAAATCCCCGATTTATTGCGCCTGTGGAAGATACATTAGGCAATATATGCATATACATGGTGAAAATTATTTGTAAATAATTAAATGGAAATACTATATACTCTTAAATGTTTATATGTGCCTAAGTATACACATTACGATTTACATTAACTTCATAGCCTCTTTTCACGAATAATTGTTTAGTATCTTCGTCACGAAAGTATGGAATAATCCATCATCAACCATCTCAAGCACTTTTTCTCATAAAAACTTTGCATAAAAATTTTTCATAAAAACTTTGAAATCCATTTACAATTTCCATGTTTTTTATTTTATTCCCAACTTTTTCCTTTTCTTATTTCCATTTTTATGTTCATTATCATTTTTGCAATTAACCATACGAAAAAATGTTAAAAAGTTAAAAAGCCATGTTAAAAAGTCAATTCCTTTATTAGCAATAAAAGTTCCTTAAATTATTTAAAATAAAAGTTTTACTTAATATTAAATTGTTGTGCCCGAATGATATATACTACGAATAATATCGTACAGATTTTCTTATTTTCTCACGATTTTATTTTAGAGGAGAAACCCAAATAAAAAACAGTTAAAAGTTGAAATTAACTGCGAAATGAATATAGTAGCCCTCATAATATGACCTATTTTGGTACATCGTACGTTTGGAGTCTACTGTCGGCAAAAACGTTAAAACAAATGAAAAGTTTATAAAAATCATTCACAAATTGCGAAATTAACGTCAGTAATCTGAACGAGAGCTGCCCCCTTATACGCTGACGAATCGTAAATTGGCACATCGAACGCGCAGAACTTGTTAATAAGCTCGTTAATACCTTCGATCTGGAGGTGGTTTTATAGGGTTCGGTGTGTTCCTGTCTGTTGGTGGTTATTAACATACAGGGCGCATTTATAGTATTCAGTGATACTTTTTAACTCTAATTGAAAAAAATAAAAAGTGAAATCAGAATTGGTTGTGTAGTAGAAAATTATGTCTATTTTAATCTTTTAGTCACACGGGCATTACTCAGTAATTTTGAAATTATTTTATTATACATTTCGACATATATGCTGATATCTGTTAAAATTTTTAAACCCAAATAAGTTCTTTCCACTAATAAATCAATTTACAAAATGATATTATGTAAATATTATACATAGCTACTACAAGCTAACAGTCGATTGGCTTGGATATTGCTACACAAAAAGCCGTAAGTCGTTTTATGGATACCCTGGAATACATTTTACCGCCATATATATTAACCATAGACATTTCAGGTAAGCTTACTAAATATGACCAGAGAACAGGAAAAAAATAGTATTTAAAGACGCGAAAAAAGTACAAAAACATTTACACATGTACAAATAAATGTATGTATTGCATAAAAGCATTTGCATGCATACCAGTATTTGTATACAGATATACATGCACCCCTACGCAATATTTTATACATTCATAGATCATTATATTAGGTACTGAAGTAGTCATTTGGATGAATTGAAGTATTCACAGACATAAAGTAATACTTAATGAATGAATCCCACCAAGCATTACACTATCATTATATGATAACGTTCCTGTACCGTGGTACTGATCTAAGACTTTCTGTCTCCTATCTATGCTTGTCAAAGGTCCAGCGTGTAATAAATATGTTAAATTCCACAGCTGTTGCATGTTTTATTTCAGGAAAGTCAGACGTGAGAAAGTTGTAGATTTTCGGAGTAAGAATAGCGTGATGTATATGTTTGAAGGTTGTTCCAGTATTCGACCAGCTCAAGTTCTGGAAAAACCTACCTTTAGTTAAAGTTTTTCATTATTCGCTCTTATCAAGTCTTTACATGTCTTAAAGAGAGTATGGATTATAGCCTTAATACCTAAAGCTCATAAGTCATAACCGATTGTGCCAGTTCATAATAGATATTCATTGTAGATGTTCATAGTAAATATTGATTGATTATGTCTCGTATGTTTTAAAACATGTTTATGAGTCCTTCAATTTTTGAGGCAAATTAATCAATATGAATATTCCGATTCACAGCTAACAATTGTTAATGTGGCCACCCAGATATTTGAACTCATGTATATTTTCGAGCGGTTTGCATTTATCTAGGTTATGGTCTAAACAGTCATCTGTTATTATAGTTTGGTCAATAGGTTCTTGTCATCGGTCAGTACTGAATATAACGTACTATTATTCCGAGTATTCAGAGTCAATAAGTTTTAATTTAACCAAGTTTTTATTACGCGAAATGATTTACTGTTAGTTTTCTTCCAATTTTTCCACATTTCGTCGAAAGAGTAATAGAGCATATTGTCATGATACGTTGACCCCGAGGTCTTGCCAAGTCATGACATTTATTTAATTTAAAATTGTCGGTCCTAAAGTGCTAACTTGTAGAACATCGAATGATAGTGTCCGTGGTTCTAAGTATGGATTACTCACTAATTATTAAGTATATTTATTAAGAAAATTAAATCATACACTTTTGCCTGGTACTTCCATTTCAAGTAATCTTTTGATATTTACGTCACATCCCACATTCTCTTTTTGCGTTTAATGGATACGAAATGATGATCGCGGGCCGCGCCTCGCTCTCGTCTCAGTTAAAATTGTATAACGCGTGAATACTAAAAAACGCAGCACTTCATACCAGATGAATACTTAAAGTCACTTTGATTCATCCGCATATAGAAAAGAATGTCGTACGGTAAATAACACTGTCGCAAATTTAATAGCGACTTGAAGTGTAAATGCTGCTGGATTTTTCATCAATCTTATATGCTATAACTGGGTGATATATGGTTAATAAATTGAAATTTACCCATTTGCTAGAAACTTGTTAAGATTTTTATTAGAATTATCTTAATAAGTTTTCCAGAAATATTTACCGGTTTGGGTATAAAAACGGTCGACATATTGTTACTCTTCAATTTCAGATGAATTAGTATCAATCTAACGCATCTTACCATAACACGAGATTTGTTGGATGCATTCAGCAAAAAACACAACACGAAACGTGTGCCACTTGATGGAGAATTCTATATTAAATTATCGCATTACAATATATTGGTTTGATATATTTGGAAAAGAAGACTACAATTTGGTTGGCGTGTCTAACCGTGGACCAGTGATTTGAGTATATTTACAGCATCTAGAGCAGCTTATCGAAAATGAGCCTCGTTAAACAACAAATGTGTTGGCTAATGAATTGGAATGCACTCACTTTAACTTTGTAAAAGTCTTCATAAAATGGACAAAGGATGGAAGGATGGTAGATGGATCTTGTATTAATTGACATTAATATACAAATTTCCTCATGTGCCGACACAGAATCGAATGTCTTCAATACCTTAGCAAGGTATGTGGATGAAAAATGGATTTAATATGTGAATTATTGACATAATTGACGGTGTCTTATAACTAATTAAAAAGGATTTCCGGCTATCAAACATGAAAGGAAGAAAGGTTCACGCTATCTATTTTTAATTTGTGACCCATAATATTTTTCGAACGCAGTACTACGTTTCAGCCTGAGGAGTGGCGACAATTTGTAGATAGTAAAGGCTTTTATATGTACATTCATTTAATTAGTTTTTATGAAAACAAAAATAAACTATTAAGGTTTAAACAAAAACTTGCTAACCCCATAATATCATAAATTATTGTAAATGAAAATCCTGTAATTCTTTTCTTAAGTTTAATTTCGATGACAAAATATCTAAAATTTTAATATATTTGCAGTCAATTTCGTTTGTTCATATTAAAGACCTAATTTGATCTTTGGTTCATTCTTTATTTAAATATATCATTTGAATTTATACATTCAAAATTATTATTGTTCAACTTGTAGCTCGTAGGCCAAAGCGGTAAATAAATTATTAATACGAAACATGTACTTCTTAATAAACATAAAAAACAAAAATTGAAGATTAGGTTATAAAATAAGTCGTGATGATTTTGCGATGATCAAGATGAAGAGCCAGTTTCGAAACTGAGTTGAACGAAGTCATTGCAAACACAAATTACTTTTGCAAAGCGACATCCGTATCCGAAAGTGATCGATAAAACAAAATATTGACGAACATCTTAAAGTTGAGAAAAACGCGCTGGTTTTTCCAAAACCCATAACCAATTGAATATCGAAGTAAATTTTATTTAATTTACGTAAATCTGATGGCACATGTAACTCCCTTTTATGAAGAGTGTGTTATATCTGACCACGTCAAAAATAATAGCTTCTGGTTAAAAATAGAGTGACATACACTTTTAAGAATAGGAATCTAAGAAACCTGTTTTGTGTCTTCTTCAATATGAGATTATACATAATCTCAAACAAGAATTAAATGAATGACCTTGCTCCGAAACAGTAAGTTAAATACAGTTTATTTAGTATTCGTGGTTAATACCGAGGAAATGATATTCACACACATTTTGTAACACATATAATCTTTGAAAGCATATATCGTTTTGTATGAAACAAATAACTGTTTTGTAAGTAATTGTTTCTTTAATAACAGTAATATTTCAATAAATTCTGAGAGTCCAACAGAACTATAGCAAACTTTCTGTATAAATGTCAACTTTGTTTACAGCTGTTTCACTATCCACTGTAGTATACATAGCTTAATGTTTTTTATATTTCTCATCTAAGTTTCAGATATGTAGAAACTTAACATTTTGCATAGATTTGTCATATATTCACCCTCATTTATCTTAAGAGTTAACACTTACATATATATTTGTAGGAATATTACGGGTATCAAATTAACATTACGATACATAATTACTAGTGGAAAGGATGAATTATAAGAAATTAAATAGAACTTTTTTTTAGTTTCATATAAGAACACTTTAAAGATATTGCTTAAAATATGTAAATAAACGTATGGATAGTACGAAACTATA
Source organism: Druceiella hillmani (assembly GCA_039881145.1). Lineage (NCBI taxonomy): Eukaryota > Metazoa > Arthropoda > Insecta > Lepidoptera > Hepialidae > Druceiella > Druceiella hillmani. The sequence goes on from JAYKKI010000022.1 coordinate 22,645,528, forward strand.
AAACAGCTTTATTAGAAGTGCATATAAAATTTATCAGGAAACTATGGCGATGATGCTAAAACACATGATTTTTGTAAAATTTGTTACATTTTTATATTTGCGGAAGACCTGCTAGATAATTTACTTGTATAGTAAAACTTAAATTATTATTCATAAAATTTATTTCGCTAAAATTTTGGCTTAATTATAAATTAGGCCGAAGCTAGCAAGTGCTCCCAATATTACTAATCAATCAAATACAATGATATTTTTAGGTAAAAAAGTTATATAAGTTGAAATTCAAATAACCTTTAGAAAAATTAAATTGACTTTGAGTTTCACAAATTTGGGTAATACATATGGTATAAGCATACAAAAACAGCAAGATACTAGCAGCGAAAGCAGAATGTCACTAGTTAATGTGATGACACTCGTTCGTACCGGCTTGGAAATGGACGCATTTTAAGATAATAATTTCATTTATATTATCCTTTATTACATTATTCTTTACTATATATTTTATTCTTTATTCTCTACAAGTGGCTACACCACCCGCGTATTGAGAGTGTTACTTAAACTAAACGAGTTAATTGATATATTTTCTTATTTGATAGTGAAATGCATTTTATATTTTATATATCTTTTGGAATGAACAAATAAACGAATTAAAATTATATTTGTTTTAAGTTTTGTCTATTATATCGAATTTCCATTTGGTCGCTTTGTCATTGTCAGACTTAATTTATAAGCGTCGAAATAGAAAAACCAGACGGACCAAAATAATATTTATTATGTATAAATGCTACACAAAATCCAAATTAATATCAATAATTAAAAAAAACTCATACACACATTATTAAGCACAATCACAGCACATTATTAATCAAATACAATAATATCTACACATTTACTGTAATGTAACTCATGTTAAAACAATGACATTATATTTTGAAGTTAATGGAAAAAATAATTAGTTTCAGTATATTTACGAATATCAATATTAGTTCAATATTTTCTATTAAATACTATATCTATTTTAGGCAGAAAGATTTAAGTAAGAACATAATTAAGTCAAACGATGAGTTCAACCTTTCAACCATTTTACGACTCTTATATAACTCTTTTTATGCTCTGAGAGCTAACATTAAAATCAAATTACTCTTAGTCAGAATTTTAATTATGAGACGTTTAATTTCATAAAAGGACACTATTCTTTATGATTTAATCTCTAAAAACAAAATTTAAAATTTAACGTCAGCTTTCATAGATAGGTCGATTTGTGTCATTGAGGCTTAAACTAATCTCCCTGCAATTAAATTATAATACATGGGATGCGATGGTTTAAGTGTTGAAGCTCTTAAATCGATTGTAGATATTTTAAATCCGGCTATTAGTGGTATTCACATTAACCGTGTTATATTTACTTTAGAATAAAAAAGAGTTTCCTTCCATTGCGCCTAATCAGTCAAATACATCTTTAAATTTTAAGACGACTAATACATTTTGGTGATTGCATGATTTATACGATCTAAAGACGATTATAAATAAGTTAAGTACACGGCGTTGCTTGGCTTTACAGAGATAAATAGTACATAATAATAGGTAGAGAATGAGTGGGAAAATTTTTAACGAAATTGGTCGGAAATATAGGAAAGTATGAAAAATAAATATCATCATCATCAGCCGGAAAACATCCACTGAAGACTTCTACAAAGATCGAACCCGCGCTTCCTGCATTTAATTGTTACCTGCGACCTTCATCAGGTCACCTGTCCACCTAATCAGGGACCATGCCATTGCATCTTCGGTCACATGGTCGCCACTTGAAAATTTTTTTCTCCAACATTTGTCGATTCTTTGCGCGTTTTACTCTGCTCATTTCTAAATCAATCTGCTAATTCTACGAGCTTTGTCGGTGACTTTAGTTCTCCTAAGGATACAAATAAACATACACATACCAATTGAGTTTTATAAATAAATAATAATGTGAAAATTATTGACATACATTCAAATTATTAGAACTTTGAAGAGTTTGTTTTATAAAACTATTACCAATCACGACTTAAATTGTATAAATTATAACCCACATTATAAATTATGGTAAACTATTTAATTCCTAAATGGTATAATCAATGTAGCAGCCCTTTATTTTTCGAGATTTCAAAACGCGTTCTGCGATATGGACTATACGTGTTTCCACTGAATTTACATAAATATTAGTATTCGATTAATTCACGAGCATTTCTCTAAAGGTTATCTTAAGAACCATTCTGTCGTAAAGTTCAACCATTCTAAGGTAGCGTTTCAGACATTCAATATGTTGTGTTTCCAAAGTACATAGAGAATACCGCTAAAGTGACATAATTTATATATGGTCCAAGATGATTTATAGTATGAGAAAGTTACGTGATTTGAAGTTGTAAACATAAACTCATTGATTAATTTCATAGTCAACGTCTGTAAACGGTTGTAATATCCAATACAGGATGACCAATTTATCAGCCAGTCTCATTGTGTAAATCGCTCGTTTTATCGGATCCTTTAGAAATAATGTGTGGAAGTAATGGTGAATTGAATACAATTTACTGAGCACAACGAATTCGTGATCAACAAATCAAAATTGTACGCTTAAAGGACAAATAGTATATGGAAAGTAAGTGATTTCAAAAAATTAAATCCAGGTTTAACACATTTTAACATCGAGTTTAGTCTTTATTGTGGAATTAATGAACACTCCTGATGATACATTTCTACGTGAGCATGTGATGATGAGTCGGTCAACTGATACCTTTTCTCAATATATTATTTGTAGAACATTTTAATAAACAGCTACGGTACTGATATTAACGGTACTGATATGAAAACAAACTTGTTTCTAAACATTTGGTATAAAACTTCAAAAATTATTTTTACTTGAAGAGAAAGGAAGGGATTACATCAAAATTTACCTACTTTCACTGGTTTTTTTTGGTAGAATATTTTTACTAATCCTCTGTTGCAGAATCAGAAACATTTTACTTATTTTTTATATTCAGCTAATACAAAGTGTTGTAATTTTAATACTTAGTCGTGAATATTTTTTCATTGTATTGAATTTGAGGCGAGGCTGGATAAAACGTCGGCTTGTGTCCGAATTGTGACTTCATAATCATTAAGCGTAGTCGGCAGCTCTTTTTTTGTACCGTATATGTCAACCTTCTGAATTTGCCAAATGTTTCGGAGGGAGATGTATGATTTAATCGTATTTTTAGTATTTTTAGGAGATTATAGGATAATTAACCTAGTACATTGAATATTTTAAATATAACAAATTTAAAGGTATTCAAAGATAATTTATATGTTGACATTCAGGACGTCCTTTTGTGGTGGGCGGTTGAAATCCCTGTAAATATTTTAAAATAAATTTTCCACATAGTATGTTTTGTATAGATTTGAATGAACCCATTATTTCTTCGTTTTATTGTCACGTTTTTATCTCTTTTCGTTTTGGATTTTCATTATGTAATTAAATACGTTTAATTTGCAAGTTAGAATTGTTTATAAACGATTAAGCTCTAAAACCTGGAAACACCACAACTGTAGTTTTAGTTCAAAATCTATCATATAATTAACTTGTTTTTTAAGTTAGTAATTAACCATGAAATGTTTTCATTGATAGTGGAGTTACTCATAATGGATTAAAGGTAAAATATATATATGCTGACTTTAAAAGTAAAATATTTAAGAATAAAAAGATTTAAGGGAAAACATACAAGGGAGTAACGAACGCTGGCGTTAGGGTAACGCGCTTTGTGTCAGTTAAACGATAATGCTGTAACTAGTCAAGCGGCCCCTTTAGTGGACTATAAAGGTTTATGAGTTCATTTCATTTTGTACTTTGTATATTGGTATGATTTAATATAAAATTGTATTCTAAAGTATAACCTGGTCAAATGTACAACGAACGAAAATATAATTGTAGAAAACATAAGAAGGAAAATTATTATTACGAAGATAATATATCCAATAACTATTATTATACGTCACATGTATAAAAATATTTAATCATATTTTCTTCATCATAATATAGCTTGAATTTTTCGTGAATAATTCTATATATAATAGATTCATAAATTTTCCAATCATTTTCACTTTTATGCTCATTTTTCATGCTTATATGTTGGAGTGAAGCATGTTTTGTATTACTAGATAGAACGTCGAGGTATAAGCACATAGCGTTCCTTAGACATATACTTCTATAAAAGATAACATATATTTGTGGCAGAAAAAAATGTGTTATTTAATGTGCAGTACAATTTTAACAATTACATGTAGTTAATTAAATTATTGACTATAAATCAATATTACAGTATATTTATTTTATTTAAAAACATAGGTAATATGGTTATAAAATTGATACTCCAATACTAGAAAACAATTTATGAACGTGATCCGTATCCCTGTCTTTTTAATTTATTTTTGACAGAGTTCAAGAAAAGATGTTCTCTTTTTCACTCGTATTAATGTGTAGAAGTGGGTATTATAGAGACTTTTATTAAAAATGCTAAATATATTTTGAGGCTTTTTTCCTCTAGAATCTTCATATTTATGGAAATGTTCAAATACATGATATATCACGATGTCATTTTTACTTTCATAGTTAAAGTTCAGTGAAGGATACACTAATTAGATTTTAAGCTAATTAGATTTTCTTATTCAGTCGTCATTTGAAATCGGTTGAACTTTTTCGTACAATGTTTTTATATAAGTATGGCGTCAAATGATTTGTGTAAAAATGTTTTATTTCTGCTCTCTACGGAACACATCCGGGTTCCTCTGAGGTCACCTTTAGATTTTATCTTACCTAATTTATTTTGTCTGATATTTTTTTATGTAAGTGGTTCATTACCCGTTTATTATGTAACTAGTTTTTTGATATCATCTCACCCATGTAGAAGTAGTGATCCTCGCAAATGCCACGATTGTCAATTTTATTTGAACATATTTCCGATAAGATGGCTTCTCCCGTTCCTTGGCAACGCTGTTTTTATCGATTCATGAAGTTTCGTGTCTAGAACACATCACAGAAATATTAACATAGCTTTGACCTGACCATTCATACTAATATTTTATACACAAAAAAATTTCTTGATAAAAAGTCTCGTGATAGTAAAAATTGTATTAAAATTAATTTAATATAATATAGTTATAAGTAAGTACACAGGCAGATATACGTAATTAAAATCTTATCAAATTTGTTAAGGCTGATAGATAGGTTGCATTTTAAATAAATTGAGATAATTGTCAAATCTTTTTTTTTAAATTACGCTCTTTTTTCTCCATATTTCTTTTATTACCTTAAATGTTCAAAAGTTTCCCACATACACTTTTGAAAGATTTTGGTTCTTTTCATATTTTTAATTATATATGTAAAGGTTTCATTCACTCTCTCTCTTAACGCATTGAAGAAAGTTTAAGTTTACTAGTTTCTATTTTTTAAAATACATACTTAGTTTTAAAAACGAAGACAATTTTACAGTTAGCGTTCGTTAATATGTATTATGTTCGTAACAAATTAATTAGTACACAGTGCGTGACGATTATACGAAAACGAATTATTCCATATAGATTGCGAGTCATCATTATAAGAAATATTTAAAAAATCGTAGGAGGCTAATTTCACGAACACTTCAGATCTTAAAAACCAATTTATTTATTGCAACATTGATATACATTTGTGAATGGGGAATTTGCTGCCAAAATGTATATCTTTTTTGGTTAGTTATAAGAAAGTATTGTTATGGTTATTGATATGGTTAACACGGTATTTAAACACTTAAATTAGACTTAAATTTTCTGTTTCTATTGTCAATTAAAAAATTTGTGGAGAAAATTGGCAAAATGATTAAATAATAAGCGAGTTACAAATTTCTGTATGTGACAACGGAGATAGAGTGGGTATATTGCCTTGTCTCATTCGCTCTCGTTGAATGACAATGAGAATTCAAATTCTATCAAAACTTACATCATAAATCAACCTGTTTTTGTTAACTTTAAACCTTTACAATTCGGTCGATTTTTAATAAACATCAAAGAATGACGAAAAATTATGGACACTTGTAAAATAAAGTTATGCTTTATATTTTAGAAGGAAAATTGTTAAGGCGCGATCTTTTATTTTTTCACTGATTTAAAAAGAATAAAATAAGAAGATAGAAATGAATATGGTATAATTTTTGGAGACATTTTTTCAAGAGTCACTTTTCGTTGCATGGTTTATTTTCGCTGTTGGGATTCAATTTATTTTATAACTTATAAATTAAAGGAAGTATTTTATTTAAAGAAGCATTTAAAATGCTCTTTGAATATTTTGAATTTAAAATGTCAAACGCAAGAAAGACTTTATATATATGTTATAAGACTTTGTAAGAAACCAGTAATAAAAATACATAATTTGTTAACCTTATTCCGAAAGTTACCAAAATTGCTTTCGTTTAATTTTCAATTTAGCACCGAAAAAGTTTACCATATTATATTAATAAAGGTTGTGGGTATCGAGTTATTAGACCAACATATTTGTTCGTCGACTTATCCTTTGTTATCCGAGGGCGAACCACCGAAACAACCCTTTTTGAGAAGGGTGATGCGGGTCAATATTTGGGCGGCACGAGGACTCGTGTAGGTAGAGCCGGTTATTAGTTTGTCCTACTTGCATTTTTCGTAAATATAATATAAAACGAATAAATTCAAATTTATGCGGGGAAAATTTCTTATTTGTACGGAAGTTATCTTATCACAATATAGCATAAATGAATTCCATTAGTTTTACGATATAGAATTTAATGATTCAAGTAATGCAATACATAAACCTGCCATCTCTTATGGTTGCCATATAGAATAATTTCTAATTCCACTTTTTATCAATGACATGAAGTTATCTTTCTTTTGCATGAGAGAAGTTCGTCTGGATAACTTGCGGTGGATTCTGTTTCAAAAAGATTATTTAATTATCTCATTTAATGTAGGAATTCGTAACAGACCATAATTATAAGAATCTTTGAATAGTTGGAACTATTACTTTATTGTGTTAGAGGGGAAGTACATTTCAAATCTCGTTACGCAAATGTTGTGTTACTTCCTGGTTTTTCGTTTTAAATGGACAAATTTAAGCAATATCTATAGTTCTCCTCGTAAAATATCCGTGTTTGGTCGCTCTTTATTAGCCGAAAATTGGTTGGCATCATAATATAAGGTCGAAGAGTGTACATGTTTTATATCTTATCAGAGATATTCCAGTTTTCTTCTATAAGATAAGTCGTTGGAAAAAATGGTGAGAGGGTGGTGGGCTATTTATTTTCAACCCCATGATCACACATATTGCAAGTCATTTTATGGTTAATATAGTTTTGATCATAGTTTTGTTTATTACACTCTGTGTGATTAATTTGGGCGTTGTTAGATTAGATTAATTTTAACATAGCTAGATTTTATTACTAGTTGTTGCCCGTTATTTAGTTCAGATAAAGCCAATATTTTATAAAAACTAGATGTCACATATTCATTTCAGCGATATATTATAAATGTACGCTAAATTTCACGGGATTTATGATATTATTTAGGATTTCCCAAGAATAATACCAATAAGTTTTAGGTCAGTTTCTTAAAAAGAATTGTTTTTTCTTCCACCCCATCATTTTTAGATACATGTAAGGTTAGCACGCTGACATAGCTAATAGCATAGTATAACGTGGTATAAGTAGTCCTTTATTTGTCATACTATAGAGATATATTCGTGATGTTAGGTTGGATACGAACTAATTTGGGGAAAACTCTGAATATTTTCAATATTACGCAGACTTGTTGAGAGTACATTTATTATTTCACATGCTTAATAGTAAAGTGATTTAAACTAAATATTAGATATGTGTAATTACTTAAATTATCGTTTTAAGTTTATGGTTTATTATATCTAATTTCTACCTATGAACAATAATCATTTCCTGTCAAGGTAAATGTACTATGTTGAACTTTCATTTCGTATTAAATTATTAACCGTTCGTGAGGAATTATTTGTCACTTTTTCATTTTACTTAATTTATTTCTCTGAATAGGTTACAACTTCTGCAAAGCGGAAGTTTGATTAAATAACTTTCAATACAGTTACTGAATCGATTTCAAGGAAATTATTTTTATTAACTTTTTATTTAAATTTTTTTTACTTTGAAAATTTAAATTGTACAGATAATAACATCGAACATTCTCAGCACAAAGAAAAAGTAATAAAAATTAAAAATAAACACATTAATATCTTCAATTTATAAATACAATATCGTTATACCATTTGTTTAGATAGTTGTATTATAATCCTTTACCTTTAATAAATTGTCGGCCCTTTTATTATATCAATGTTATCTACAATTCTTCCGCTTAACGTAAAATAGCGCCATATAGGGTGACATGTTGCTGCGTTACGAAATCTATTGTTTCACATTTTTGTAATACGAATCGAAAATAAATCAGTTTTAAATAACAAATTAATTAATGAAAAAGCAGAAATCAATTAGAATTTTCCAGATTCTTTTTTCCATCGTCTCTGAAAACCGTTCGATATTTGTGTAACTAATTGGTTGAATTGATTTATTAAAGTGATTCTTCTTCAGGTGTGTAATAAAAATAATAATTAAATGAAATTTGACGATGCGCGTGCACGATGCCACAAAAATCAACAGGATGAAGTTGCATGCGTGTAGTGACTGATACTATATTTATGATAGGTATTGAAATATTTATAAATGGACATCAAGTGTTTTATATCCATAGACAAATAAGTTACATCTACGCTTTTAAAGAATATTTTTTAATAATTAAAATGTAATAGTGGTCTGTGAAATAAAAAAAAACATTTATTGTGAATATTCATGATATAAATAATGCTTATAAGCTTCTTAAAATTGATTTTAAGTGTATTTCTCTAAGTGAGGTTAAGTTTCGGTTTATTTCAAATAAGCATTAAAAATTATTACTTTATAATTTATTTAATTATTAAGTGAAAATTATTGAATTTACATTGTATAAGCCGCATTTATAATCACGCTTCAGTTCTTTTATTATTTTTTTTTTCAATATTTATTTGTGTGCTAAATAAAGTTATCTTTGTATAATACCAAATAAGTGTAACTTCTAACATGCGCACAGAGTACGCAAATTTATTTTTTAATTTCGAAAATACATGTTCATAGATAGAAAAAAAATGGCTTTGCCAACAGGCTTTTGGTTCTTGATGGAGCTTTACTTATATCATACGTATATCCAATTGCGAAAAATTAGAATTCTTATGAACTTTCTTGAAATCAATGACAGGATGCTACAAATATCTCCATTATTCCTCTTATCCTTTCCTTCCCCTATAAGTTCTCGTTGCTATTTTAGATTTTTATAATTCTATATAAACAATTATCTAAAGTCATATAGAATTTGGTTTTTACGTAGTTTCCATTAAGTTAAGAAAATAGTAATAAAGTTTTGAAAGTAATTAACGCATCTTCAAATTCTAATTGATTAAGGAACATGAAACTAGGTTTGCGAACGTGAAATCACGCTTCGGGATTTTTATGAGGCATTTTTTATACAAGTCGTCTATATTCAATTGGAGTAAAAACTCAAAATATGACTGTCAATATGATGGAAGGAAATTCATGATATAATAAAAATATACTTTAGAATTATTTCATTCACGAGAACGAATGATTAAAAAATTCTGAAAATATAAGACACGGCACAGGACGATGTTTTTAGATGATAAAAAATTATTAACACAGATGAAGTAAGAGATATATAGCTACTTGTTAGAAATGTAACATACCTAGAAATATTACGCTCTATAAATTAGCAGTAATTGTTAAGAACTAAGAGAAACGGCACCAAGTCACAAGAGTCGTCAGACATTTTAAACAATTAGCCACAAAAGTCGACTTACAAAGTAAACAATTAGGAAACTCGTTACGAAGCGGTAAATTTAACATACTTTTTAAAATTTAATGTGCATTGAAACCTAATTTTCTAACTGTTTTTTTGTTATTCTTTCCTGTATGTCCTTAAGATATAATTTTAATGCACTTTCCTTATTTTGCACACTTTATTTTAACATGTATGACTTACTTGAAATAATTATTTTATATATTGATATTGACAGGAATGAGTAAAATATTGTAAAGTATACAAACAATAAAATTAACTATCACTAATTTTAAAAGGATTTTATTTTAGTCGATCTGAAAGAGCTATTCTCATAGACTTAATATACCACTAATTATACTGAGCTGATTACTCACACTGATTAAAAGTAGTTATAAATTTCATGCTTGGTTTTGTAACGTACTGAAATTTTTTAATAATTCAAAAATAATATATATGATACATATTAAAAGTAGTTATAAATTTTATGCTTGGTTTTGTAACGTACTGCAATTTTTTAATAATTCAAAAATAATTTACATGATACATATTAGAAGTAGTTATAAATTTCATGCTTGATTTTGTAGCGTACTGCAATTTTTTAATAATTCAAAAATAATATATATGATACATATTAAAAGTAGTTATAAATTTCATGCTTGGTTTTGTAACGTACTGCAATTTTTTTTTAATTCTAAAATAATTTACATGATACGATTTTCTCTTTATATAAAAAACATGTTTATTATTACATATTTTTTTGTTATTTGTAACCTTATTTATAGGTCACAAATAACACAAAATAAGAAAGTTATTTTAAAATTTCCGTTTCGATTCTAACGTTCTCGGTAATAATAAATTAAGCCTTATTTAAATTAGGCGATTTTATTTTCTAGAAATTTTTATATCTATAATTGTTCCTGTATGTTTTCATTTAGTTTTCATACACAGAGAAAGTGCAAAATATGAGTAACTGTAATTATAATAATGTAAAATTAATTCAATTTACTGTTAAAAAATAATCATTTTATTAATATATTGAGGAGTCCAGAAGAGTCTAAACGGGTGCGTTATTAAAGCTTCGGATAGCTATATAACTGATCTTATTCTGTTCTCAAATTGGTAGTTATCCGAGATCGACACACCTACATAACCCTTCTCCACGAAAAGTGACGTGGGTGTCTACTGGGATGTAATAAGGATTTGCGTGGGTAGAAGAAACTTGCGACTTGTATTGCGTTAATTTCGTATCTTTCCATAAAGGCAGATTTTTTAATAAATATTATTGAAGACTTATTATATAAGTAATATTTTTAATATTTATTTTTATACAATATTCTCAATATGAAATTTGGAAAATAATTAGATAATTTAATGTTTCCGATAAAAATATGTACACAGTAACGAGTTTCTTTATAAAAAATTGATGTGTTATCTCAAATATATATTTACTCCTTAATTGTTTTTTGTATATATTCCATTTTTACTTTTTTTTCGTATCGTATTACGTTCGTGACGCATTGCAACTATCATAATAAAATTGATTCAGAATATAAAATCCGTTTTCAAATATCATGTCACGATTTCCATTATTCACATATGGGTATACATATTTTAAATAATTATTATTAATATTATGAAATATTGTCATCAATTTTAAAGGTATACAAGTAAATTCATATTTAGTTTGTTAGTATATTTTAGTCTATAAAATACCTATTACACCTAAGCACAGAGTAGCCATGTTTATCTTGTTATGGTAGAACTTTCTAAACAATGAGCTTTTAAGAATTACGGGCGGACTTAAGTGTGTCTTTTTGCTAATTATGTTATTTCGGAGTTGCTAAAATAATTCCGATGCATTTTGTTACATTTTTAGAAAATATTCCATAGGCAAAGGAAGGAATAGTATTAAAGATTTCGAATAAAGTACATATTCCGGTTATTTCGAATTGAGATTAGATCACCAAGATAAATAGCGGGTTTCACGTGCTGTTGTTGCGTTCCAATATAGAGACAACAGACTTAAGGGAAATTAATATCATTGTCATTTGGTATTCATTTAATGTGGCGTGAACGAAAAAGTTACACCAATGATTGTTACTTTAGTTTGTGCAACATGGTGATTAACACCATTTCTTAAAACTGCCGCAAAATCGTGTATCCCGATATTCCATCTATAATAAAGCGATGGACAGGAATTACCCATAGATATCCATACTAAGGATACGATTTCTGATTTACTTTTAACAAAGTCTTCAGAACATAACGATTTCACAAATAGTGGAACTGTAAGTAATACCATGGTTGAAAGCCCAGAAATATCATTAAATGTAAATGGAAAATTGTTTAATAAAACAATGCTGACAATGTAATTATTTTTAAGTAAAACACAAATGAACAAGATCAAATTTATACAACAAAATTAAAAATATTTGGTAATGTCAGACTAAGAAGTTAAAATTAAAAAAAATTTAAATTTTGTACCATAGGAAACACCAAATATTCATGCATAATGATACTTAATGATTACAATTAAAAAATTATATTATTGAAATTCAAGCTAGAGTATTAAAATGTGAATTAAAATTGGTTTGCACTGGATGGTTTACTTCACCTATAGTTAGAATGTTAAAATGTGCATCCAATTGGACTAGATGATATAAGCTAGTGGCTGCTGTAATTCAGAAAGTTATCAATATATATTTTACAAATACTTGCAAAAACAAATTTAACAAAATTTAAAAAGTAATTTAACAAATACTTGCAAAAACAAATTTAACAAAATTTAAAAAGTAATTTAACAAATACTTGCAAAAACATATTTTATTATAACAATTGAATTCGAGTACAAATGATGACATAAGCCAAATTAAGTAAAAATTCTGTGGTTGAAATGCAATGTGTGGTTCAATTTTAAATGATTTAAACAACGTGCTACACTATCTTTCCATACAACGAAATTTAACGATATGATTTAATATTGAAAATTTAACTGTCATTGTAATTTAAAAAATATAAAATAAAACACGATATGGGCAGAAAAAATGAGCAGAAAAATTTATAAAAATTAAAGTAATGAAAATAAAAATAGTACAAAAAATATAAACATGGGATATAAAAATGAAAACAAAATAAGGAAAAAAACGATATTTAAAAACACAAAATAGAGTAAAAATGTACAAATATAAAATTAATAAACTATAAATGTATTACATTTATTTTTCAATTTCAGCACGAGCCTTCCCTACTCGATCTTGACTTAACAAAATTTCCTTGCTGATTTCACGGAGCTCGCCTTCTGTTCGATGTCTCTGCACCACACTTCATTCTTCATGCAATGTCTTTTTAATTAGTCCCTCTGAAGTAACTGATGTTGACTGAAAGTGAACCGGTTATACAAATGCTGGCTGCTGGTGCGTATCCTGCGTATTGGCACATTCGTGTCCACGTCCAACATATTTTCTTGTACCTCACCCCCAGGCTGACCCGCAGAAACATCTTCCGTCGCCTCGGATGATGTTGGCAAAGTTTCCACGGCTTTAGCAAATACTTCACTCGTCGATTATTGCTTAGGCGGATCTGTAGATAATTATTTCTAATTAATTCAGTGTGAATTTATGAATATCACACATTTTCAAATTTTAAACTTCAACACATTTTCGCCTATCATTAAAAATAAAATAAAATTTCAATGGAAAGGTTCTTAAATTAATAACAACAATTGTAATTCTAAAGGTGATTAAATTAGAAACTGCTTCTCAAGTATTGAATATAAATTGTAATAAAATTCACTTCAGCTAAATTAATTTAAAAATTTTCGGTGCCCTGTTACTATATTAATCAGTTTCTTAAAAACACTTTAAATAAAGAATTAATCGTTCGATGGGACTTCCACTATTAGCCCTGGTGCTATTAAGGAAACGACGGGGTCAATTTTAATAGCACTACTCGCGTCTCTTCCACCGGTGGCCATCCTCTCCGTCTTTCCTTTGCTGACTGCCTTCTCTGCTTGGCTTTATATTAAACCAAAGTCAGCACAGTTGACTTCCTTCTGCCTAAAGAAATAAATAAAGTATATGTTTTACACATTATTAAAAAAAAATTACATTCGTGCACAAAAATTAATTTTGTATTCATCAACACTCGACTTAGATCCCGTATACCATTACAAAGATTATTCGTACTAAAAGTTTATAACAATAATACCTCTTTTCACTGAAATCTCTTTTAATAGCCCCATAATTCAAATGTGATTCGATTGCATAACGATATTGTATCTCAATATCCATCCTTGGATATTTTTGAACAAAAATTATTAACATTTTGAAAGGAAATACAAAATATGTTATTTATAAGTTAAAACCAGCTACGATAGAGTTAATTGTTCCTTTATGTAGAAAATAATATAATTCTAAGTTACCACTAACTTTAATAATGACCAATACATTTTGTGATATATTTAATAATACAGGTAACCCTTGAAAATGTATACATAAATGCTCTAAACATTTTGAGCACACATAATTAGAGTTATACTATAGTTTTATACGCTGTTCTT